>PVHX01000611.1:214771-276881 GCA_004024805.1 Geosciurus inauris | reverse complement strand
GAAGGAAGGAAGGAAGGAAGGAAAGAGAGAGAGAGGGAGGGGGAAAGTCCCAGAAGAAAACTAGGTCCCATCTTGTCTCACTAGGGGAAGTAGGGGAAGATTAGTTTCTTGTTCAGGAGGGAACAAGAACAGCATGAGGAAGAACAGCGAGCCATATGGTAGTCCACTGGAAGTGACAACTACGTTGGGTTCACTAGGTGAGCCAATAAAGCAGGTTATACTTCAAAGCAGGATGTGTGTTTAATTCCTCATTCCTAAGAAGCACCAGGGGCCCATTACCAAGGCACATGGAAAGTGCTCTCTTAATAAAGCACTTACTAGTAGGCACGGTTCTAGCTCTTTACAGTAGGCCCCTCTTATCCACTCTTCTGCTAGTTCAGTTACTCATGGTCAACTGTGAATCAAAAATATTAAATGGAAAAAGTTCAAAAATAATTCATAAGTTTTCAATTGTGCACAATTCTGAGTAGCATGATAAAAATCTCACACTGTCCCACCTGGGACGTGAATCAACACTTTGTCCAACATATCCATGCTATATATGCTACCCACCTGTTAGTCACTTAGAAGCTCTCTTGATTAGCAGATCAATTGTCACAGAATAACAATGCTTGTGTTCAAATAATCCTTATTTTAGCTCATAGGTTCCCCCAAAGCACAACAGTAGCAATGCTCACAATTTGGATATGCCAGAGACAAGCTGCAAATTGCTCTGATTAAAGTTTATCATAGGTACACATGTATAGCAAAAAAATATAGGGTTCGGTACTATCTAAGGATTCAAGCACCTACTCGAGGTCTTGGAATGTTTCCCCATCCATAAGGGAGGATCACTGTATGAGCTCATGCAGTCTTTACAAGAACCCTATGACATGAATGGTAGTATTGTTGCCATCTTACAGAGGAGGGGATTTGCCCAAAGGGCACAGAGTCGGGGCTGGAGTGTGGACCCTCTAGTCTGACTTCAGTGCCCAGGTTCAGTGCCCCAGGGCTTCCTGGCTGGTCCCTAAAATTTCTCCCTGATCCATGGTCTTGCTTATCTATGGTCCAGAGTTTTAAGGTCATCCATTTGAATGAACAGAGGGAGGGACTAGCCCAACTTCCTGTGCCAGTGTGCAGGTATTTGTTTTCATAGAATTTAATTATGGGCCTGCAGCCAGGCAGGATTTGCAGGGCCCAGAGACCAGCCCAAAGTAAATGCCACTGGTAGCCCTCAGTGCTGGGAAGACTGTCTGTCCTTCCTGGGACAGGCTCTCTGCAACAGCCCTGGGACTGAAATGACAAGAAACATAAGCAGGGAAAATGTGTGCTGAAATGATAAATGGGTGACCCCCTGCAGAACCAGTTTGGTTAGAGACCAAAGGTCAAGAGGCAGCTCTCAGCCTTGACCACCTGTGGGTAAGTCTTTCTGTGTCTTCACTGGGACACAAAAAGCTACACAGGATTGCTAAGCACAGCTCTGTCTCTGAATTTCCTGGAGATGTAGGGAAAAGAACACAGACTTTTTATCCCAATGTACAAAATCGGATTCAATGCAGAAGCCAGGCACAGTTCTGGAGCAGTTCTTTCTCCAATGATTCTAATAATCAAGTTTTTAGCACATCGTGAGCTCATATGAACGAGTTCTGCAATACTGTGAGGTTTACATTTATTTCAGAATTAAAACAAATTTCTACCAAAACACCAACAACTCTGATATGTATAGGAGTCAATGTGACAGAGTTGGTTGGGGACAAATAGAAAGCTAAATTCACTCCCTTTATAGAAATGCATGATTTTACATATTGCTTGTGAAGGAAAAGTTCTCTCTCTCTCTCTCCTCTCTTTTTTTTTGCTTTGATAATCATAGCTCATAGATCTGATACGATGCCTGGCATTGCACCCTCTTATCTGAATGGGAAACAGCCCTGTATTATGTTCCATTATTCTCACTTACTGGGGAAAAATGGAATTAGGAAAAATTGACTATTTTGCCAGGGATTGCAAAGTTCATAAAGTTCTGCTGGCGCTGGAGGAAAACATTTTCATAGAAGCTTTCCATGATTCACTATATCCAGAGAAAATGCAAGAAAGCCAAAGCGGATTTAGGATGGGTGGGTAGAGAATGGAAGGATGAGAGATGGGCCAAAGAAGAAGAAGGAGCAAAGTATGAGAACATAAGCACTTTATAGTTTGCCCATTTACACAGTAACTGGCCCCAAACTTCTCCCCCTGGTCTGATGCATGAGGCCACAGAGTGGGCCCCCAACCATCAAGATGATATTTCAGGCATATCTTCCTACCTGATCAAACCAGAAGTGGACCCCAGACCTGCTGTGGACCAGATTCTCTTCTGACAATTGGTAATTCAGTCATTCATTAAGCATTTGTAGACTATAATATATGACCTTAGGTGCTACAGTTAACCCTCTTAAAGGCTGTGATTGAGAAGCAAAGAACACTGATGTACTAATAAAGAAGATGGAGGTAGATGCCAGAGTAAAACAGGAGAAACACTGAGTGAGTGCTCCCCCAGTCCTCCTCACCTTTCAAGGCCTGGTCTATGCAGGAAGAGGCCATGTTCATCAGAACTCTGGTGCTGCACTGGAGTTTTGAAGTTCATCTAACACATAGCAGATGGGCTCTCCTCCACTCAGTCATTCAGGGACCCAGCCTGACAGAAGCTTTGTCACCTGCTTCCAAAGTCACTCTGGGCATCCACCTGCAGCTAGATGGAGAAGAGCAGGGTAACAAAGGCACTTCTTAAACACTTCACCTCATATTCCTTGCCTTGCCTAGAGGGGAAAAGGTCTGGAAAATGCAGGGCTGGGAGCAACTGCACCCATAAGAGCTCTTCTTATTGTAAAATGAAGTGTGAATTGCTGATTGGTGATCTTTTGACACTGCATCTGGCACCATGAAAGCCAAGTGGAAAAGGATGTTCAGGAAGGAGAACACATCAACTGGATGAAATTCTTCTCACATGTCAATAAAATAAGGCCTGAAGTTTGCCTAGTGGATGAAATGACAGCAATTCCAAGGGTTCTGGGTCAAATGCCTGAATAGAGCAGGTGCAAGAGAGATGGATAAGACAGTAAGTACAAGTCTTTGGGGGAAGTTTGATGTAAAGGACAACAGAAAAAGAGACAAATTTGAGTGGAATATTGGAGGATCCTTTATTAAAAAATATTTTTTTTCTCCTTTACCTAGGATCAAAGAAGGAGGGAATTAATGGAGGGAAGAGATAAATTGCAGAACAAATACTAAAATAGTTTCAGCTCCTTTATTCATAAAACAATCTTACAGTAGTCAGACCCACAAATAACTCTATAATTGTCTTACTCTTTGGGCTGCTAAAACAAAATTCTATAGACTGAGTGTCTTGGAAACAACGGATCTGTTTTTCTCAGTTTTGGAGGTGGAACCACAAGATCAGGGTGCTGGTGGGGCCGAGTTCTGAGGAGGACGCCCTCTGGGTTGCAAAGACAGCAGTCTCTTCACTGAATTTTCACTTGGCAGAAAGAAAAAGAGTGTTCTTCAGTGTCCCTCTTATAAGGGCACTGATCCTGTTCATGACATCTCCACTCTCATGACCTAATCACCTCCTAATGGTACCACCTCTTAATATGTCACACAGAGAGTAAGAATTGCAATACATGAATTTGGGGAGAATGCAAATATTCACTCCATTGCAATAATGTCTTTACAACATTTTGATTCTCCTATCCTAGTTTTCCCTTTTGATATAGAACTTAATCTATTCACATGTCATTAAGTTAGTTTTTGGTATTTACCATCATGAATCAAGTGGCATACATATTACAAGTTCCCAAAAGAAAAACATGCAAAAAAAGATTATATTTATGTATCCTCCCTGGAAGCTTGGTGGATTTTGTTAAATTTGATCCAGGATTTTAAGTTCCAGTCGTGTATCTGATTCTAGCCTCAATATCCCCTGAAGACAAATAGCAAGCACCCAGCAAGCTGCCTCCAGACTACTGCAGAGAAGGCTCGACAATCTTTTTGATCCTAACTACTTTCACAGCTCAATCAGAGGCAAGGACTCAATTTTCCCAGCTTCCAGTCCTCTTTGTGAAAGCCATTATCTTTTGTCACCTTCTCAGGTCCCTCAGAGGAAAATCTCCATTTGTCCAATATTCTGGCCATTCGCAATTTGCAATTTCACCCATGAGAGTGGTTCTTACAGAGAATGGGGCGATTTGCAGTCCATTTATTGTACTCTTTGTTCTTTAAAAATTATTAGGTCATTTGCTTTGGACCTTATTGATGAAAGTGAATTGACCATTAGCAGGAGGATATTAGCTGCTAAGTGGAGTCTATTGTAGAATATTCTCAAAGACCATTAGCTTTTCATTGGGGGGCAATTGGTATTTACTGTTTATTATGTAGTTCAATTGTATGCATTTCCCCCTGAGGTTATAAAACCTTTAAAAGCATTAAGAATGCTTTTTTAAAAGATCTACTTGAAAATGTACAAGCAAGGTAGACACAGGGCTTGTGAATAAGAGAAAGAGCTGGTGGCAAGGGCTTTATTTTACTCATGATCAATCTGATGTGCCTGCATTCTAACTCAGCATATTACCCCCTTCCCCTGAGCTTCAGAGTTAATCATAAATAAGGGGTATCAATTCATTTTACTCTAAATGCAAATATCAGTCCTGGAACAAATATTTAAATAGTGCCAATGACAGCCTTTTGTGTTCTTTTATCAAACCCCAAAGTAAACACAGCTCCTGAAAAGACTTTATTTTCTATGAATGCTCTTCTCAAATATAGATTACAAGCCACAGGATTTTAACTCACCCTCTGGCTTTGCCAAGGAGAAAACTGGGGACTCACATAGTTGTGCCCTACTCAAGGAGGTAGCATTGGGAATACACTCAGGTTTCCAGCTGCCAGCCCAGCATCCCCCCACCCTTTTCCTCCTTGGGTACCCTTTCCAGAGGCAGGGGGGCTGCAGGGAAGGCTTTTCTACAACTATGTTTCTGCCTCCCACCAGCTTGACGCTCTTGCAAGGGAAGGGGGATTAAAGGAAACAGGAATCCCCTCTCATGGCCAGGACTTTCTAAAAGGCTGATCCAATCACTGCCCCAGGAATGCAGGATGAAGCCTCAATTCCACGACATCACCCACAAGGCTGCTTGTGGTCTAAACCCACTTGTCCCTCCAGCCTCATCTCACACTCCTTGGCAGAAACTTCCAATGGATTCTCTCCCAGCCTGGACCTCTGCCTCTGCTGCTCTCTGACTGATTCCTTGTCTCCCATCTCCTTTTGGTACAATGACCCATTTGACATCTATCTCTCCCAATACATTGTAAGTCCCACAAGGAAATGGTTACATCTTTCTCTGTCACTGTTGTATGCCTAGCTTTAGCACAATACTTTGGACTTTAAAGGTCCATAATATATGTATGCAAATTAAGCAAGCAAACAAGTGAAGCTTGACATGTTTTTGGAAGGTCACAATGGAAGTCACCCCTTTGGTAGCTTTCCCATGACTTCAGAACCAGATTGACTCTACCCCAGCTGCTCCCATTACATCTCATACAACCTTGGCCCTTCTGACACTGGAGTGTCATTGCCCATCTTCTTTCTCCGTCTCCCCCAAGCTTCGATGCTGGGCTCAGAGAACATGCAGATCTCTGCCGGCCTTTCCCTACTGCCCCGCACAGGGCTCAGCACAGGGTTCGTACTTGGTATTCGTCAACTAAATGACTCTACACCTAATTTTTGTCATTCCTATATATAAACCAATGCATTTGCCTCCAAGAAGAGTGGAAAACTCTTGATAACATCCTCAACATCAGCATCCACCTACTGTTGGCTGTGCATCGGGAGCTGTGACTCTAACTTCACATCTATCATCAGGTACACACAGGCCTCACTAGTTTGTGAATACAGCTGAGGACACCTGTTTCACTATTACCCAAATTATCATGATTTCCAACCCCATTTCCATGATACCAACTAGGTCCATCTTAAGATGAAGACCAGTGCTACCCGTCTTTTTCTTTCTCTCTCAGCATAAGTCCTTGCTTTTTCTGGTTTCTGTAAATCTGCTTAGTCTCTCTCCCTTGCCCTCCCCTCCCTTTCCTCTCTCTTCCCCTATCCTCTTCTCTTCTCATATTTTCTTCTGTTTTTTATAGAAAAATTTTATAAAATTTTTCAAATTTTATTATGTAAAGCTAGCATTCTAGCTGGAGGACTTTGGATAAATTATTCAACCTCTGTGTTTTCCTCTTATGAAGTTGGAGGTAATAATAATATTATCCATGGGGTTACTAGGAAAACTAAAGAAAAAGGTACATATAAAGCATGTAGAACAGTGCCTGCCACATAAGAAGATACAGTGGCCATTTCTGGAATTCCAGCAAATTAGGAGCTGAGGCAGGAGGATCACAAGATTGAGGACAACCTAGGCAGTTCAGCAAGACCTTGTCTCAAAATTTTGAAACTGAAAAGGGAGTGGATGTGTTGCCAGTGGTAGAGCCTTTGTCTAGCATGCATAAGGCCCCGAGTTCAATTCCCAGCTTTGAGAGAAAAAATGTATACAGCTGCTGCTGCTGCTGCCAATCCACAGGCCCATCCAACACACCGCCCTGACCCAGTTTCATCCTTCTCCCAGTTAAGCAATCAGCAAAGATCAGCCAGCATCCCTGTTCTGTTTTTGAACCTAGGCTGGACATTTAACCAGCTATGACAGGGTCAGAGGTTAAGGGAGGGGAGAAAGAATGCGAGATTACATTACCTGGAGTGAATAAGTTGTGTCCCCAAGTATATGTGTTGAACTTCTAATCCCCAGTGCCTCCAAATGTGACTGTATTTGAATATAAGGTCTTTAAAAGAGAGCGAAGTTACATAATGTTGCTAGGGTGTGGGTGGTCCTAATCCAATCTGACTGCTATCTTTACAAGCAATCATGTGAACATAGAAGGGGATATTCAGACACAGAGGAAAGACTGTTTGAAGGCACAGTGAGCAGGCAGCCATCTGCAAGCCAAGGACAGAGGCCCCAGGTGAGACCAAACCTGCTGGCCTGATGGTGGACTTCTGGCCTCCAGAACTGGGGTACATTTCTGTTGCTTAAGCCATTAGTGTATGATGTGTTGTTATGTTTAGCTTTAGAAACTAATAAATTACCCAAAGACAGTTGTTGGTCTTCACTTTTGTTTATGTGAGAGTGAGTCTCATGGTCTAGACAGAGGGAAAATGCTCCCTTTTTGGAACACAGAGCCCAAGACAGAGCAAGTAACCAACGACCAGGAACGACCATGTGTCTTGTAGCCGTGGTTGCTACGGTGGTGGCTACGGTGGTGGCCATGGTGGCTACTCTCATAGTCCAGAGGAGCATGGGCTCCTGGCAGCCTGCAGCCCCAGGAAGTTTAGAATCCCCCCATGAAAGGGTGGGAATGACTGACGACTCTGGCCTCTACACACAAGGTTATTCTAATTTTAAAACTTCACAGATGGACTTGAAGATGATTTGAATTCAAAATCAGGGTTGAGAATGATGAAGCATTAAAAATGAGGACAGGGTTAAAAAAATAGCAAAGGCTGGAAGGAAATCATGAATAAAGGTGAGAGGTGGAACCCGTCAAGCTCGCCGTGATGGAGGAAGCAAGCAGAAATAAAAGCACTGTAGGTAAATCATTGATAAAAG
The DNA here is from genome assembly GCA_004024805.1 of Geosciurus inauris. Lineage (NCBI taxonomy): Eukaryota > Metazoa > Chordata > Mammalia > Rodentia > Sciuridae > Geosciurus > Geosciurus inauris. Next base: position 269,220 of record PVHX01000611.1, on the reverse strand, counting down.
TTCACCCCATTGTGTGTGTGTGTGTGTGTGGAAATACATATATATCAGTGTAACAAAATACTTTTTGTATAGATTTTTATTTTCTTTTTTGAAGCAAAAAAGTGACCTGGCTTCCTTCCTTGCAGGGTAGTAAGGCCTAGTGGGCCCTGAATCCCCAAGGACCACTTGGACTTCTGTTGTCTTGCCTCACAATCCATTTATGTATTGTTTCCTTGGGAAAACTGTGTCTTGCATTCCAAGTAACAAAATTCCACATGAGTTTTGGATTGCAACATGTTTATAAAATGGGCCTACCGATTTGCAGCTTCAAAAGGGAGGCCCCAGCTCCTGCCAGCACTCCACTTGATATAATATATCCTATGTAAAGAAAAAATAAACTATATATACAACAGAATTGGAATTCACTCCCTCCCTTATAAATGTGTGAAGACATGGAAGGCTAAGTTAGGCCCTGTTAAACTATGACGTACATATTTATGAATTATTCCTCTTTTTTTGTGTGCGTATCCCACAGTTTCTACAACAGACATGTTTCGTTTTTACAATCAGAAACACAATGTAACAGACTCTTAAAAAAAACACCCTAGGTACATGTATGACTGCACATATGGTGTAACTATATTGTGTACAACCAGAGAAATGAAAAGTTGTGCTCCATTTGTGTACAATGAATCAAAATGCATTCTGCTGTCACATATACCTAATTAGAATAAATAAATTTTAAATAATTTTTTAAAAAGCAAGAGAGAGACTCTGGAGTTTCATGTAATTAAAAAAATCATTAAAGTTGACAAAATTTTATTTGGCACTGAAAGATTTTTTTGAATCCTGCCTCTCCGTGGCCAGCGCTGCACACTTCATCCTTCATGAGCTACCTTTATATTTTGAGGAAGAACAGTGAGGGGGACAGGTGTCCTCTGTTTGCACTTAGCTTCATAAACTTTAATTCTTTGCCACCTGTTACCTACCACACCTGTGGGACAGACTGAGGATAAAAGAAACATTCAGGGATGAAAGATGACAGTTACACAATTCCAAAGTCAAGGTTGCCTCTTTGGTGAGTCCACCCAGATAGGCAAGAGTTTTTCTTTTCATTCTCAACAGTTGATATGCTCACATAGATCATTAATTTCAGAACATAAAATGCTTTACAGTGAAAACATATTTGGGTCCCTCATCTTTGTAGTTTTTTTCTCCTCAGCCCTCATAGGTAAATAATTACTTTTCTTAGCTTCAAGTATATCCTCTCAGAATTCCTTTAGGCAAATACAAGCATATATGACCTCATATATATTTTAATTTACAGATCATTTAAAGAGCATCAAACTATTTCTGGTAGAAATAGTTTTTCTCCCAGGATTTTTGTTCCTTTTGGGTATAAGAAAAAACAGTGAACCTTATGTATCTATAGAAACAGTAGCAATAGTAGAAATGGCCCAGTCTAGTAACTAGCACCATGAGTAAATAGGCATACAATTAGAAATATAACTCAAGGGCTGAGGATATAGCTCAGTTGATAGAGTGCTTGCCTCCCATGCAGATATTGTTCAATATCCCAGATATTGAACCACTGGGTTCAATCCACAGCACCACAAAAAAAGAAAAGAAAAAGAAAGAGAGAGGGCACCTTCCAACCTTCCATGGATGATAAATGAACAGCCTTAAATTGTGGGTCAAGGGCTGGAGTTGTGGCTCAGTGGTAGAGCACTTGCCTCATATGTGTGAGGCACTCAGTTCAATTCTCAGCACCACATATAAATAAATGAATAAAATAAAGGTCCATCAAAAACTACAAAAAATATATTTAAAAAAGATTGTGGATCAAAATTATTAAGTTAGGCTTAAACAAAGCAAGACTATTGCTATCAGATATAATCTCTATAATGGACTCATCAACCCAACCTTTTTAGTATGCAAATGTCCCTTCCATTAGCCAAAGTTTGTTGAGCCTCAATAACATACTTTCTACAATGTAGTATGACCACTGAGTTGGGAGATACCCTTGGATGTCCAGAAGGTATAAAAGGCAGTTGGCTCCAGCGATACAAGAGGCTTGTGAGAATTCGCAAAGCCTTATGGGAATTTGGAAGTTGCCTCCTTTCTTTCACAATACCTGACAACAAATATATTGAATAGGCAGATGGACTTTTACAAAAATATTGTTTTGCACAAATAATATTTATTTGTAGGTTACATTTTCATAAGTTCAATATAATGTCTGAACTATCTCATCTATGGGGAACATCTTTTTCACTTTATTATCTATATTTATTACACATAATAAATACATATTATTTTGTAGATATATTTATGAACATTTGAGACTAAGTGGCAGGAGGCTGGGTGTGTAGCTCAGTCGTAGAGCAGGTGCTTAGCATGTGCAAAGCCCTAGAGTCAATTCTCAGCATGAGAAAACAAAAACAAATGAAAAATAAAAACAAAAAAAAAACAAAAAAAGAGCATAAATTCCTTGGAGAAATTCAACTTACCCCCAATTAGGTTATAGTCACCACTGGTGACCAGTTGGAAGGTAGGGTAGCTCTGGCCCATGGGAAGGGCAGTATTTCTAAGAAGAGATGATAGAAGGTGGGGAGTGAGGATTTCGTATATCCAACAAAATAAGAAGGAACTAGGCCAGGCATTATACAGAGGCCACTGAACAGGTTGGGGTGAGTGACAGATGGAGACAGATAGTGCAGGACCCCATGTAGAGTGTACAGGGGTTAATTTGTACTCTGGATCAAAAGATTTATAAATACTTTCAAGCCTTTTAAAGGGGAGGCTAAATTTTTGAGGTCATAGGGGAAAAGAATGGTAAACTTTTTATAAATGTGATCAAGCAAACCAATGGAGAGAGAAAATGCAGAGGCTAACAGTGAGCTTTGAGAAAAGCCCTATGAATTTGTCTGATTTGCAAGTGAATACAGTAGAGTTTACACATTTAAATATTTTTTACATCAAAATAGTAGTTTATAACAAATTTATAATAAATATGTGACCCCAGAGTGTATCAAACTCTTACTGGAGGCTGTGGCCCTGCATGCAAAACAGAAGTTGGCTAAAATACTTTGTGCTTTGAGAAGCAAATTAGATTAGCTGGAACTCTGTGGCACAGGCAGTGGGGTGGGTGTTGTACAGTTCTTCTAGCCACTACTGGCTGCAATCTCCAGCATACTCAATTGCTTCCTTTGGAGGCTCATTTATGAGTCCTGTGTGTGGTTGCCCCACCATGACTTGCCTGATGAGAATATAGCATCCTTTCCTCCAACCCTCTTCTAAATATCACTGCTGTGGGACACTGATTAGTGTTACTAAAGGTTGAACAACAAATGAGAGGTATCAGTTGTTGTCCTGGGAGTGTCATAGAACTGCTGGGCAAATAGCCCAACACTGAACAATGAACAACCCTGCCCTTAGGCCCTGAGAACTTCTTGGCCACCTTCATTCCCAAGACGACTTTTCTCCACTGGCTTCAAGGCTTCCACCATGTTTCTCTATCCTCCTGCTCTCTGTGTTCATTGCAGACTCCCTCAACTGGCCTAGCTTCATTGCATAAAACATTTCAGGTCATCCAAAGACTCATTCTTGGGCTATTTTTGCACCCTGGCCTCATTGATATCCCAGTCATTCCTTTCTGCTCCTTCATCCTGGGGAGAGGAAGAAGGCAGCAAAAAGTTCTGCTTCCTCAGTGAAATGATTCCACTAGGACTCTAAGAAGGCACAGTTGGCTGACTAGAGATGGTTGAGGTCTTAAATAACCATAGTTTTCTTTCTATACGAGTGAGAGGATTGACACTGGGAACATTGAAGTTACTTACCTGAAAGCTTGCAGTGAGTCATTGGGGAGGCGGAAGTCTATCTCAGACTGAAGACACTGGATCTAGTGATTGTATCTTGAGGCCCTGGTACTTTGTGTCTAAAACCAAAACTGTATTTGAAACATTTTTTTAAGCCATTCTCTCAGTCACAACTATTTTGGTCCTGCTTTATCATCTACCTCATTTAGTAGGCCTGGCTATTTTTTTAATGTTTCTATTTTTCCAGTATAAAATAATAGGAAAAAAATACTTGTTACAGGCTGAGGGCATAGCTCAGTGGTAGAGTGTTTCCCTAGCATGTGTGAGGCCCTGGGTTCCATCCCAAGCATTGCAAAAGACAAAACACAAACAAATCTGTTACACTGGATACTTGTTCCCTAAAAATTCTTGTTTATCCAGAATGTGATCTTTTGTGGAAAAAGTTTTTTTTTTTTTTCTTTTCATATGTAACTAGTTAAGATGAGGTTATACTGGGTTACAGTTGGGCCCAAATCCAATAACTGATGTCCTTAAAAGAAGGGCCTGAACTATCAGGGAAGAAGGCCATGCCATGACAGAGGCTGTCTTGGAGTGTGGAGGAATATAGCTACAAGCCAAAGAATTCCAAGGATGTGGCAACAAACTCGCAGAAGCTAAAAGAGACAAGGAACTCCCAGAGCCTCCAGAAGGAACCAACCTTGTCTACATTTTTATTTCAAACTTCTGGGCTCACAAACTGTGAGAAAAATAAATTTCTGCTGTTTTAAGCCATGCAGTTTGTGGTACTTTATTATGGCAGCCCTAGGAAACTAATGCACTGAGTAAAGGGGAATTGATAATTAATAAACAAACTGCAGATAAATCTACTTCTGATGCATAGCTCTTAGTGTAGGTAATTTTCAGGAATGCGAGAAGAGAGAGACAATAGAAGCGGGTGGCTATAAAAGGGTCCCTGACAGACGATTGACCCAGAGGACTCAAAGTCCATCATGCAACACCAAAAAGGCATAAAATTCCCTCTCCCCTAGTGTGGGTGGGGTATGGAAGAAATTCATCTTAGGAGGTGGGCAAACTACTGTGAGCCACCAAAGGCACCACCAGTCTCTCTCTGTCCATCCCACAGAATGGAGTCTAACTCTCTTCTCTGTAGATATAGACACACATCATGTTCCCAAGGTCACACATGTGCTCACAAGCTGCTCCAAGAGCCAGCTGACTGCTATGTGACCATCTCCCAGTGATGGCAGGCCAGAAAGGTCAAAGTGACCCAAGTATATAGGTGTATTCCTGCAATTTCCACACAGTGCAGGCACATGACTTCCCCAAACAAAAGTAGCTGCACAAGCACTGGGCCTGAAGAGCCATGTCTATCTGCCATTCTGAGGTTTCACACCCCTGCAGATTTTCACTTCTGTTCTAGCAAAGCTAAAGCCTAATTATGTTGGTGGATTTCAGATCTGCCCACCCCTCTTTCTGGGTCTATCTCACTTTCTCTTGCCTTTCTCTCATCTTTTTTTTTTTTTTAATATTTTTTTAGTTGTAGATGGACACAATGTCTTTATTTTATTGCTTTGTATGTGGTACTGAGGATCGAACCCAGGGCCTCATGCATGCGAGGCAAGTGCTCTACCACTGAGCTACAATCCCAGCCCCCTTTCTCTCATCTTGAAACAGACCTGCTCTAATTACCATCTCTGCCTTGCTGCCTTTCTGTTTTTGGGCTGGGGTAATTGCCCTAATCTTAGATTTTACTCCCAAGGATCAAGGATTGCTCCACAGTTGACCCTCTACCTCCAGTAATGTAGCCTCCATCGATGATTCTGATGTGTTTCTTTCTAATCATTTTGCTCTACACAAGATGATATGTATAACCAAAGTGAACATACTACTCTTGTTTCCTGATTTTTCCTTAGTATTATAAGCTTTTATCTACATTAAGTATGAAAGCATAATTTAAATTATTATGCAATTATTTCATCAAGAGAATATACCAGGGCTAGGGATGTAGTTCAGTGGTAGAGTGCTTGCCTAGCCTAGCATGCATGAGGCCCTGGGTTCAGTTCCTAGTACTGTATGCAGGGGGGAGAGAATGCATTATATTTTATTCAGTGAAGATTTGTGAATGTATTCCTGCATTCATATTTATTTAATTAACAGGTAACAATGACTGACACAGTCATACCTGGGAGGGTTTGCTCAATACTGCAGAAGCAGTTAAGAATCTGGAGTGGGAAGCAAGGTTATCTAACTTTCCACCTTACTTCACTTTTCTAATTAGCTGTTGACTTTAGGCAAGTTATTACTTATCTTCTGAGTGTTTCCAGCTTTCCCACCTATTAAATATATCAAAGGGGGAGAATTGACTTCCTAAGGTTGTTTTCAGATCCTGAAATAAGTTAATATCTTGTTAGACTAAAACTCTTGAGACTGAGAAATCTCTAAAATAGTTTATTGAGCTGTTACTGATAATATCCCCCAAAATGGACCAGGTCCTGGACAAGTTCTGTCCACTTGCATTAAAAACTTGCTGCAGCAGATGTCATTTCAGTCAAACTTTTAAAAATATGATAAACCCAGAAATGAAATAGCTCATTAAAAGGTATAGACATTTTTAAAGGCTTTGGACATACATATTGCTATATTGCTTTCCAAAACATTGTAGCAACTGATACTGTCTCCACCAATGCCAAAGGTTCCTGTTTTCTGAATCCTTGCTGATATTAGAGATGAATTTCTTTATACCATTTTGTTGTTTTTCTTTGTGCTGAATTACCTTTTTTCTTTTTCTCTCAGTGCTGGGAATTGAGACCAGGGCCTTATGCATCCTAGGCAAGGACTCTACCAATGAGCCACAACCACAGCCCTACTTTGAAGATAAATTTAGTTATTCAGGTGGCTATATAGCTAGACATACAGATAGATAAATTCTAAGCTTTAAGAGATGAATAATTTTGGGTCTAGGGTTGTAGCTCAGTGGTAGAGTGCTTGCCTCCCATGTGTGAGGCACTGGGTTTTCTCATTTAAAAAATGAATAATTTCTACAAGTAGTACTGAGGTAGAAGAATGTGCTACAGAATAAAAAAGAGCTGAATGGGGCTGTGAACAGCTCAGCATTGCTGTTATGGATAAGGAGGCTCAAGAATGACATTCATTTAGGGAAAGAACTTTTCATGCTTATGTTCCAAAAAAGAAAGAACATAGTCACTGGAATCATTCCACTGGATTAGTGTGGGTTCTAAAATAAGAGATGCCAGGGCTGGGCTGTGGCTCAGTGGCAGAGCGCTTGCCTCGCATGCGTGAGGCATTGGGTTCGATCCTCAGCACCACATAAAAATCAATAAATAAAATAAAGATATTTGTGTCCATCTACAACTAAAAAATATTTAAAAAAATAAAATAAAATAATAAAATAAAATAAGAGATGCCAAAAAAAAAAAAAAATCTAAAAGGAGATCAAAATGGTGTGTTTTTTATTTTATTTTATTTTATTTTAAATATTTTTTTTAGTTGTAGATGGACATAATGTCTTTATTTTATTGCTTTGTATGTGGTGCTGAGGATCGAACCCAGGGCCTCACGCATGCTAGGCAAGCGCTCTACCACTGAGCTACAATCCCAGCCCCCAAAATGGTGTGTTTTTTAAAGGTTACATTATTTCAAAGACACACCTCAAGTGTATCAGATGCATTGACAAATATGGAAAGTACATCAAAGCATTAGTTCAGGAAGTGATAGTGATGGAAAGTGCTGGTAACTCTCCAACGCCCCATGATCACGTGGGAGTGCAGAGTCTGTATGTGCTCCAACAGGACTTGCTGTGAGAAGTTTACAAAGTAACCACAATGATCAAACCAGTCAGTCCAGTACTGCACACCTATCATATTTAGACACCTTTAGCTAAAACCTAGAAAAAATCATAGAGAAGTGCATGGCTATCATACCAAACATACCATAATACTGCAATTAGCAACAAAACCCAGGAATTCAATGGAACCCATTTACCAGTAGATACACTCAGCAAAGCAAATTAGAATTGTGTGTAAAATATTAAAGTGTATGTTTCCTAAGGTAATTTTAAATTTAAAAAATTGTTTATGTTCCCCAACTGCAGTTTTTTTAACTTTTAATTTTGAAATAGTAATACATTCACCAAAAGTCGGAAAAAAAAAAGCCTACCAAGAAGTCCAGGACATGTTTATCCATTCTTTTCTAGTGTCAACACTCTGAGTAATTATAATGCAATATCAATACCAGGAAACTGATATTGATAATGCTCCACAGAGCTTATTCAGATTGTGCCCATTAAATAAACGTGTGTGTGTGTATGTGTGTGTGTAGTTCTAAGCAATTTTTTTTCATGGTACTGGAGGGAACAGACTGCCGTGCATAGTGGGAATGTAATGTTGAGGAAATAATTCTATAAACTGGGTCTACTGGCTGACCCTCATATGCATTCTTGTTTAAAAAGCAATTCACCTGTGGCCCTGCCTAGCTAAGGTGACAGGATATATTGCATTTATCAGCCAACTGCCAGTTACTTACAGGAGAAATGTAGCCCTGAAGTGCATAAAAAGAATACAAGTTATCTTCGGTGTGGGGAACTTTTGTGACCCTGACACAGAGCAAATCCCAGAACTCAGGAAGATAAGGATAATTCCCTTTAACCTCAAAATCTCTAAGAACAAGTTCAATTAGAACCAGTCAGCCTGGGCCAAAGGGACCTAGAGTTGTCATGCATAGTGGGGACTTGGACGTCTGATATCATCATGTTGTTGGCCAAAAATCAGGAGGTGGACCTGGGTGGGACTCTCTGGAAACTCCCTTGGGACCCCCAATAAAACTGGAGGGCAGGAGAGGCATGGTGTCCTTCTCTCACAGAACCCACTCTCTCCCTTGAGAGTGTCCCCTTTCCCCTTTCCTATCCCTTCAATAAACTCATGCCTGCTATTCTAAGTGACACATCTAAAATCTTCCTATTATAATTACAAGAACTGGTAAAGAGGATCTTCATGGCTGCCTCAGCTCGGTGGTAGCCCCTTGCCCTATAATAGGTCTATATCCCCCAGCCCCATCCCCAACCCTTGGCATCACTAATGTTTCCTTTCTATTTATAATTTTGTTATGTCATGAATGTTATAGAAATGAAATCATATAATATGTGACCCTTGGAATTGGCTTTTGCTACTCATACTAATTCCCTTGAGATCTGCCCAAATTATGTGCATCAATTCTCTTTCTGTTTTATTGCTTAATAGTTTTCCAGGACATAGATGCACTGCAATTTGTTTAACTGTCCGGTGATCCTCCTCCAGCCACTCCTCAACTGCCTACAGTCACAGCCCAGTTAATCCCTATCGGTGAACTAATGTACTGATTTGGTTAAAGCCCTTGTAAATCATTTTCCCTTTCACCCATTTTCTTGCATGGTCTCACACGAGTTTTGGGGGGACATCACAAGTCCAAACCATAACAGATGGCATGTTTTGGTCTCCTACACCAGTAATGTATGATAAATACAGATATTTCACATTTTTGTTTGTGTTTTGTGTTATCACTTTTTTATTTTATCAATTCTGATAGGCGGATGGTGATTGTTCATTATGGTTCCAATTTGCATCTCCATAATGGCTAATGGTGTTGGACATCTTTTTATGTGATTTATTTATATTTGGATATACTTTTCAGTGAAATGTCTATTTTCTAATTTGTTGGTTTTTACTGTTGAGTTTTGAGAGCTTTTTGTGTATTCTAGATACAAATTCTTTATCACATAAAGAATTTGCAAATACTTTTTCCAGGTCTGTAGTTTGTGTTTTCATCCTTTTAAGAGTATTTTGCAAAGCAAAAGTTTCTCATTTTGGTGATGTCCAATTTGTCTATTTTTCTTTTATGTGTTTTGCTTTTGATGTCAAGTCTAACGGCTCTTCACCTGGCCCTTGGCTCCATATGTTACCCTGTTTGTTTTTTCCTTAAAGTTTTTGGTTTTTATGTCATAAAAATCAAAAGTTAATCTCAAATCCTTTGCGTCCATGTGCAAAGCTTTCCCCTGTCCAGCTGTAGACACCACATGGCTGGGAAAGAAATCTGGCCACTTGTGATACTGATCAAGCAGAGGTTATACTAAGTTATGCTGGTTTGGTGAGGCAGATGGTTGGCCATAATCCTTCAATGAGGATTTAAAGGTAACTTGGAGGCTGGGGGTGTAGATCAGTGGTAGGACACTTGTCCAGCATGGCCCTGGGTTCAAAGCCTAGCACTGCATACACACGCATGCATGCATATGTGAACACACATACACACACACACACAAACATAACTTGAAAGAAATGGTCAACATTTCAAAATCCTATACACAACAGAATCTTCCCTAGTTTCACTAGTAGAGGTTTTGAACTTGTTTCCTTGCAAGCAACAAGATTACTCATAGTGTCTTACAAAATAAAAATGAAAGTGACTAGGGGAAGGGTCTCCCCCATAATCAACAAAAGGGTAAAATTGCAACCCCAAAAGGAAACCATAAGCACCTTTGCTAGGTCATTAATATTAAGAGGCATTAATATCATTAGCTCAAGTTGTGTCAGAGCTGTGCATCCATAGGATAAACACGAAGTGTCTTTCTTGCATCAAGTACCTAATGGGTACGTAATTTAAAATAAGCTCAGCTATTCATTCTACTCTATAATGAGTAGAATGCTAAATTCACATGAACTTTAAAAAGAACATTCAAATTTTAGGGAAGTGCCTATTTGTGGGTTTGGGGAGCAAGGAGGAAGGAGTAGTATTGCAGGGCAGGGGCTATTGCAAAGCTGAGACATCACTGCTTCACCGAGTCCCCCTCTTCAAACTCCAGGTCTTGCCATCATTCCAGAAATATTTTAGACACATAGCTAAGAGTAACAGGCATGAGTTTATTGAAGGGATATGAAGAGGGGAAGGGGGTGCACTCTCAAGGGAGAGAGTGGGGTCCCTCAGAAGAGAAGGACACCATGCCTCTCCTTCCCTCCAGTTTTATTAGGGGTCCCAGGGAAGTTTCCTGAGAGTCCCACCCAGGTCCACCTCCTGACTTTTGACAGCAGGATGACATCAGATGTTCAAGTCTCCACTATGCGTGAGAACTCTAGGTTTCTTTGGCTTAGGAACTTTCTAATTGGAACTTTTTCTTACAGATGTTATCATTACAGGGAATTATCCTTATGTGTCTGAGCTCTGAGATCTGGTCTGTGTAAGGGTCACAAAAGTCTCCACACCCAGGCTTACTTGTGTTGCTTGGTTTTGTTTTGTTTTTTATTTATGCATTTCAGGGCTACCTTTCTCCTGTAGGTAACAGGGAGTTTACTGAGGAATGCAACATATCCTGTCAACTTAGGCAGGTAAAGTGCTTTTTAAAACAGAATGCCTGTGGGGAACAGCACAATAGGCCTTGCTTATAGAATTTTCATGTCCCCCTGCTCACACCTCTCTGTTCCCTATCAATATGAGAGTGTCAGTATCCAAACTCCTGGCGGGATCCTCATTCAGTTTCCTCTGCCTTTAGGGACATGATTGCTCAGTTTATTATTAATTCTATTTTTAAAAAGGGATCCTAATTAGAATAAGTCATTCTGCATTTATGTACGACATGTCAAAATACACTCTACTATCACATGTAGCTAAAAGGAAGAAATAAAAAGAAAAGAAAAAAAAAAAGGTTTTCATCCAAATTTACTTAATCAAGTCCAAAGAGTGAGGTGCCTTAAACTTTTAGTTATCATTTATTGAATGGTTACATTTCAGGCATTGCCCTAAGTAGCCTATCTGTATTAGCTCACTGAATCGTCACTATTCCATGAGATAATAAAACCATACTTACATAGTGGTGACCATGTGTTCTCTAAGTTGCACACGTATTTCTACTCACCCTTCACAGTGAGACAAGGACTATTATGATCAACCCCATGTTACAGATGGAAAATCTGAAGCGTGGAAGGATCAGTAATTTGTTCACAGTCACTCAGTTGAGAAGTAGGAGAGCCTGGATGTGAGTGGAGGAGGCAGCCTAGCTGGCAGGACCCACGTTTAAACCACGAGCTCCACTGCCCCTAGGCATGCTGACCACAGCTTCTCTCAGCAACAAGGAAACAGCCTTGTGGGAAGCCTCCATGAGCTCACCAAGGCCACTCTGCACATAAACAGAGGAACCCAGTATTCAAATCCAGATTTGAACTTCAGAAAATTTAAGTTGTCTTTTTCTGATTATTCTTTTTCAAAAAGTACACAACATAAAATTTATTACCTTAGCCATTTTAAGGGAAGAGTTGAGTAGCATTAAATATGTTTACGTGTGGGAAAACAGATCTCCAGAAGTTTTTTATTTTGCAAATCTAAAACTCTATATTCATTAAATACCAACTTCCGTTTCCCAGCCGTCCCCATTCCTAATAACCACCATTCTGCTTTCTATTTCTGTTTCTGAAATTGACTACTCTAGATACTCCATGTAAGTGGAATCATGTGGTATTTGTCTTTTATGACTGGCTCATTTCACTTATCCTAATGTCCCCAAGGTTTATCCATGCTGTTGTATGTGTCAAAATTTCCTGCTTTTTTAAGGCTGAATAATATTCAATTGTTTGGATATACAAATCAAGTGTCTTTGGCCCAAAGCTCACACTGTTGATGATCACACTTCATTATCTTCCACAATATCTTCTGGCACCTTCTCTTCGCAAGTACGGTACCATTGCCAAGCATTATAGATTCATAATACCCTCAATCATTACTGATGTTTGAAAGGATTTTCCTGTTTTCCCTTCTAATGCATAGAAAATATATTCTACCATATCTTGCTTTATGTAGCTTATATCTCTCTAGAATTGTTGCTATAACTTCATGTCTGTCACACGGAAAACTCAAAGTGCATTAAATGAAAAATTGAATTTTTGTGGCAACTCAGATTGATTAGTGGTGGCTTTCTAGAACATGGTATTGAGCTAGATTCAGAGGCTAGACCTGAGCTCAGAGCCAAGAGGGATTTTGTGAGTTCAAATATGGGCAATGACATGAGTCAGTCCACTGCTAATCCCTCATCTAGTGTGACATCCCACTACATGGGGGAGAAAACAGAGGCAGCTCGCATGGCCGGATTTTTTAAGTGTCATTAACATGAAAATTTTTATGCCTTGATGATTTTCATGATTGAGTAAATTGAAGTAAAAGAAACGAAGCCCTGTACCCACACACACTTCTGGGTCACAGTGAGGAACACCGCTGCCTGCTGAGCTTGCAATTTCTTCCAGGGTGACATTTATTTTCTGGGGCATTGCTGGGACTCCAGAAATGTGGCTCCTTCCCTCTGCCTTGTGGATTCAGCCCAGGAAGAAGGGAAAAGGAAGGAATGTTCTCTTCCTGCACCCGCCCAGGGAGACCTAGATAAAAGAGTGCAAGTCAACATTTTTCTTTACCATTTGATCTGGCAAAACAAGAGACCTATACAGATCACCAGCACCCCAAGAAGTGGAGGCCCAGCCTCCCTCATGCAGCCAAAGACCTCTGAAGACATTGTCTCAATGTCTCAAAGATGCAACTTTGAAAGAGTGTTTAAAATAGCCAGGAATATGCTCTTTAAATGATGATTACATTAAGTCATTTTGTAAAACAAAGTCCCTTGACTTCTTTCTTTAGTAACTTTTTATTTTTTTGGTCTACCAAGCTTCTCCGAAGAAGAATAAAACTACATTTAGGCATACGCTGTTTGCAATCATTTTCTTGGCAGCTACATTACCCTCCATGTTTTCAGATATTCTTGTCTTCATTCATACAACCTGCAGCTCAGGAACCCCATCTAGTTTTTCTTTTTTTTTTCTTTTTTTGGTAGTACTGAGGATTGAACCCAGGGCCTTACACATGCTAGGCAAGTGCTCATCCACTGAGATATACTGCCAGCCCTTTCTGAATTTTATTTTGAGACAGGGTCTTGCTAAGCTATTCTGGTTGATTTTGGACTTATGATGCTCTGGCCTCAGCCTCCTAAGTTAATGGGATTACAGATATGGATCTCCACTCCTGGCTTCCAATTAGTTTTCATACACTGGGATTATGAGGGAACTGGTAGAAGGAACTGGTGTCTCTGTCAATGGTCTCATCAAACAAATAATGTGACTTGGGAATAGGAGAAAGAAAGCTCACTCTTTTTGACTGAAATGTTCTTGAGACCAAAACTAATGATGCCAGACTTCAGAAGATGTTTCTCGGGGCTGGGATTGTGGCTCAGCAGTAGAGCGCTTGCCTCGCATGCGTGAGGCCCTGGGTTCGATCCTCAGCACCACATACAAAGCAATAAAATAAAGACATTGTGTCCATCAACAACTAAAAAAAAAAAATCTTTAAAAATAAAAGAAGGTTCTCTTCCTTATAAAAAAAAAAAAAAAGAAGATGTTCCTCTGATAGTTTCATGGTTAGAAAGAGATGCCCCACTTTCCCACCACAACATGCGTGCCTGCACATGTGCACGCACACACGTGTGCGCCACTGGAATCAGTGACTTCACACAATAAGGACAATAGATGCCAGGATAGGTGCACACATTGCCTGCCAGGCTGCTGTGGCTCAGGGGTTTTCCCAGGGACCAGGGGTCAACTTCCACTCACCTAGGGGTGATGGGCAGAAGAGAGGACCCTGTGTCTAATCTGTGGTCAGCCCAGGAGCCACTGGGCAAAATCAACTCAGGCAGAGGCTTCTTTAGGAATTTTATTCTGCAACAACTTTGTGCCACTTTCTTGAGGACAAAGGGACAAACCAGGTGGGAATGTAACAGTCCTCATTTTTTCCTGTGTTTGCTTGTTGATGCATTTATTTATTCAAGAGGTATATCCTGGGCACCACCTGGCCCCCTTGCTGTTCTGGGCCTGGGTTTACTGTAATGACAGACAGGGTCCCGGCCTCCAATGGCTCCTAATCTAGAGCAAAGCTAAGCAGTAGAAACACAGTGTGGGTGACAACTGTGAAAGACACATGTAACTGTACATTTTCTTGTGGCCACATTAAAAGAAGGAAAGAGCCGGGCATGGTGGCACACACCTGTAATCCCAGTGGCTCGGGAGGCTGAGGCAGGAGGATTGCAAGTTCAAAGCCAGCCTCAGCAATAGTGAGGCGCTAAGCAACTCAGTGAGACCCTGTCTCTAAATAAAATACAAAAATGGGCTGGGGATGTGGCTTAGTGGTTGAGTGCCCCTGAGTTCAATCCCTAGTACCCTCCCCCCCAAAAAGGAAAGAAAGAGGAAAAACTGGGGAAATCAATTGTAGCATATTTAACCGAACCCAAGATATCAAAGAGAGTTTCAATATAATGTTATTAATGAGCTACTTTACCTTCTTTTTTTTGTACTAAGTCTCCAATACTGTACTTCAATGTACAATCTTCACCATCACATTAACGAACATTCGTGACTATTTCGTATATCCTAATCTTGCAGCAAAAACAGCTTAGTACAGTTTAGTAATAAATGATTTTTAAGTGATACTGCCACAGTTTTTTAAAAAGCTTCACATAATGGTCACATCACCCTTTTAACCCATTTTAAATTTTGCAAAAATGTTTGGTATAAAATCTGAGATGATTATGTGATAAAATTTGGTATCTGGTATGTATTTTACACCTGCAGCACTTCTCAATTTGTTTTAAGTGCTGAGGACATGTGGCTCCTAGCTACTGTCTGCTACACCAGAGCTCTAAAGGAAACAAGTTCAGGTATCATAATTTATGCTGGATTTAAAAAAAAAAACTGATTTGTGTGTGTGTGTGTGTGTGTGTGTAGTGAGAGAGATTTTAAATACATGTTTTATATGCATATCCACAGGAGGATATAAGTTGTAGTATATACACATACATGGTGGTGAAAAATTAACAAGCTAGAGCCATAGACATCACCCACATGGATTTTTCAGGTGTTGAATGAAAAAATTGTTGCAGTAGTGTACAGAGTATTATTCTATTTATGAAAATTAAGTGCTTTATTGTTTAGAAGTACATGTGTCTCGTTGTATTCTTCTATAATAAAATATCTTAGACTGGGTGATTTATACATAATAGAAACTTATTTCTCACAGTCCTGGAAGCTGGAAGTCCAAGATCAAGTAGAATTGGTGACTGGAAAAGCCTTGCTCCCTCCTTCAAAGATGGTACCTTTGAGCTGTGTCCTCACATAGTAGAAGGAGACCAAAAGGGACAAACAGACCCCTCAAGCCCTATTATAAGGGCACTAATTCCATCCATGAGGACAGAGCTCTAGTCACCTGCTGAAGACCCCACCTTTCAATACTCTCGTTTTGGTGATGAAGTTCAACATAAATTCACACCACACATTCAAACCATAGTAATACCCATATCTGTCAAAATAGAGATACAAAGAAATGAGCTGGGCATGGTGGTACGCACCTGTAATCCCAGCACTTAGGGAGTCTGAGACAGGAGAATCATAAGTTCAAAGCCAGCCTCAGCAATAGCGAGGTGCTAAGCAACTCAGTGAGACCCTGTCTCTAAATAAAACCCAAAATAGGGCTGGGGGTGTGGCTCAGTAGTCGAGTGCCCCTGAGTTCAATCCCTGGTACCAAAAGAAAAAAGAAAAATACAAAGAAATGGCTGGGAATGAGAAATCCCAAATTAGGAACAAGCCAATTTCAGAGAGAAAGAAAAGAAGGGATCCTCAGGGGCTCCTTCAGTGGTGGGAATATTTTACTACCTAAGCAGATGGTGAGCATGAGATGTTTGTTACGGTGCCCTTCTCCACCCCTTTTTAAATGTTTCATGCCCTAAATTTCCAAGGAATGTGAAAAACGACATCTTTCTTGATATTTTTATTGTTTCGTCTACTGTTTACAGAGACGATTAATCTAAAGACGACTTCAGAAGGAAAACTTCAGGAGAGAACAAGGGGAGATGTAGGAGGATGCACACGAAGGGAGTCAATTCCGTTGCTCCCAAAGGGTTTTTTTTTTTTTTTTTTTAAATTCTGTTGTTGATAGGCCTTTAATTTTATTTATTTTTACGTGGTGCTGAGAATTGAACCCAGTGCCTCAGGCATGTGAGTCAAGTGCTCTACCACTGAGCCACAACCCCAGCCCCATTTTTTAAACAGATTCTTTTTTTTTTTTTTTGGTACTAGGGATTGAACTCAGGGGCACTCAACCACTGAGCCACATCCCCAACCCTATTTTGTGTGTTATGTAGAGACAGGGTCTCACTGAGTTGCTTAGTGCCTCGCCGTTGCTGAGGCTGGCTTTGAACTCGCAATTCTCCTGTCTCAGCCTCCGTAAGTGCTGGGATTACAAGCGTGAGCCACCACGCCCGGCCCTCCCAAAGGGTTTAAGAGCCAGAATTGAACTTGCAAATCTTTTTACCTGTCAGCTGAGGAAGGCCTACTGCTTTCAAAAATCTTTTGCTTATGAGAGCTCGAGTAGAGTCGATGGTCCTACCCCGCCCCCAGCACCCCGCTTGCAGGGAAATGAAAAGATGGCTGGAAGGAGTCAACGAATGCACCTGTCAAACAACCATGATGTCAGATGACTCCACCTCCAGTCTTCACGCTCTGCTGCCACACAGAACACCAACTCCAATCCAGGGGATCTCAGGCGGGTCGTTCCCCTGCAACTCAACTCTGATGAGAAAGATGAGGGACCATGCGACAAAGAACCTGAGCTAAACCAAGGCTTATGTACTTTGCAAGGCAATTAAACACAAACACAAGAAATTCCTTCTCAAACGAGAATGCAGTAACTGGCCCTTGAACTTGTAAAGCACACTGGTCGTGAGACTAAAGGCAGAGACCAAAGGATGTTGCCAAACCCTAACCTGATAGCTGATGTCACTGACATGAGATGGGTATCTATCTGAATCTTCCTCCATCATTCACAGGAGAGGAAATGAAAGTAAAAGCTATTGTCACCGGAGGAATTTGTTTCTGTGTATGTGTTGTAATTATTGATATTAATGTTATTTTATAATATTAGTGCATTTTTTTCAACAAATTCAAAATCATTTTTGAGCCAAACTGTAAAATGAGTAGAATTTGACTTTGCCTCTCTGCCCCTCCATCCCTCCCTTTATATTTTTTTCTTTTTCTTTTTTTTTTTTTTTTTTTTGGTACTAGAGATTGAACTCAGGGGCACTCGACCACTGAGCCACATCCCCAGCCCTATTTTGTGTTTTATGTAGAGACAGGGTCTCACTGAGCTGCTTAGCACCTCACCGCTGCTGAGGCTGGCTTTGAATTGGCGATTCTCCTGTCTCAGCCTCCGAAAGTGCTGGGATTACAGGCTTGAGCCACCGTACCTGGCTATATTTTTTTCTTTTGATTGTTAAATTAATTATGATACTAGGTCAGCTGCTATCACAGGGTCCAAATTAACATTGGCTTAGGTAAGATGGAGGTTCAGTTCTCTGACACATAGAAGTCCAAGCTAATACGGCAGTATGAGCCAAACCAGGGGTGGACTTGGGGCCTCTACCTCTTACCTAGTTACTCTACAATATTTTGGGGGGAGGAAGGGGTACTAGGGATTGAACTCAGAGGTACTCGACCACTGAGCCACATCCCCAGCGCTGTTTTGTGTTTTTATGTAGAGAGAGGGTCTCCCCGAGTTGCTTAGCGCCTCTCAGTTGCTGAAGCTGGCTTTGAACTCGCAATTCTCCTATCTCAGCCTCCCAAAGTGCTGGGATTACAGGTGTGCACCACTGTGCCCAGCTCTACAATCTTCAATATGCAGTTTTTTGTCTTCCCATAATCCCACGTGGCTGTTTTTGCTCCTGCCAATTCATCCATAGTCCATTCTCCATAAAAAAATTAAAGGGGCATAGGACATAGCCTAAAATTGCATCCCTCACTTCTGCTCAAACCTTGCTGGCTAGAGCTTAGTCATATGCCCACTCCAAGTCACAACACTATTCTATGCTCATTTAAAGTACAGAACAGTGATTTGGGTTCACAATGAAGACCCTGAGTAATTTAGAAAAGGTTGCATCTGTTCACTGGGTGATAAGTTGATGATTGAGTCCATGCTGTACTATGGAGGAGAGCCAGAGGACCAGAGGGCACCAGGAAGATGCTAAAAGACTCAGCAATGACAGGAAGTGACCCTCTGACCTGGAGAGAAGCTCTAAGCAAAGGAGAGAAATTAGGGGACTCCCAGGAAACATGGTTGGTATCTTCACCCCACTGACTCCAGACCTTCCTGACCTATTGCCAGGTCTGCCATAAGCAGCAGAATCCTGGGAAACCCCAGGAAGTTCAAATCAGGACTAAATTACTTTGTTGAGTCAAAACACATCGCAAGGCAGCTCAAACTCCATACTTGAAGCAACATCAAAAGTTCTCACCTGGGCTACAAAGTCCAGTGTCAGCTGGCCCCTGCCTACATCTCTCCACTCCCATCTCCTCTGGCCCTGTCACTTCTGCACTGTGTGACAGCCACACTGCTGTCCTTGGTATTTAAGTTCATGGCTCTGTGTCTGCCTGAGACTTTGCACTCTCTGGTCCATCTGTCTAGATTGCTCTTCCCCCAGATATGTACAGACTGGCTGCCTCCTTTCAATGTCTGCTCAGGTGTCACCTCTTTTGAGAGGCAGTCTCTCATCAGACTGTTTGAACTGGTGCTACCTCAAGTGGCCTAAACAGACTAGAATGTTGATACCACTCTGATGCCCTAAGGTACAGACGAATTTGGTTGTTGTCAAATTTAGGTGATGAGTCACGCGTGTCATGCTGCTAAGATTCTACCACATTTTTATAATTTATTACATTATTATTATTATTATTATTATTATTATTATTATTATTATTGTGTGTGTGTGATGCTGGGGCTGAAACCCTTGATCTTACATTTGCTCAGCAAGTGCCCCACCATTAAGCCACATCCTCAGTCTTGGCCTATTTTTTTAATTTACAGTTTAGTTTTGTTTCAGTATTTGGGATTGAACCCAGGACCTTGTACATGCTAGGCAAGTGCTCTACTTAATGTACAGTTGATCATTGTGAGTTGTAAAGAAAATTTTGTATTTTTTTATTTTTGACCCTAATTCTCTGATGGTGAGACCATCTATATTGGGATCTTATTTTGTCAAGCAAAGACATGATTTTTTCCCCCAAAGCAATAGTGATGATAAACCAAATAAGGGAAACAGAATTTATTCCAAAGAAAGTAAGACCAAAATCATATATACTAATTGTTATAGTTTGGATGTAGTTTATTCTCTAAGGGTTCATGGTTTGTAAGCTTGGTCCCCAGTGTAGAGATGTGAGAGGTGATGGAAGCTTTAAGAGGGGGAGCCTACCAGGAAGTTACTAGTAATTACAAGCACTGCCCTTAAAAGGAATGAATGTAGTTCTGGCCAGTTCTTGAGAGAGAGAGTTATTGTAAAAGTGCAAGCCTGGCCCCTCCTCACTCTGGTTTCCTGCCTCTCCATGTTATCCCTCTCACCATGATACCATCCACCATGGGACCCCCATCAGAGGTCAAACAAATGGGACAACCTGACCTTGTATGAAATAAAGTTTTTATTTATAAAATTCCCAGTCTTGGTTTTTTTTTTGGTATAGCAATGGAAAATGAACTAGTACACTCATTTTACTCAGCTGTCTCACTCCTTGTATATCAAGTTGGGTCTAGTAGCTGCCAATGATGGCAAAATATTAAAACTGTGATGTTTTACTTATAGAGAGGTAGTGGGAAATTAAGCAATAAAACCACCAAGATTTAAGCAGCATTTACATACAAGGTATGAAAAGTTTAATACCACAATAATTTTTAAAATTTGTTCTTTTTAGATATACATGACAGTAGAGTGCATTTTAACATATTATACATACATGGAGTATAACTTCCCATTTTTGTGGTTGTACATGATGTGGAGTTAGTATTGGTGGTGTGTTCATATATAAACATAAGAATAATTCTTTTAAAGAAAGAGTAACAAGTTAAAAACCTGATGGAAACAGCTGCTGAATACTTCACTTATAAATATTAGTACTTTGCAGATATCTTATGAAGCAGTATTTGGAATTACAAGACTAAAAATATAACTTCTGAGATACTAATAAAATCAAGGATGAGTCAAAGCTGCTTGTTTGGAAGAGGGTGAATCTTTGGCAATGAATGTAGCTTAGGTACCATTTTTCTATGACACCATAGCTTGACATATTCAGGAATTGACTCATGATACAGAAACCAACCAACTAAACAAATAAAGCTAGTACATCCATTGAGACCTGAATTATGTACAGATATTTGCTAATGACAATTTTTAAAGAGCATATATATGTGATTTGAAGATGATGCCATTAAAAGAAGAATTATTTCTTTTGACTTCTTTGCCTATATACACCTATTTCTGAAATATATAAAACTCTGAAGGATTACATTAAGTGTAGTCTGAAGTTGAAGTTTTTAAAGAAGTGAGTTCTGATTGTGTAGCTATACCAACAAGAAAGCTTTTTAGAATAGGTTATCTGATTAAAAGTTTTACACTAGAATGTAAATTGACACACTGCTTCCTTCATCAAAAAAGTCTTACTATAAAAAAAAAAGCAGCTGAACAAAATAGTGTGCTTAGTGTCATTGTGAAATTTGTGGATTAAACAAAAGCCAATGTGTTAAAATTAAGGCTGTTGTCTTTACTAATCTGAAAACTGATCCTGCATAATTTATTGCACGCTGGTGTATGATGTTTTTGAAGGGAAGGAGTTCTTTATGTGTGTGCTAAAGATGAAACCCAGGGCCTTACGCATGGTGAGCAAGCACTGTGCCACTGAGCTATGTCCCCAACCCCAAAGGAAGACATTCCATCAGGAATGCTCAGACTGGGAAACAAGTTCTGTGCCTCTGAAAGGTAAAAACTAGGTGGGTCCCAATTTCTTACAGACATGAATTGTAAGAACACTCGTGCTCATTTTTAATTATCTTTGGTATTTCTAGTACACTTAATGCTTCTGTGCAAAGAAAAAATACAACATATTTTTTGAGAAATTAAAAGACAAAGTGGAAGTTAGAAGTTTGCTCTACAGTTTCTATGGAACCTATCATTACAGACTGTCAAATGTGCCATAATTATTAATAAAATAGGTAATAATCTTGATATTGCACATCTATCAAAAGTTATCACCACATTCTTTATGAATTTGACAAAATGTTTTTAATTTTATTTTCTATCAAAAGAAGATACACAAATAGGGAATTCTCAGATCTAGAATCCATTTCTTTTATCAAAAGATAATTTAAATGGGCCTATAATTTTATAGAATAGAAGATTGGAGCTGCCTACTGATGAATGTGTTCAAAGATACATTTTGAAAACACAACTTCCCTTGCTTCCTTTTGCATGAAAGTGAATATTAATATCCATATCTCAATACAAGGGCTTTAAAATTTCCTCCTCTATTTCCATCACTTTGGTGAGATGGGGTTCACTGTTATAAATGTTTTCAAAACATAGAAACGGTTTAGAAATATGTTATCCTCTGCATCAGTCCAACCTCTATTAAATAAGTTTAAAAAGCAAGAAAACATTCTATTTGTTCCATTTAGTGCACAACCTAAGTGCACTTTTGCGCTTACAGGCATTTAATATAGAGCCATCACTATTTCATGTTGGCATATATACAAAAATATATTTGGCCTTTATAATTGCACAACAGCTTTCAAGTTTAACAGCAGTTCTCTCTATGCCCCAAATGTGCCTATTCACACACTTTTAATGACCATTGGGATTATTTTCGTCATTCTTTTCCTTATCCCTATGTTATATTTTTTTCTGTTCTGTTATTGAAATACAATTCTATGCCTGTTGACTTTAATAATTGTTTGAACTTATAGTTTAAGTGTCTATGATTTTCCCATTTCATTTTTTCTAATAATTGATTTCAACTGCACTTTTAAAAGTATTGATCAAAAACAGATTGGAAAAAAAGAACTGTTCCTTCTCCTCGTATAATGTTAGAAGGGCTAGTCTGCTCTGCTCTTCATCCTATCCTCACCCGTCCCTGTCTCCTTGGCTCTTCCTGCACCTGGCATTGTGTTCCAGTAACTCTTGGATCATTTATCTCCTGACCTCTCTGACTAGAGTGTGGCTTAGGGAGGACAGGGCCTTCTACCTCATGGTCATGCCTCCAGAATGTCCATGGGAGCTGGCACTGAGTACATGGTCTGCACATGCTTTTGTGGAGAAAGGACTTGGTTCTCAAGGATGACAAGTGAGGTCATTTAAATGACCATTGTGATTACTTTTGTCATTCTTTTCTTTATCCCTATGTTATATTATATGAGTGGGTTTGGTCAACTGAAATTGCCAGGATTTATTCAGCATCCAGATGAAGTCTCCTCATCTAGCATTAGATATCCCTGTTGCCAAATACTGTCAACAAATTAGCCCTGTCAATAGGGTTCTGGGATCATAGCCTTCATTCATTTTTCAAGTCCCAGAAATCCTGATAACAGAAATTACACTACCTTGAAATACTGCATGAGCCCTAAGCGTACCAACATACTTGAATGAGCCATGGCACTGCTGTTTAGGAATTGGGGAAACATTTTAGAAATGTTTTTATCCAAATGGTGGCAATATTAAATATTTCTGTCACAAAAGTGGTTAAGTTTCAATGATCTAGAAAACAGAGCAATAAAAAATGTTTTATGCCTTGATTATAAGGTCTGTGAACCAGAAATCACAGAAGTTTTTCTAGTATACATTTTAGAGTATACAAAAACAAGATGATGAGACTTCTCAAACAGAACTTCAGAGTATTACATTCAGAAATGAGGTCCCAGGAAATGAATATTCCCCCAGATGAAAAAAACTATGAAAGCTTAACCAAATGTTAGAAGAGAAGACAACCTAGACCTGTGGATCCTATTGTTGACAGAACATTAGAATTAGTGGCTAAGTAGTTGTAAATCCTGATGCCTGGCCAAACATGACCACCAAAGCAATGATATTATTTATTTATCCCAGGGATTGAACCCAGGGATGCTTAACCACTGAGCCACATTCCCAGCCTTTTTTATATTTTAGTTTGAAACAAGGTCTAGCTAAGTTGTTAAGGGCCTCGCTAAGTTGCTGAAGCTGGCTTTGAACTTGCAATCCTTCTGCCTCAGCCTTCAGAGTTGCTGGGATTACAGGCATGTGCCACCATGTCCAGCAAATAAGTAGTTTTTAAATTCCCTGTTGATTCCCATATGTACCACTGGCCCAGAGCAGCCCCCTCAAACTCTAACCTGCATAGGAATCCTCTGGGGATCTTATTAAATACAAATTCCAATCCAGTAGGGTTGGGGTGAGCCTGAGATCCTGCATTTCTAACAATCTGGCAAAGGATGCTTCTGCTTCCAGGGACCACATTTGAGGAGCCAGCTCAAGATGGCAAGTGGGATGCTACACACAGGTGCAACTGGTGAACAGACAGGAAAGAAGGCAGGGCTTCATCCTCAGACATACTATTTTTGTTATTGTGGTAAATATATATAGCATAAAACTTACCATTTTGATTTTTTTTTTTTTTTTGGTACCGGGGATTGAACTCAGGGGCACTTGACCACTGAGCGACATCCCCAGCCCTTTTTTGTGTTTTATTTAGAGACAGGGTTTCACTGTGCTGCTTAGCGGCTCACCATTGCTGAAGCTGGCTTTGAACTCATGATTCTCCTGTTTCAGCCTCCCAAAGTGCCAGAATTACAGGCGTGCACCACCGCACCTGGCCCATTTTGACCATTTTTAAGTATGCAATCTGTGACATTCTGCACATACACATGGTTGTGTAACTGCCACCACCATCCATCCACCTCCAGGACTTTTTATCTTCCCAAACCAACTCTGCACCCAGTAAGCAATAATTTCCTATCCCTGCATACACACCCCACTCCCCTGGCAGCCACCATTCTGCTTTCTGTCTCTACAAATTTGTGCATCCTAGGTACATTGCTTAACTGGAATCATCTGTATTTGTCCTTTTACTACTGGCTTGTTTTACTTAGCATAAACTCCTCAAGGTTCATACATGTGTCAGAATTTCTTACCTTTTTAAGGCTGAATAAAATTCCATTATATGTATAGACGTATTATTTTGTAGTACATTTATCCTGTAAAAAAAAAAAAAAAACAGACAGGAATCAGCTATTTTGATTATAGGAAAACATACCCCAAGAGCTTCAGAGCATAAGGAATCTATTTTGTAGGACAAAGATCACTCCCTTTGTAATATGAAGATGACCTTTATAATATGAAGGTGACCTTTGCCTAGGGGCCCTGAAAGACCATTCTTTTCTCACTTAACATGAATTGGGAAATTCCTGGTTGGAAAAAGAATAATTAGTGGCATAACTATATTAGCAAGTAGTCACTGTCACACTTATGATGAAGCTTGAAGCTGCTGGACCAGGTCCAAGGGCATGAGGTCACTGATGAACCTGGCTCACATGCTCTCAGGTGACCTCAGAGTGACAGAGAAGCTTTAGATGGAAATGCCTCAGTGACAACCATGCAAAAACAGCTGACCCTCTGGGGACAGCTCTGACAACCAGTTTTTCCTGATAGATGACCTCCTAACTTAAAAAGAAAGGAAAAAATCCCCCAAAGGAAATGATCAGTGAGTTCTTTACTAGACCCCAAAATACAACAATGCAAGAAAATTCCAAAGGAAATACTCTGTCTCCAGAAGTGCAAGAACTTCCTTGGAGCAACCAATGAAAACCAAACTGACCACCAGTGGGGAGGTCCTTCTGTGTCTCAAATCTCAGGACACTTTCCCCAAAGGAAGGAACGGAACTGATACGATCTCATGCCACCCCTGTAACCCTTGGGTCATGCTCTCCTTGGAGCACAAATTTCTGCCCTGCTGTTCTTTCTCTGTGTCTACTTGGCATTTGTAAAGAAGGACTTATCTAGTGACTTTTAGATGAGAAGAGTTTGTGCCTTGCATTCCAGGAGTATACTAGTATTAGGGAAAAAACCTGAAAATTCAGCAGACTGGGGATAGAATAGTCCTACTTGTAATTTTGGGCAAGTTATTACAATGTGTCAGCTTTATTTATCTCATTGGTAAAATGAAGTTAACATTAACTTCCCCACAGAGTTATCATGAGAATGACATGAAATATTGTTTGCAAAGGTGTCTGGTGATTGGGGAAACTCTATGAATACGGGTGTCTACACCCTGGCTGTATCTACAGTCCGGGCACTGGTAGGTAGAAGGATCCAGTGATAAGCAGAACCAGTCAAGGCCCTCCTCCAAGGGCCTACAGCTTAGAGGGGCAGAAGGTCTTCATCAAATCATCACATGCATTCCGTTGATTCTGGATCAAGCTCTTTTACAAAGGAAGGAACTGACTGAGAGGTGTGATGGTACGTTGTCAGGGAAGCTTTCTCTTGGAAGGGACGAATGACCTGCAATCTACAGGATGGGCAGGCATTCACTGGTAACAAGATGGAAGATCATTTCAAGCAGAAGCCTCAAAATGAAATGGCATGGAGCAGACTGGAGAAAAGAGAGGACAGCCAGAAGAGGCAAGCTGAGACAGACACCTGCTAAGGAAGGCGGGGGGTGGGGGGTGGGGGGGGCTGGCCACCAGGAATTTTGTCTCTATTCTGAGACCTTGGGAAGTCCTTGAGGGCATGGAGGTCACTGTCAAAGGCAACATTTCATTTTTGGAAAGCACCCTGGTCCAGGAGACTCATAGTGGCAGACTGGGATGGAAGTGATGGAATCCATCAGAGACATGCTGATGGATTGACACCTAGGTGTCACATGGCATTAGCTCTAGACACGTTTATAGAACAAATACACAAATTCATGGCATTTTTTTATATATAGGACTGGTGTTTGGCCCAGGTGCCACCACCATGTCGAATGATACCTATGTATCATTCAGCCACAAAAGGGGTGAAGAACACACTGACATGGAAGAACCTCAAAAAGATTCCAAATGGAAGAATCAGTAACAAAGGACTGTACAAGTGACCCCATGTATAGGGGTCACTATATGAGCATAGGAAAGTCGTTGAGACAAAGACAAAGTAGCTTAGTAGTTGCCAGGAGCTGGGAGAAATTGAGGGGGACAGCTAGAGTATTCCTAAAGGAAATTCCTTTTGATGAAATTTTCCGAGTTCTAAAATTGCTTGTGGGGGTTGGTTGAATAACTTTATAAACATCCTGAGAACTGCTGAATTAATTGTCCAATTTGAAATGGTGAATGATGTTAGGTAAAGCTTGATAAAGCTTCCCAATGTACAGATAGACAGAGGGAAGAGGGTGTGAAAAGAGGGTCTATACTCATAAACAGGGTTGCCTCCGGTGAGAATACCCCAGTGAATACCCTTGACTCTCAAAGGAGCCAAGGCGGGCATTTCCTGACCTGGCATCCTCAGGAAAGGAAAGCTTCCTGCTCTTACCTGGCTCCCTGACCCTGACCTCTGGCTTCTTCCAGAGCAAATGAGAGGCACTGAAAGGAAAAGAGAGCAATTTAGTTTTCTAACCTGGCCACTACTACCTCCTTCACTCTGAGGATCAAGGAGGAGCCGCCTGAATGGTGACTGTTGGCAGGACAGAAACTCCTACTCATCCTCCAGGTCTCTGTTTAGATGTCCCCCTTCTCCAAGAAACCTTCTGGGACTTTCAGAAATGAGTCAGGAGCTCTCTCCTCTGTCGTCTAAAAGCACTAACCCTCCTGGGTTGTGGTGGCCTATTTCCTTGCTCTTGTTCCCACTGAGCTGTCACCCTCTTTAGGGAGAACACTGGGGCTTAGTCCCCAGGTAAGTCCCCAGCTTAACTGCACAGGGGCTTGTGCAGATTTTACGGCCAGAACAGCCAAAACCGGGATGGGCCTGAGCGGGGCGCTATGGAGCCAGCAGCTGCGGGAAGCGGACTCGCAGGACCTCAGGCTTCTCTCCAGCTGGGACCACTTTGGCTTTGCTCAAGCTCTGGGAATCTCGCCTCCTTGCAGAACAGCTCCAGGTTGTAAACTTCCTGACTGCCGAACTCTTCTCACCTTCCAGGCCACGTGAGACTTTTGTTTGTTCTTTTTTTAAATGTCAAGGTAGCAGCTCCTTGGGGAAATTTTAAGACCCCTCTAATGGATGCCCGCATCCACGGAGAGTACCCTACCCCACATGTATTGCTTTTTCCTGTGCATACATTCCTGTGATAAAGTTAATTTAAATCAGACACATAAAAGAATAATTAATAATAAAATAGAACTATCATAACAATATACTGTAGTAAAATTAATGTGAATGTGGTCTTTGTCTTTCTCAAGTTTTTGTTTGTTTGTTTTTGTTTCTGGTACTGGGGATTGAACCCAAGGGCGCTGTACCACTGAGCTGTATGCCTAGCACTTTTTATTTTTTATTTTGAAACAGTATCTGGCTAAACTGCCCAGGCTGGCCTGAACTTGAGATCCTCTCACCTCAGCTTCCTGCCTCCTGAGGCTAGTGTGCCACCATGCCCTGCTCTCAAAATACCTTAGTTCCTCATTGCAGTGTAGTAGTATTTTGGGATCATGGATAACTGAGATTGTGCAAAGTGAAACTAGAACAGAGTCCACTTTATGCTTTGAATGTAGCCCTTGCTCTGCCGCTGCAACTTCTTATTTTTTTAGCAGCATTCATCTTTTTTTTCCCATTTTTTGTATTTGTTCTACTTTACAACTTATTTTTAAAATGGACATGTTTCTTCCTCTTCTTTCTCTGCTCTTCCCTAATCTCCCCCCCCCCCATCTCAGGGGAAACAGGGTTACCTTTCTTCCCCATTTTAGGCAGATTGATCTGTCCTTTGGTACACACTCACCATAGGAATGAAGTAATCCAGACTTTGGGGATGGTACTAGAAGATCTCTGAAATGGCTATCTCCCAAATTAATAAGTGAATTACAACTCCAGACAGAGAACATGTGGAATATAGGCTTTGAGTCACCTCTTTAAAAGTCCCCTGTTCCTGCTGATGGGCAGAATCACCACCTTTGGGACAGGAGTCCCCTATTCCTCCTTTACTAGCAAAGCAATAAACTTTCCTTTTCCTTTTTCTCAAAACCATGTCCTCGTTCCTGGATTGGCTTCAGGAACAAGAACGGAGCTTTCAACAAAACCGAGGATAAGAGGCTCCACTGTGGGGCTGGGATTGTGGCTCAGTGGTAGAGCGCTTGCCTCCCATGTGGAAGGCACTGGGTTCGATCCTCAGCACGGCATATAAATAAATAAAGAAATAAAGGTCAACTAATAACTTAAAAAAATTTAAAAATAAAAAAATAGTATAGAAATTAAAAAAAAAAAAGAGAGGCCACTGTAATGTTTGAATTTCTGGAAAGCAGGTTTACATGAATGAATCCTTGAGTAGGTCTCAATAAATAATTATATGTAATTTTATCTAACAAAAAATATACAAACTCACTTATTCTGGTTTGCTTAAAGCTCTGGATATTCCAAAAGCCCACATCTGCTACAAAGTGTCATTTGGTGTTATTTAATTGGAATCAGAAGTATATATCTCCACTTTAAAAGGGCAAAGCGGATCCGGGTGCGGTGGCACATGCCTCCCATTAGCACTTTGGGAGGCTGAGACAGGAGAATTGCGAGTTCAAAGCCAGCCTCTCCAATGGCGAGGTGCTAAGCAACTAACTCAGTGAGACCCTGTCTCTACATAAAACACAAAATAGGGCTGGGGATGGGGCTCAGTGGTAGAGTGCCCCTGGGTTCAATCCCTGGTACAAAAAAAAAACAAACAAAAAAACGGGGGGTGGGAGGGGCTGTACCAGAGCCAAGAAATTGTCCCTTTTCCTTCCCTCACCGCTTCCTCCCCTTGCAGCCTTTATTCAAAGCATAAAGTGGACACTGTTCCAGGGTGGGCAGGTGCAGTTCCACCATGTGAAGGTTTCAGTTCAACAAGTATGTGAGTGCAAATGACATTCCCTGAGAGTTAAATTCTCCCTTGTGCCCTGTTGACAAGATTCCTGTGTCCTTCCACCTGGGGTATCTATTGCTTCTGTATTAATGGGTAGAGGCCCCTTGTGCCTTGTAGGTTTCTGCTTCAAGAGATCAGGAGAAACTTCTCAGAGATGACAGCAGCTGATGCCTAAAATCCCCCCCCCCCCTGAATAGTCACACCATTGAGATGAAACACCAGTTTCTATTTAAAATGAAGATGCTCATGCAAGAGCTAACACAGAGCTAGAACCTGCCATTTCTTTTTCACCTAAATTAGGAAAAGGAGACACTGAATCATGGGGACAGGAGATGGTGGTCCCATCACAATCACTGAGGTCCTTGTTTGAGGAGGGTGGGCCTGTAGGCAGAGCTGGGTAGGCCCAAGATGCCAGAGGGCTTCTCAGTGTGGAATGGATTGGGTGCCACCCTATGGGAGCATAGGATGTGCCTCAGGGGATGAAGGATCAAGGACTGAGTGTTGGAAGGGTACTTAGTGGTCATCTGGTCCCACGCACCCATTTTCCAGCTGGAACAGTGAGAATGGCCACATGACCTGATTGAGGCAGGTGAACAAGAGGGAGCAGGCACAGGCCTCTGGCCAGGTCTCTTGTGTCCTTGTCCAGGAATGTTACCACCCTACAAGTTGTTTGTCATTTTTGTTCCACAGTGGACAAGTATTCCTTGGGAAGGGCTGCAGGGTTAGGGTTAGGGCTGTGAGACTCTGGACCCTGGCAGGAGTGAAACCAGGTTTTAGGGGGCCTAAAGTTTATATAAATAAGAGAAGGAGTTTTTTAAGAGAAAAAAAAATTTTTTTAAGAATTAAGAATCAAAAACTAGGCACAGAGCCTTGGATGATTCCCTGAAGTTTAAATGTCATTAGGTTCATGTCAAACCTGCTACTGGGCACCTGCCCCTCAGTTACTTTAAACATATCAATTTCTTCAATATGTTTTAGACATAACTCTCCAGTTTTGAGATATTAAAGTTTTTTAAAAACTGAAAAAACTTACTATAAAATAGTTTGAAAACCATTGTGTTGCACGTCACTGTCACTCGGCATTGCTGGAATGAGGGCTATGTAGCAGACACATCACCTGCCAGCATTTGACTGTTCATATTTGAGAAATTAATTTATTTCAAGTGAGTCATAGGAACTATGCCTGCCCAGGATTGAAGTACTGGGACTCAGAGAAACACAGTAAGCTTTGACTCACCAGATGGAATCTGAGAAGTTCTCGATCAGCTGCTCCATAATCAGGTGTCACAGATGGTTCAGATTTAAATACAAGTGGATTTAAAAATTGCTTTCCAGTGAGGCACACCAGGATGCTCCTGGTGCCTACCTAGATCTGTGTGTGAACACTGGTGAACTGGCCTCTGGGGACTGTGTGTATGTTTTAAATACTGGAATTTACTTGCATTTGTGAATGGGAACAGGAGACAGCTAGAATTCTCAATACATGAGGATATGAGGAACATTCTAGAAATGTCTTTAACATAAGGGGAAAAGCAGATTGGAGTAATGAGCTATACCCAAGAGTAGATCTTTAGTTCAAAAGATAGTCATTCTGAGTGTATTTTAGAATTAGCTAAAATAGTAGATAGCTCTACCTTTTGTCCTTAAGGGCTGTTCTTGGATTCTAGATACACTGTCCTGTGGTTGGATGTGGTCTGCTCCTCCCAAAACTCATACTGAAGTTGAATTGCCAATGGAAAGATATCAAGAGCTGGTGGGGTATTTAAGAGGTGCTTCAGTTTGGGAGCTCGATCCTCATGAAGGGTCAATGTTGTTCCCTCACAAATGGTCCAGTTATGTCCAGAGTGGGTTGTTTTGACACCCCTGTGCCCCCTTGTTGCCTCCTCTTTTTCTACTTGACTTTCCACTTCCCACCAGGACTTAAAGTGCTGGAGGCCCTCATCAGACATGGCTGCCTGATCTGTCTGCGTACAGAACCATAAGCACAAACATATGTGTTTTGTTGTTTGTTTTGGGGAGGGGATATCAGGATTGGACTCAGGGGCACTCGACCACTGAGCCACATCCCCAGCCCTGTTTTGTATTTTATTTAGAGACAGGGTCTCACTGAGTTGCTTAGCACCTCACCATTGCTTAGGCTGGCTTTGAACTCGCGGTCCTACTGCTTCAACCTCCCAAGCCTCTAGGATTACAGGTGTGTGCCATCACACCCAGCTACATCTTTTCTTTATAAATTACTCAAGCGCAGGTTTTTGTTTTTGTTTTTAATAGCAACAGGAAATTAACAAAGACCTGTCAGATAAAGAGCCCACTAATCAGTGCCCTGGACCCTGCTGATGAGGTAGAAGTGGAAGAGGGATAAGAGGCTTTTCCTCTGTCATTACATCTTCTTCTTCTCCTGTTGATGTAGGGACAGGCTTCTTCACTTAGGAACTGGGGATGGTGGTGGCTGACAGAAGATGGAGTCATAGAGACAGTGGCAGGAACAAGAAAGACATGGAGGATGCACCTGGTGCCCACTCAGACCTGTGTGTGAGTGCTGGTGAACTGGCTTCTGGGAACTGTCTGACATCTTTGGAGAAATCTGTGCTGTCAGGTGAGAGTCAGGCCAGAGAAGCCTGGGAAAGATGACTTTCTGCCACCTGAGATTCAAACCCACAGGACTAGTCAAGTCCTGTTCCAAAGGGACAAGTGGAGGGAAATACTGTCTCAAATGTGGCAGCTCTGTAGTGACAGAAAGAGCACCGTCAAGTGTTCTTCATGGAGCAATTCCTGCCGGGTGCAGTGCCCCAAACCTGTAATTCCAGGCTGAAGCAGGAGGACTGCAAGTTCAAAGCCAGCCTCAGCAATGGCAAGATGCTAAGCAACTCAGTGAGACCCTGTCTCTAAATAAAACACAAAATAGGGCTGGGGATGTGGCTCAGTGGTCGAGTATTCCTGAGTTCAATCCCTGGGACCAACAAAAGAAAGAAAAAAAAAAAAAGAAGCAACTCCTAATGACCCCAATGGCCACAGGATGAGTGAGGACCATCGTGGTACAAAAGTTAAACATACACCGAACGACCTCTTGGAAATTGTTTTACAGCCAAGGGAAAGATCATGAGTTTTTTGACAACCATCAAGGAAAAGAGAGGTCAGAACTGGACTAGTATATACAAATTGAAGGGTAAAAAATAATGGACTTAATCATTATTTACTGCTGTGAAATTCCTATGAGGGGATGCGGGTTAGAACCCAGGAGTGCTAACCACTGAGCGACATCCTCAGCCTTTCTTAAATTTTTTATTTTGAGGCAGGGTCTTGCCAAGTTGCTTAGGGCCACATTTAATTGCTGAGTCTGGCCATGAACTTGGGATCATTCTGCCTCAGTCTCCCCGGTCACTGAAATTACAGATGTGTGCCTCCATACCTGATGAAATTTCCATCTTTAACTAGTTCATTTGGAATAAAAATATGGAAGACTGTGATTAGGTGCCTATGTATTTGGTACAAGGAGGGCTCATGAATATATTTCAAAAGTTATTAATACCTTATTGGGAGTTAATTATCAGACTACAGATAGCCTGAGTGTAAAAGGTAATCAGTGGTTTTCAATCAGTTCGGCATGTAAAGAAATCCGAAGAGAATGATAGGCATGAAGTATCCAGCATAGGAGGCTAAGTCTATGGTTCCAGAGAACATGAAGGGTTCCAAAGGAGAATCTCCTGGAGGAGATATTTCATTGCTGTCAAGGTTGCCTCAGGCCAATTTCAGTTGGACAAAAGTAAATGGAACTGAGAAAAATAAATCAGACACAAATTTTTGGTTGTTGTTTAAAAATGCAGTATAGTTGGATATAGTGCTACATACCTGTAATCCCAGTGACTCAAGAGGCTGAGGCAGGAGGATTCCAGATTTGAGGCCAGTGTTGGAAACTTATCAAGGCCCTAAGCCACTTAGCCATACCCTATCTCAAAATTTAAAAAAAAATTTTTTTTTGGTACCAGGGATTGAACTCAGGGGTACTCGACCACTGAGCCACATCCCCAGCCCTATTTTGTGTTTTATGTAGAGACAGGGTCTCACTGAGTTGCTTAGCACCTCGCCATTGTTGAGGCTGGCTTTGAACTCGCAATTCTCCTGTATCAGCCTCCCAAAGTGCTGGGATTACAAGCGTGAGCCACTGTGCCCAGCTTTCAAAATTTAAAAATTTTTAAGAAGACTGGGAGTGTAGCTCACTGTTAAAGTGCCCCTGAGTTCAATCCCCAGTACCAAAAATAAATAAAATACAGTATAAAAATTATATTACTTTTTAATTGGAAAAATTAATGCATGCCTCCACTAAGGCACAGTAAAATTTTAGAACCAGAGAGAAATCTTCCAGAAAGTGGGATGATAGTCAAAGGACTGAGATTCAGAATAACATCAAGCATCTGACCATCACACTCAAATCTAGAACAAAATGAAACCATGCCTTCAAAGTGTAAGATAAAATGCTTTCCAATCATTCCAAATTATGAAAGTAGAATAAAAACATTTAGGATACACATGATGCAATAGGCCCTATGGATCTCCATTTCCCAATTCTTTCCTATTGACAAAGACCAGTTTCCACAATAGATACTGAAAGTGCTGCAGATTCTCCAGCCTTCTCCTAGCCTGCCATACAGCAGGGATCAGCAATGTGACCCAGTTTCTGGCAACTGAAACCAGCCAACTGCTGCAGCCACCTGTGCTCTGAAGAGGAGACATCACTATTGTTATGATGAAAGGATGAAAGAACAAAAGTATAATAAAGTTTCTGGTTCCTGTTCACATCATAGGACAACTAACCAAAAAAAAATTTTTTTTTTTTTGGTGGTCCTGTGCATTGAACTCAGGGCCTTGTGCATGCGAGGCAAGCATGCTAGCCACTGAGCTATAGAGTCCATATCCCTAGCCCCCATTAACCAAATTTTGAACACTGCAATCCAGAGAGTTTGAGGTGACAGAGTAAGAGTGATAGTAATAATGATACTGGTAACGTTCCCATGTGTATCCTGGAATACTATTATTTATAGTTGAAAGGCAACCTAATCAATACTATAGGCCTCAAAAAATTTCTGTCACATGTTCTGCTTTCAGACATGCCAGTAGAATTAGCAAACAAAACAAAAAGGATGTGGAGGAGAGAGGGAAAGGGGATGATCAATCCCTGGTACCAAAAAAAAAAAAATGATGGCTAAGGGCAGTCTAGTAGGACAGCAATCTGTCCATACTGAACAAGAGGCTACTGCTGAGAATGTCTCCAGAGGGAGAAATGAAAACTGGTAGATTATATTTGGCAATACTGAGAGGAAATTTATGGAAATGTGAGAAAATGTGGGACAGAATTAATGATAGGAACATAGAAGACAAAGTAGATGGGAAAAAAGGCAATTACTAACTCAAAGCCAGAGCCAGGCACAGTGGCACAGCCTGTAGTCTAGGGCTGGGAGGCAGGAGGATCTCTCCAGCCTAGGAGTTCAAATTAGCCTAGTTCAAATAAAGCCATTTTTGATAAAGGAAATGCAATCATAGTACATCACATGACTCAGCTGGGAAGAAATAATATTTCGGGGCTGGGGTTATGGCTCAGCGGTTGAGCGCTTGCCTCGCATACGTGAGGCACTGGGTTCGATCCTCAGCACTACATAAAATAAATAAAGATATTGTGTTCATCTACAACTAAACAAAATATTTTAAAAAAAAAGAAAGAATATTTCTATATTTATAAAATATGCCCACTGAATATGGATTTAATTATACATTTCACTCTAATTGTGACGAAAGGGTGAGTCTGTGCACATGGGGTGTCGTAAGTGGGATGTCCAGTAAGCTGTCTTCCTCTTCCAGGACAGGAAGTCAATAGATATAAAAGTATTTTTTAAAAAACACTATAAGCATGTTACTAATAATATTAAAGGTAATAAAGAGTTGACTTATATATTTAAAATGATTATCTCTGGAGAGTAGCATTTGAGCCTAAGAGGTAAGGAAGGGGACTGTTGACTTTTATTAGAAACTTTATAGTACTACTTGAGTATATGTGTATCACTTTGACCAAAATTAAAAATTGTAAAATAATGGAGATACATAGTAAGGAAAAGGTTGGTTTGTTTTTTGTACCGGGGATTGAACCCAGGGATGTTTAAACACTGAGCCATATCCCCAGCCCTTTTTAAATACTTTATTTATAGACAGGATCTCACCGAGTTGTTTAAGGCCTCACCAAGTTGCTGAGATTGGCTTTGAATTCACCATCCCCCCATTCACTTTTGAATTCACCTACCTTAGCCTCCCCAGCTGCTGGGATTACAGGAAGAAAAAGTTTTAAGTGTACAAAGATATACATGAGGAAGTAGTTTCTCTCCATAAAGATGAGTACAATTACCAGTTTCTTGTGTATCCTTCCAAAACAAATAAATATACATATAATGTATTTTGGATATATATTACACGATTGAATATATGTATTATTTATATGTTATACAAACAGAAACAATCTATAAACGGTACACACATATTTTATTTACATATACATAATAATATACCTTGGAGATGTTCCAAATATCAATGCCATGAGATCTCTCTAATCTTTATAAAATGCTGGACTGGCATCCTAATGTGTTGATGTAACCTCTCTTAATGGACATTGAAGCCACCTTTGGTCTTGGGCAGAAAAGCATCTACAAAGAATATATGCCCACATTGACCTCTGTGTACATGTTCAAATGATCTCTGTGATAAGCTTCTAGACACCAATTCTTGGAGCAAATATGCTTGAAATGCTGATGTATGCTTCTGAACTTTTTCTTAAGGATGTTGTTCAATGTGCATGCTCGCCAAGAGTGTGAATGCCCATCTCCTCAGACACATGGATAGTAGGTGTGTTCTGTTATGATCCAGTATCTATTTTTTGGTTGTTGTCTACAGTTCCTGGCTCATAACTGCCCCCCAAGGCAGTTCATAAAAATTAGAATTTCTTTTCCCCAAGGAAGGTCATATTTCCCCCACTTCTCTATCTTGGAGTTGGCCCTAAAGAAATTCAGGCGCAGTGGCGCACACCTGAAATCCCAGCACTTTGGGAGGCTGAGACAGGAAAATCACGAGTTCAAACCCAATCTCAGCAATGGCGAGGCTTTAAGCAACTCAGTGAGACTGTCTCTAAATAAAAACACAAAAAAGGCTGGGGATGTGGCTCAGCAGTACCCAAGTTCAATCCTTGGTACCAAAAAAAAGAAAAAAGAAAGAAAGAAAGAAAAAAAGAAAGAAAGAAATTCTCTGACTGTCATAACTGATAAAGGATAAGACCCTCATTTCAGAAGGGGTCCTAACCCCCTACTTCCAGAATGGGTCTGGAAGAAATGCTGCACAGAGAAGCCAAGAAGAATCTGAACTGACACACATGGCTGGGTTTCTCCACTCAGTGTATCAGCATTAGATCATACTCTTTCTGTCCAATGACATTTCCACACAGTTGTCTATGCTTCAGTAATGCCTACACAATGAAGTCCCAATAAAAACCTTCTCTGGTTGGGTAAGTTCCCCAACAGCTGGACTCCTGGAGGATCCTGGAGGGTGGTGCCCTGCAGCGGGCATACAAGCTCCCTTCCCCCACACCTTGCTCTGTGCATCTTGTCATCTGTATCCCTCATATTTTTTAAAATATAAGCCAGGCGCGGTGGTGCACGCCTGTAATCCCAGCACTTAGGGAGGCTGAGACAGGAGAATTGTGAGTTCAAAGCCAGCCTCAGCAATGGCGAGGCGCTAAGCAACTCAGTAAGACCCTGTCTCTACATAAAACACAAAATAGGGCTGGGGATGTGGCTCAGTGGTCGAGTGCCCTTGAGTTCAATCCCTGGTACCAGAAAATATATATATATTTATATATGTAATATATATATAATTATAAATGTATATATTTGAATTGTAGATAGACACAATATCTTTATTTTATTTATTTGTTTTTATGTGGTGCTGAGGATCGAACCCAGTGCCTCACTGGTGCGCGGCAAGCACTCTACCACGGAGCTTGTACCCCAGCCCCCATGATATTCTTTATAATAAACCTGTAAATTTAACTTTTCCCTAAATTTTGCAAGTCACTCAAGCAAATTAATAGAATCTGAAGAGCAGCCAACGCATAACTGCTCTTTCAGAAGCACAGGAAAAACAATCTGAAATTTGGTGGGTGAGGGGCAGTCTTGGGCCCTCATCCTGAGGAATCTGGTGCTACCTTCCGGTAGACAGTGCCAGAATTGAATTGAATAAGGGGACACACAGCATGTGTCTGCTGCAGATTTGATTGCTTGCTGATGTTGGGGAGAAACCCCACACATCTGGTATCAGAAGTAATCTGTGTTGTGAGAATAGGAGGAACTGATTCTGAGTAGGAATTGGCTTTTCCTTCTGTATCTTCAGAGAGAAAACACCAGACTTAGAAAAAAATATCTTTGCCAATGTGATAAGTGGATAATGGCTTGTTATTACTTTATTTTGTATTGAATTTGCTTTTCTTTAACTGGGAAGGACAATCACTCATGCAGGCTGGAAGTTCAGGAAGGTAAGGAAGATGGTGATCTTGCATACTGACCCTCCTCTGTGGAGGAATTGGAACATTGTTCTTTTTATTGCTTCAGTGACAGCAACAAATCTCTCTCTTGCCTGAATTCTAATAAAATAAAAACTGTTCTTGTGCTAGAGACACATTGTTTCTAGAATGAAGGAAGTAAATAGTGGCAAATCAACGTGCAAAATGAGAGGAATCAGAGAAAGGGGACCCTTAGAAGGTTTTTTTTGTTTTGTTTTGTTTTGTTTAAATTTTTTTAGTTGTTGATGGATCTTTATTTTATTCATTTATTATTTATATGTGGTGCTGAGGATCGAACCCAGTGCCTCACGCATGCTAGGCAAGCGCTCTACCACTGAGCTACAGCCCCAGCCCCCTTAGAAGGTTTTAAGGTAAGAGTGGGTTGTGATTAATGAGATACTTCCAAAAGTCAGTCTGGTAAATGCTAAATGCCCAATAACTACAGATGATAAAAGAAATCCTCAGCATGAGAAAACGACTTAGTGTTACAATTATGCCAGCAATACAATTAAGATTTATGGTATCAGAGCAGTGTTCTATGCTGAGAGAGACAAAGACTAAGGCTCAGTACTGGGTCTCTAAGGGGAGTGAGGCAGGTGGATTTTGAAAAGACAATGGGAAGCTTTTCCTTGAAGTTGCAGGCTAGAAAGGTGGGGGCATGAGGGGAGGAGGTGAGGGGTTTTTTGGGTGGGGGGACTACCATCTGGGGGATACAATGGAAAAGCTTTCCCAGAAGAAGCCTCCTTGGAATGGAGATGTGAAGGATGAAAGGATCAGACAGATGGGGGATGATGCTTCAAGCCAAAGGAAAAACCATTGTTATTCAGAATGTAGCAGCTTAAACAGGGGACCATCTGGGACTGCAAATTAGTGCAACCACTCTGGAAAGCAGTATGGAGACTTCTCAAAAAACTAGGACTAGAACCTCATTGACCCAGTTATCCACTCCTCAGTGTATACCCAAAGGGCTTAAAATCCACATACTATAGTGATGTGGCCACATCAATGTTAAAGCAGCTCAATTTACAATAGCTAAGCTATGGAACCAACCTAGGTGCCCTTCAATAGATGAATGGATAAAGAAAATGTGGTATATATACACAATGGAATATTATTCGGCCATAAAGAAGAATGAAATGATGGCATTTGCTGGTAAATGGATGGAACTGGAGACTATCATGCTAAGCAAAATAAGCCAGTTCCAAAAAACCAAAGGCAGAGTGTTCTCTCTGATATGCAGATGCTGACTCACAATAGGCAGGGAAGAGGGAGGAGGAGGGGAGGTTCACTGGGTTGAACAGAGGGGAGTGGAGGCCAGAGAGGGGGTGGGAATGGGGAAGATAGTAGAATGAATGGGACATAGCTTTCCTGTGTTCATATATCAATATACCACCAGTGAAACTCCACATCATATACAACCAAAAGAATGGAAAGTTATACTCCACGTGTGTATGTCAAAATACACTCTACTGTCATGTATAACTAAAAAGAACAAATAAAAATTAAAAAAAAAACAAAACCAGGGGACCATCAGGAGTAGCTTAGAAAGAATGAGGGATGAAGGTCAATGTGTTTTCATGATGTAATGCAAAGTGATGAAAACAGAGCACCAGATAATATGACAGATTGTTTATAACTATAGGAGAACATGGCAATGTGTCCTAATGATGATCACAAGATAGTTTGGAAATTGTTAATTAAATGTTGAATTAATATGGTAAGTTGAACTGGTGTTATATTATCAATTCCAGGTTAATCTAATGTTCATTGCATTTTCATATAGACAGACAATAATGGTTTATTAAATTTCTTCCTTGTAGAAAAGAAGAACTGACTGTACATGAATTCTACATATTTACATACTTATGATTATAAAGGAGAAATGACTTTTAATAGGATTCCCAGGACTAATTCCTTTTCTAACATCTCATGCATTCTAAGCCTGGATCATTACCAAAATAACTGAGACATGCTTAGTTACCTGAATGCTAGTGTTTCTTTTATTATCTATTTTAATTTTATTTTTGGTACTGGAGATTTAAAGCCAGGGCCTCATGCATGCTAAATAGGCACTCTGCCACTGAGTATACCCCAACCCATTAAAAAAAAATCTTTTTTTGAGACAAGATCTCACTAAGTTGCCCAAGCTTGCCTCAAACTTTTGTGATCCTCCTGCCTCAGTCTCCTGAATAGCTGGGATTACAGTCATGTGCCAGTGCATCAAGCATGCAATCTAATATATATGGTTTCTTTTTAATTTTGGTTTAAAAAAATAGTCAGTGGTAAAGGAGTGGAAAGCTTAAGTAACTCAGGAGGAATACTTGTGACAGAGATAACAGAATATATCATCTATATCTGTCATTTGTAAACACCATTTTAAAGGACGCGCACAGAATTGAAGCTTAAAATATCAATTGTTGCAAAGATAGGTTCATGTAAGAGATGCCCTCTATGTTTAAAATTTTTAGAACTGAGCAGGCATAGAAGGCAGAGGCAAGAGGATTATGAAAGATTGAGGACAGCCTGGGCAACTTGGTGAGGCTCTATCTCAATATAAAAATAAAAAAGCCTGGGTTTATAGCTCAGTGGTATAGCACTTGTCTAGCATGTGTGAGTCTTTGGGTTCAATTCATATTACCAGAAGAAAAAAATGTTTAGAACTAGGGTGTAGCTCAGAGGAAGAGCTCATGCTTAGCACACAGGAAACCCTGTATCCCATAAAACAACAGAATAAAATTCTGAAGCTGGTCTAGGCAATGGCTATGAAGAATTCAACTTGCAACTGAGTAAATCTAGACTGCCAACTTAGGGTTAACCATGGCACTTAATGGGCCTAAATATCTTTCAACTGGCATTAAATAATTTAGCTTAAATGACCAAAGGGTTTAGCAAACAACTAAATATGGGCAATGTCACCTCCCTTTCAGCTCATCTTTTATCCCCCAGCTCTTACCTTGCAGGGGAAAAAAAATCTAGAAAACAAATTTCAGCAAAATTGAAGTAGTTCTCCTGGCTATCACCCTAGCCTTTTTATCTACTTCATGTAAATGTGCACAGCGATGTTGCCAAGAAAAGGGAAAAAAGAAAAAGTTGGAGGAAATTATGAACTACAAAAGCTTAAAGCATTGCTACCTTCTTTTAGAAATGGCTAGTCCTGCTAAATCTCATTATTTCCCCCAGCAGTTTGCAAGGTAACAGTGTAGGCTACTGAATGGGAGAGGCATCTAAATAATATGAGTGCTTGTTCAGTCTCACTGGAGAACACTGAGAAAGAATCACTGAGGCAGGTGAGATAGGGGCTCTGTCAAGACAAAGAAGCCATCTCTCAGTGACTCGTGAAAGACATTTCAAACTCAGTCCTTGCTGCACGCATGAGATAATTTCAGTGACTGACCAGAGAAGGCATTCTGAAATTTGGCATGCCCTTTCAGAGAGGTCAAAGGGACCAGGGACAGGACTTCAGGTGAGCTGGAATTTTCCCAGCACCCCCAAAGAAGGATTTTTCAGGGTACCCTCCCAATCAGGCCTGTTCTATTTTTTCAAAGCATTTGCTATCTTTTAAGATAACATTTTTTTTATTGGTTCAGATGTATCTAAGCAACTAGAACAGTGTTGGCACACAGTAGGTACTCAACAAAGTTATTGAATGAATTATCTTTGAAACAATACTTATTGCGCCCCTATGTCCACACCTCCCTTCCACTGTAGCCTGTAAGAGGAGGAGAAACCTAGCTTGAAATCTTTGGTGTCTGCACAGCCATGTTAAAAGCAGCCACTGGGTATACCTGCTCTGAGGTGTGGATTGGATGTTTCCTAGTGTATACTCTTCTAAGCAAATATTTTTGGACAGATCAAACACTTTTTAAAAAAAATTTTTTTAGTTGTTGATGGACCTTTATTATTATTTTTAAATTTACTCATTTTATATGCAGTGCTGAGAATTGAACCCAATGCCTCATGCATGCTAGGCAAGCACTCTACCACTGAGCTACAATCCCAGCCCCTTGAACACTTATTTTTAGTACTAGGGATTGAATTCAGGGGCACTCGACCCCTAAGCCATATCCCCAGCCCTATTTTGTGTTTTATGTGGAGACAGGGTCTCACTGAGTTGCTTGCTTAGTGCCTCGCCATTGCTGAGGCTGGCTTTGAACTCGCGATTCTCCTGTCTCAGCCTCCCTAAGTGCTGGGATTACAGGCTTGAGCCACCGTGCCCGGCTCCTTGAACACTTCTTAAAGAAGCTGCAGGAAGGAGATCCCTCTTTTAATTTGGAGTTCTCTCTTGTGGGTGGTTGCTGCACATAAAACCGTGGACCTTGTGCATACTAGGCAAATGCACTACCACTGAGCTGTATCCATTGCTTGCTATAGTTGTAAGTTTGCTGGCCTTTTCCCCCATGGAGGCAGAGCCTCCTAATGACTTTCTTCCTTCTGCCTCTGCCCTTCCTACCATGCCTTCACCCAATCTTTTTTTTTTTGGGGTACCAGGGATTGAACTCAGGGGCACTCAACCACTGAGCCACATCCCCAGCCCTATTTTGTGTTTTATGTAGAGACAGGGTCTCACTGAGTTGCTTAGCGCCTCGCCATTGCTGAGGCTGGCTTTGAACTCGCAATTCGCCTGTCTCAGCCTCCCTAAGTGCTGGGATTACAGGCTTGAGCCACCGCACTTGGCTCCATGCCTTCACCCAGTCTTGATAATGTGACTCATCTTAGGCTCCCTTCTGCCAGTTGGTCACAATCATGGGCCACTCGGTGCGCTGGCCATTTCTCTCAGTGTTGTGGGTTGAATCTCCTCCTTCTCCTCCCCCCTTCCACTGGCAGCTCCTTCAGGTCCACTTGATGCTGCTAAACTAGTGATATGGTCATCTTCACTCGTAGCCTCTTCTGAACTACCGGCATTCTTTTCTCTAAAACACAGCCTTGATCGTGTCACTGCAGTGGTCATGAATTCTCAGTGGTTCATGCTCACTACCAAGACAAGTCCAAACTCCTTAGACTGGCACTCAAGGCTCTGGGCCCAGTGTGTTCATGAGCCTCATCCGTCACCACCACACTGCCAGCAGGCCTGTGCACTCCACTGTTGCTGAACAGACCCTCCATTCTCTTGCTTCTGCCCCTTTGCTCTGTTATTAGGTTCAGAAAATAAGTGCTGGGAGGAACCTCTTGAGATCATCTAGTACAACTTCATTTTACAGATGAGAAAACGGAGGCCCAGAGAGATAGAAAGACTGACCAGCAACATCAAAGATGAATGTGAGTGATGAAATGGAATCAGGGGGCAGTCTTGAGCTTAATATGAGTTGGGTCAGTCAGTGGGGCCGTTGCTCTCCATTGAGCTCCCATCCTTAAAGTTGTAGGTCTCACCTCCTCAGTAAAAGCCTCCTTAATGCTACCAGTTGGAAGCCTGAACTAAGGCAGAAAGTCAGCCTCTCTGATTTGCAGGTAACTGATATTTGTCTAAGAGATCTATCTCTCTTACAGCACTGTAAGCATTTTTTTCTTCTTGCAGTGCTGAGGTTTGAACCTACGGCCACGCTAAGCAAGCGCGCTGCTACTGAGCTACATCCTCAGCCCTTAAGCAAACTCAAACCATTGACTTTCCTTTATTCTGATACCAGTGACTTGTCCATAGCAAGGGCGCAGTAACAGCCTACCGAACCCGGAGTTACAGGTGTAAAGCGTGTACTGTACTTGCTGCGGGAAAGCACGATTCTCACTACAAACACCAAGGAGCAACCCAGGAGGCAGGAGAATCCAAAATTACCAACTACATCGCGTGGTTCACACACAGCACCTTAACTCCTTTTGGTCCCAAACGCCTATACACAAGCGACTTTGGTCTCAGTAGAGTCTGCTTGTTGCAATTAAAGGAAAAGTTTCTCCAAGTCTTTTGGCGTCTTTACTTCTACGCTCGGCGCGGCGAACGGCG
This sequence comes from Geosciurus inauris, assembly GCA_004024805.1. Classification (NCBI taxonomy): domain Eukaryota; kingdom Metazoa; phylum Chordata; class Mammalia; order Rodentia; family Sciuridae; genus Geosciurus; species Geosciurus inauris. The sequence goes on along the minus strand of PVHX01000611.1, from coordinate 224,991 downwards.
ACGCGCTTTCGGTGACTGGTCCCGGAACGTGACTTGGCTTGAAGAGAACACAGCTCCCCTTACAGTGGGAGTTCAGGTCCAGGGCACGCTGCCGCCCCGCCAGCTTTCTAGGCTGGCGCGGTCACCGACCCCAGGCTGTGACCAAGCCGGCAGAGGGCGGGAAAGTGACGCGGAATTAATGGGGCGGGGTGGCGACTGCGGCCCAGGGACTGGAGCGCCTGGGGTACAATGAGCGACAGCAGCTGCCGGGTCACAGGCTAGGCGAAGTCGGAGGGCGCGCTCTGGCACCGTCAGGGTGCTCACCTGCCGCCGGGGCGCACGGAGGACGCCGGACTCCACTTGGGCGGTCTCGGCCAACACTGGGGCTCGCGGCCCAGCCCCTCTCCGCCCGGGGGAGGGATAGAGGAAGGGCTGACGGCTGGGCCCGCCCCCAGCCCCAGCTCCAGCCTCATCCCCGGCCGCGCGCGGCGGTTGCGCCTGCCGGAGGAGACCAGAGGCTCCTCCCTGGAGCTGAGAAACCAGTTTGTCCGGTCCGGCAGAGCCCAGGGAAAAGGGCGGCCGTAGAGGAAGGGCGCACGGACGCGGGGCGGGGGAAGGCAGGAGCCATTGGCGAGCCGCGGCAGCCAGAGTCGCCGCCGCCAGCTGGACACGCTTCCCGGAGCCCCCGGCCAGCCCCCGTGCGCCATGAAGCGCTAGCGCGGCGGCAGGGCTGGGGCCGGGCAGGCGGCGGCCAGGTGCGCAGCGAGTATCGGAGCGGCGCGCACCCCGGCGGATGCCCCAGCCGGGGCCCAGAGAACGCTAGGTAAGAGGAGCGCGGTGCCGGGGCTCCCGAACTCCCCAACCCCGCCAGCCTGCCAGGGTCCCGCGGCACCGATGGTGGTCCCCGGGCCAGCAGACGCCAGGGATCCCGGATGAAGTGAAAACAGCTGTCCGCGCCCCTGGACTTCCGAACCTGCAAGGGAGGGATTTGGGTTGGGGGTGCCAGGAGCCTTCGAACCCTTGGGGAAGGCAGGCTCCTCTGTGAAAAGGTCCATGGATTTTCACCTCTCCCGAGGCGAGAACTTGAGGAAGCTGTTTGGGTTTTTCGTTGGTTCGCTACACGCAGGTCCCGTGTTGAGCTCGGAGGTGTTAAGTCAGGCAAGGCTTTCGGATCTTTGGCGAGTGCCGCTGGCTGCCCTGCAGTGGACACGGCCTTACTGGGAGTACCCCCGTTGTCGGGTTCTGCGGGGGTGCTCTCCTGGGGCGGATGCCGGCGGCTTGGAAAATGAATTTAGGGCCAAATGTATCTAGCCGCGGCCGCACCTGCGAGGAGGGATGGAGCGGGCGAAATCGATCGCCTCCGCGACTCTTGCTTCAGGGCCAGGTAGCCCCCGCCTCTGACGTTTTCCTTGAGTTTTAATGAGTTTTAATGCAGGATGGGGGAAGTGATGGGGGAAAGGAACACTGTCTTTCTGGTGGCCGTAAGGTAGGTCGGCCACCTCCCTGGCACTGCCGCAGGCCATCCTGTGCCCTTCCCAGTTTGATGCCTGGCGCTGTCATCTTTTTGTGCAAATGAAGGGGCCACTTGTTGAGCGGCGGCGGAAGGAGATGTTGAAGGGAATGCGTACTCTTTTACCTCCCGCATCTCCAATCCCCTTCCCCTGCTCAAAGCGAAAGAAAAATCTTGAAGTGTCCAGCCACTATCTCGAAGGGAGGTGTGCGCGTGTAATCCCCTCCCGGGGAGCCTCGAAGCACAGATCCCCTGACTCCAGTTAGGCGGGGGACAAGGATGCAGAGAGGATGCGAAAACGAGGGAGGGGAACGAACACGCAAAAGTAAAGGGAACCGGGGCTACTTGCACGCCCAGTGAGTCCCCTCGGCCTGCACGCAGTCCCTCTGATGATCTCCTACCCCTTTTCGGGGAGCTAGGACGCCAGTGAATTCCTCTCCGGGAAACTGCCCGCCTTGTTGGCGTGAAAGGATTTGCTCCCATCTACCTGGTTGCGTTGCCTTCAAAATCCTGCCCCGGTGCCCCTCCGCGAATGAAACCAGGTAATGCTAGTGCAACGTTAGGAGACCGTTTACCATCAGGTACCCAGCACACAGTAGGTTCCTCACGGAGGTTAACTGCTTTTAGGAACAAAAGCTGCAAACCGTGATAGAGCCTCCGGGAATAGTAAACAGAAGCTCATATAAAAAGAAAAACAGCACAATATGTGAAGTAGAAGCTCTTAATTTTCATCGTCTTAAGGAGTACTTCTGGGTTAGGCCTAAAATGCCTTTCGTTAATTCTGATTCTATTGTTGTAGACCTAATTAAGCCCTATTATAAATGCATGTATTGTGCAAAAGATGATGAATGGTTATTAGCTGATTAAATTCTGGGGAGAAGTCAGCCTGCCTGCAATTACTCCTCTGAAGGCTCCTAATGATTTTTATTATGTAGTGGAGGTTTCTTTGTTCTGATTTTGGGAGAGAAACTCTGTTGGCTTTGTTCATTTGTCATTGTCTAGTTGCTGGGCTTTGATAATTTTTAGCGGTTCTTTGTGTAGGTTACCAAGGGGCAAACAACCAGCCAGCTCCTATGCCACCTGTGTGAGCTTCGGACAGGCTGCTTTAAAGCTTTCCTTCTGATTTTTATTTTAAGGGAAATTCATACCTATGTTCACTTGTTATATCCTAGTGATGGAAATGGGAGGTTTTATTCTGTTTGGTTGTTTTAGATTGAGGATTTAAAATAATGATTGAGTAAAGAAGTTTTCCTCTGTGAGGCACCTTCAGGACTGATTCCACGTTCAGTTCGTGTCTGCCTCTGGGATCTTAAACCTAGCAGAGTGCAATAGCAAAGTTGCCGGGGACTGTTTCTTTCCTTTTTTTCCTTCCTTCTTTCCTTCTATCCATTCCTCCTTCCTCTTCCTTTTAAAGCAAGGAGTAGTGAAAAATACATGGCTTTAGATTCCCACAGGTTTCAGTTCTTTTACTTACTAATTGTATAACCTTAGGGGAATTCTTTAATTTTCTCTGCCTGTTTACTCTTCATTTGGGACGAGTTCACATCAGCCTTTTGGGGTGATTGAGAGAATTCAGTGAGAGAACATGTGAAAGTCTCTCATGTCTAGTAGGTGTTTAGATGTTGCTTTATTTTCCTTATTAGATAAATATTGTTTTTTAGAAATAGCATTATGCCCAGGCATTGAGTGTGTGTGTGTGTGTGTGTGTGTTTGGTACTAGGGACTGAACCCAGAGCACATACCTTAGCTTATTTTAAATATTTTATTGCCTCATTAATTTAAATCTGTTTCAGTTTTTCATAAGCAATATTCATGGAGTGTGGGTGATCCTTAAACTTTAGAAAGGTTTTTAATTTACTAGTTGCCTTTGCTCTGTAGTTGAAGTCATTGTAAAAGAAGCCTCTACACTTAACAGATGCAGAGGAACCTCCTCTTTAGGGATGGAAATAAGTTTTAGTGGGTTCCATTCATGTCCCTATCTCTGAAGAAAGGTAGGTATCTTTAAAGTTTCTTAAGTACTTGATTTTAGAATCTGCTTCTAGATTGGTTTCCTAGGAAGATATTCTTTGTGGTGTCTTTAGGTATCTGGTAAGCTTTTAGCCTTTTTTTTTTTTTACATCATTCAATATGATTAAATGTATTTATGCTAATAAATCTTCATCTGCTTATTAAGTAAAAATTGATTTGCTCCCAGAACAGTTTGAATAACACAAAAAGTAAACAGTTTATCTTCTTCATTCTGTTAACCAAGTAACTACAAAATTCTCATCCTTGTACCCAGCTAAAAATAATGTCCAATCTAAGATTTTTACAGGCTGTCACCAAAGACCTTGTTCTATGAGGGATGATTCTAGAAAAAAAAAATAAGCATGTATGTGTGTATGCACATATATGCCTGTTCACATACATGCACACATATATCAACTTATTTCTCATTTTTATTCTTCAAAAACAACTTTTTATCATCTGAACACTTGGGAACATATTAGTACTTCTTGGTACTTCTAATTGCGTTGCTCTTTTAAATAATTTTTTGCCAAATCATCCACAGTGGGAACTCTGTTTGATAACTGGTCCTGGAGAGTAGAGTCCAGAGGCAGTGAAGTCTGTGTCTTTTGACCCAGGTTGGGATCCAGGCATCACCACTGAAGCTGTATAACCTGGGTGAGATACTTAATCTCTAGCCTCAGTTTCCTTGTCTATAAATGGCACAATAGTAGGATTACCTCACAGGCAATGTGATGAGTTCCAAACAAGGTGCTTTGGATAGAGCTCAGAGCTTCATAAAAGGTAGTCATTGATACCATCCTCGTGTTGCTGCTAGTACTCTATGAATACCACTCCCCCAGCCATTGCCTTCCTCCTAGGCTCTGTAGGAAACAGGAATCATGCTACATATTAGTATTTGTTTAGCAAACATTGGTGCCCTTTTGCACCAGGCACTGTTAAGAAACAATTTCCCAGAGTAGGGGCAAGGTCCTAAGCCTCCAAATCTATGCTGTTGTTCTGCAGCTCTGGCTGACAGCTGGGAGGACCAGCATGCACAGCCATGAAGAGCCCTGGCCACTCTCTCAACTGAGTGCTACCTCCTCCCTCACAGTGACATCCTTTGGGACACTTATCCTCTCACTTCTTCCTCCTATCTCCTCTCCCTCATTCTCTGTGCTCCTGTTGTTCTGTTCCCTGTTTAAAACTCAGTAGTGTCCCAACTTTGTGGCTTCACAACAGTGCTCTCTGCGTGGCTTTCTTCATTGTGGAGCCTGGGTAAGTGTTGCTTAATGATGGAGAACCTTGGGCTAACCCTGTTCATTTATTCCTTTTTCCTTCAACTGTGTCAGGGAATTACCTCCCTCCGCTACAGAAGCCTGTGAGGTTCACAGAAGGCACAGAAAGGTCACAGAACTTTTTTTTTTCTACTTTGGTAAGACAGTTTGAGGTTCTCACTCTTCTGTCCTACACACTGTCCTGTCTGCATGGAGGGATGTTTGCCTTTGGGTCTGGAGGGCTGCTGAGGTCACTTCCAACCCTGAGAGTCTATATTCATTTTCAGTCCCTAAGTCTAGTGCATTTGCATTAAATGGCTCAGAGATGGGCTTAGAAGTTACAGAGCGTTCCGGTGTGGGAAAAGCACCAGACTTCTAGTGGGGAAGGTTGCTCTTCTGTTGGGCTGCCTTTCAGTAGTGAAAGCCACTCTCCTCACGGGCATGACTGAGGAGCCTGCGTCTTCTGCACTGAGCATGTGTGGAGCCTGACCTTTGACTAGTAGCTTCTGTCTTTATTTACAGGACCATTTTTTTATGGCTTTGTTTCTTTGCTGAGTGGCTTTTGTTCCACCAGAGTTGAGCTTTGTTTGATTTAGGACAGGTTGTATTTGAAATCTTTTTCTTTTAGGGGGGCGGAGAGTAGCTCAGTGGTAGGATTTGTGTTCAGCATGCATGAGGCCATGGGTTTGATAAGTAGCTCCATAAAAAAATTTAAAAAAGAAAGCCAGAGGCCACATAAAATCAGTTTTCTTTCTTTTATTATTTCTTTTAAAAGTTGCCTTTTGGTGTTATTTTATTTTCAGAATTATAATTTTTTTTTCTTTTTTTTTTGGTACCAGGGATTGAACCCAGATGGGCTTAACCACTGAGCCACATCTCCAGCCCTTTTAAAAAATGTCTTATTCACAGACAGGGTCTCTCTGAGTTGCTTAGGACCTCTCTATGTTGCTGAAGCTGGGTTTGAACTTGTGATCCTCCTGCCTTAGCCTCCTGGGCTGCTGGGCTGATAGGTGTGTACCTTCGTGCCTGGCAGAATTATAATAATTATTATTTTTTTTGTGTGTAGAGCTGGGGATTGAACCCAGGGCCTTGTGCATGCAAAGCAAGCACTCTACCAACTGAACTATATCCCCAGCCCTAGAATTATAATTATTAATGCATAGTAATTGTACAAATTAATAGGTTTCACTGTGACATTTCCATACAAGTGTATGTCAAGTTTTGATTGTATCCACTCTCCCCACCTTTCTCTCTCTTCCCACTGCCCCCAGTTCTCTTCCCCTTCCCTTACCCTAATACTCCCTTTTCTACTTTTGCATCATCTTTCTTAATTTTTTGGTTTTCATATCTGAGAGAAAACATGTGACACTTATCTTTCTGTGTCCTGGCTTATTTCTCTACTAGTTACATCCACCTTCCTGCAAATGCCATAATTAAAAAGAATTTTTAGCCTTTGTCCAAATTGAGTTAAGCTAGAAGATTCTCCTCAGAGCTCCTCAGGCACCAAATATTGATCTCACACAGTATTGGTAGTCCGTTTTTGCTATACAGGGAATCTCCCAGGAGTTGAATACACTATTTATTTTATAAAGTGTTATGTGATTTGCACACAAACCCTTACTTTGTCTTCTCAGGGCCCAGTGAACTATTAAAATGATTCTTTGTACAGATCTGTGGACCCAATCACTTCACATTCTCCATGAGAAAACAGATAACCATGTGGCTTGGCTGGTTTAAATATTTACTCATTGGAGAGATGGATCAGTGTGTGTGTATTTAATGCTGGGAAATACTGGCTCTGTCTTTAATTGGAAAATAAATGAGTGAGTCCTCTTAAGTCAGGCCCTGCCAGCTATTAAACAAACCTCCCCAATTTTTAAAAATATCTTTATTTTATTTATTTATTTATATGTGGTGCTGAGGATCGAACCCAGTGCCTCATGCGTGCGAGGCAAGCGCCCTACCACTGAGCTACAACCCCAGCCCCAAACCTCCAAAATTTTTAATTCAACAAGGGAGTATTGTGTGTGTATGTAGGAGGGGGGGGTCATCAGACCACAGAGATTGTGAGAATTAAGTGAAACTCTTTGTTGTTTTTGGTTAGCAGAACTTTGGGCTCATCATGATCTCACTCTCTTAGTGCAGAAGTTTGTTTCATGGGAGTTTTTATTTTATTTTATTTTTAATTGGGGTTAAATATAGATAACACAAAATTTACCACTTCAACTACTTCTAAGTTTACAGTCTGGTGGCATTAAATGCATTCACAACGTTGTACAACCAATCAACACTAGGGCCCATTCACAGAACTTTTTCATCATTCCACACTAAAACTCTGTACCTATTAAACAATAATTTCCATTTCACTGTATTCCCAGTGGTGGTTTTAACCTTTATTCTGTTTTTCTCTCCCTGTGAATTTGATCACTCTATGGTTCCTCATGTTAAGTAGAATTATATAATATTTGTCCTTTTGTGACTGGCTTATTGTTCTTAGCAAACAACCTTCAAAGTTCATCCATGTTGTAGCATGCATCAGAATTACCTTCTCCTGCAAGGGTGAATAGCATTCCATTATCTACAGCCCACGCTTTGTTTGTTTGTTCATCCATTTGATGTCTGTTCGGGTTGTGTCTGTCTTTGAGGATTGGGAATGATGCTGCTGTGCACCTGAACGTGTAAGACTCTGTTGATTGATGTGGGGTTTTGAGCTCTGGTGAAATGTATCTTTCATAAATTAGACAGGTAGAGTCGTGTGGTATTTAATTCGATACTTTCCTCCAAAACTGCTGGGAGAGGACTCAGAGGAGGGCAGGAGAATGGCTGTATTGGAGACCTGTGAGGGGCCTTTTGTCTCCTTTTCAGGCTGCTCATAGTAAGCTGGTAGGTTGGTCTCTCCATCACCCAACTGGCCTGCAGTGCAGTTGACAGTTGCTGTGTGCCAGGGCAGGTATGAAAGCTCAGGGTACATAACTCCAGTACCTGGCCATCTCTATAGACCACAGCTGCCTGCTGGAGAGAATATGCCAGGGTGGAGAAAAAAATCTTTAACTTCTTTCTAGAGTTCAAGAAAAGTTTTAGGGCTGGAGCTGTGGCTCAGTGGTAAGAGCATTTGCCTAGCAAGTGTGAGGCACTGGGTTTGATCCTCAGCACCACATAAAAACAAATAAATAAAGTAAATTTTAAAAAAGGAAAGTTTTAATTGAATACTTAGGAATTGGATTCCTTTCCACCTTAAAGTAGAATCCACAGCTTTCAAAATAGGTTCCAATAAAGAAAATGTGGTACACAATGGAATATTACTCAGCCATAAAGAAGAAAAATGATGGTATCTGCCAATAAATAGGTGGAACTGAGGCTATCATGCTAAGTGAAATAAGCCAATCCTAAAAAAACCAAAGGCTGCAAATTCTCTCTTATATGTGGATGCTAACTCACAATGGGGGTGGGCAGGGAGTGGAGATTCCCCAGATTGGACAGGGGTGAATGAAGGGAAGAGAGCAGAATGGGAATGGGAAAGACAGTAGAATGAATCACATATAACTTTGCTATGTTCATATAGAAATACACTACCAGTGTAACTCCATATCATGTACAACTAGAAGAATGGGAAGTCATACTCCATGCATGAATCAAATGTCAAAATACATTTTACTGGTCATGTATAACTAAAAAGAACAAATAAAAAATATAATTAAAAAATTTCAGTTTCTGGAAACAACAACAACAACAACAAAACTATGCTCCAAGGAAGAAAGTCAGTTGTAACTGCAGCATGACTGAGCTGCCAACGGTTATATCCTTCTGAGAATGTGTGGCAGCTTAAAGATGAGATGTCAGTCGGTCACGTTAAGACCTCTTAACCTATATTTTTTTTCTTTTTGGGGGTACTAGGGATTGAACTGTAGTTTCTTTTCTTTTAAACTTTTTTGAGTTGTTGATGGACCTTTTTTTTATTCATTTATTTTATATGCAGTGCTGAGAATCGAACCCAGTGCCTCACACATGTCAGGCAAGTGCTCTACCACTGAGCCACAACCCCAGCCCTTGAACTGTATTTTCTAGAAAACAAATGTCAGATGAGTTGATACTCATACAGTTCCCTAAAAATCAGCCAAATAAGTAAAATAAAGGTATTGTGTCCATCTACAAGTAAAAAATAAAAATAAAAAAAGAAAAGCAGGGTTTTATTTATTTATTTAAAATGTTGTTTTATTGTGTACTTGGGATTAAACTCAGGACCTCATGCATGTTAGGCAAATGCGGCACCACTGAGCTACAATTCCCAGCCCAGAGTTTTCTTTAAAAAACAAAAACAAAAAACTTCAAGCTAAAGTACCACCGACCCTGTGTGTCCCTTCCACTTTCTGACCTCATGCTAACCACAGCCACAAAACAGGTAATCTAGGCAATGTGATACTTTGTGTAGCTCTACTTGGTTAAGATGATTTCAAGTTTTTTCCTCAGTCTTATGCTCCCCCTCCCTTATAGAGAGAAATGTAAATATTCTCTCAAAGGTCAATGTGACAACCTTAGGCTGTGTGAGTGGTGATGAAAGTAGCACTTAACATGTCCTGGATCTTTGAGATCCATTGGACCAAGACTATTTAAAGCAAAAGAACCTTGGCTGGGACCCTGGAGTCCTAGTTAGGAATCGTTCTCATGCCTTGAGTTCTCTCGTGACCTTCTTGTCTCCTAGGTCCTTCCTAGGGTTGAGGCCCCTCCCACCAACCCTTACAAAGTCTGAAGGACAAACTGAGGCTACTGCCAGTCAGGTGTCCCACAGATGTGTACTGGTCGCACTCTGGGTGCCAGGTACCTGGCTGTGCTGTTGAACAGAGGGGAGACAGTCTGTCCCCAAGCGGCTCACACTTGGAAGACAGAGGAGAAATACTAAGGATGTCCAGTGACTAGGCGAATGATAGGGCTTGCTCCGAGACACGTGCTGGGAATAACCAGGGAATGGGAGGACCAGGGAGCAAGCTGCAATGTCAATAGAGGGTCACCCCTAAGCACTCAGAGGAGAGGGTGGCTCAGGAAGATCTGCGGAATGTACCAGGCAGAGGGGACCAATACCTTGGACAGAACTGAGGTGGGTGTGCCTGGCTGGTGTGATGAGCAGATAGGGCTGTGACTAGGTGAGTAGAGGAGGGAGGGAGAAGAAAAGAGGAAAGCAGAGCATTGGGGGTGGGGATCTTGCAGGGCCTCCCAGGCTGTGTTAGGACTTTGGCTTTGACTTTGTGTGAGAGGGAGGTGGAGGCTTGGTGCCGGATGTTGCTCATTGGAGAGGTGTGATCTAACTAGGGTCATTGTTACCTTGTGAAGGCCAGCAGTGGGTAGGACTGGGGTGGGGGTTGGGGGGAACGCTCCGGAGCAGGGAGACCAGGAAAGCTGTGACGGAAACTTCCAGCAGGGCAGCAGCCTTGGGGGTTGAGCTGTGTGTATGTTGGTGGCTGGGGGGGGGGGGG
>PVHX01000611.1:179439-214671 GCA_004024805.1 Geosciurus inauris | reverse complement strand
TAACTTTTGATCTGATAGATTTTAAAGGCATCAGGATTTCCAGACAAATTGGATGGGACTTAAGAGGAAGTGAGAGGGGCCAAAGATAACTCCTGGCCGAGCCTGGGTTGCAAAGAGAAATCTGAATCTTAGAATGCCATAAATTCAATGGGCTGTGTTCAGATGACTGGTCATAGATCATAAAGAGGATCCTCCGAAGTAGACATATAAGGTTTTGTTCAGAGAACCGTATCTGTATTTATCATCAGTGTCTTCCTAGTTTGGCGGGGTGAGAGGTGTTAGAAAAAGGGAATGGTTTGCAAGGAGCACAGATTTCCTTTTATTGCTAGGAGGAGGCTCTGTGGGCCATCCACGAGCACTGAGGAAGGAGGCCGGAGCTGCAAGATGAACCCGCCCCTCCTACAACATGAAGCTGCTGCTCTTTGCCTGATTGGAAAGACAAGCTCTTCCCAACCCCTCAGAAACAAGGGGCATTTCCCCATCTCCATGCACATGTGCTTTTAAGAGACAGCCTGTTGAGACAGAGTTCAGGTGTGGTGTAGGTCATCCTTTTAAAATATTGGGCTTTTGGGGTTTTTCAGCAGTAGTGGGAATTGAACCCAGGGATGTGCTACCACTGAGCTACAACCCCCTCCCCCATTTTTATTTTGTATTTTGAGACTTGTATTAAGTTGCCTTGCTTGTGATCCTCCTGCCTCAGCCTCCTGAGTGGCTGGGGTCACAGGCATGGCCACAGGGCTAATTCAGTGGTGTTTAGCACATTTACAGAGTTGGGCAGCCATTGCCACAATCTACTTGAAAACCTTTCCATCACCCCAAAAAAGAAATCCTGTGCCCTTTAGCGGCCCCTCCTTTGTTCCCTTCTCCCTGCTGCTCCTGGCAAGCACTAATGTGCTTTCCGTTCCTCGCAATCTGCCTGTGCTGCATATTTCATATAAATGGACTCAAACAGTGTGTGGCTTTTGCATCTGGCTTCTTTCCCTCAGTATGCTGTTTTCAAGGGTCATTTGGGTGGGAGCATGTATCAATATTTAATTTTTTTAAATTGCCAAACACCTTTTACTTTTGCACATAATGCATTGTTAGAGGGAGAAGACAGAAGAGGAAATGTGTACTAGATACCAATAGACAGTCCTACATTTTGTAAAAGGAACTGCTGTGCCCAGAGAGCTGAAAGCATGTATATCTGTATTCATGTATTAATTTGTTCACCTTCATAATTGAATACAAAGTCCACAGAGTTTGTGAGTAATCTAAAGAATACTGGCTTTCTGATGGCCTCATAATTTTCTTTCACCTCATGATTCAATAATTACTTATTGAGTACCCACTATGCTCCAGGCCTTGTGCCAGTACTGGTGGCAGATACAGTGTTGAACAAAACCAGCATGGCGGTTCCCCACATGGAGTTCACATGGTTGTTGAGGTGGGGAGAGAAGAGTAGATGTTAAACAAAACAGTGAGCAAGAGAGATATGAAACCAACTGATATTAGAATCAATCTATAATTCATAGAATTCATATAAGTGCCCTAAAGGAAAATATGATATTACTAAGAGAATAAAGAGGGCCTACTTTAAAATGGGTGGAAAACAGCCCAGATGTCCATTGACAGATGAATGGATAAATTGAATGTGGTATATCATACAATGGAATACTATTCACCCTTAAAAAGGAAGTTGATTTTGATAATATGCTACATGGACGAAGCATTATGCTAATGAAAACATTGTGCTAAGTGAAATAAGCCAGACACAAAAAGGTAAATATTGAATGAGTCCACTTACATGAGGTATCTACAATAGCCAGACTCATAGAGACAGAAAGTTGAACAGTGGTTACTAGGAAGTTTCAGTTTGGAAAGATGAAAAAGTTCTGGAGATGGATAGTGGTGATGGTGGCATCACAACCAACTTTTAAAAATGGTTTAAATGGTAAATTTTATGTTATGTGTTTTTAACCACAATAAAATGGCCCAGGAGAGTCTCTTGGAGGAGGCTATGCTTGAGACCTAAGGATGAGAAGGCACCTGTCAGGAACAATTGGTGGGGACATTATATGTGCAAGACCCCGAAGAGGTTGGTGCTAAGTGCTGTGTTCTGGAAGGCCAGAATGGCTGGGGTGCAGGGAAGGGGCTGAGGGGCATGAATGAGGCCTGGCCAAGCTGTGGAGGACCTGATGGATGCCATTAGCAGATGTTTAAGCAGTGGAATGATATACTTTGATTGCCAGTTTTGAGTGATAAACAGGACTACAACACGGAGAATGGATTGGGATGGGACCAAGACGGAGAGCAGAACAGTGAGGAGGCTGTTGTGGCATATGAAAGAACTGCTGGGGACCTGGGCCAGGAGGATGGGAGAGGGGCCGAGGAGAAGTGGAGGGTAGGAGCTAACCCAGCTCCATGTGCATGCCGGGCAAACACAGATGTGGACTCTTGGTCTTGATGATGAGTTAGATTTGAGAACCTAAAAGAAATGTCGAGTGATTCTCACAACTCATGACCATTCTTTCCCATAATGTGTATTGAATGATAAAGCAAAAGAGACCTGCTGCTTTTATTCACAAAGTGCTGCCTTCCATGGGTCACGCTGGCTGGTCGGTCCTGTAGGGTAGGAATTGACTGGTCTCTGTTTTCCAGCAGTGGAACCATAACTTGCCTACGGTCTCAGAACTAGTAATTGACAGAACCAGAAATTGCACTCAGGTTACTAGACTTGGGGAGATGAAGGTTCTTTCCTGGACCACACAGTTGAGTATCTCAAAAGCCATCCAAGTGACCCAGAGTCAGGGTTGCCAGATTTAGCCATTAAAAAGACAGGACACAGGATTAAGTTTGAATCTCAAGTTTAAAATAGAACATTTTTTGTTTTTTTGGTACCAGTGATTGAACCCAGGGGTGCTTAACCACTGAGCCACATTCCCAGCCCCCACCCCCTTTTTTTGATAAGTATGTCCAGTATGATATTTGGGAATGACACTAAAAATTATGTGTTGCATATCTAAAATTCAAATTTAACTGTGTGTTCTGTACTTTATCTGGTAACCTCACTTTGCAATAAAGTTTCAGAACACCAAATGGCTTGTGATTTGAGAACACCTTCTTCTTATAAAAGTCCTGAAACTTCTATGTATTTTGTCTTATTTGGGGTTAGGATTGGGAGGAGGATTGGCTTTTGTAGTCTCTCAAAATGATGACGTTGTGATATTTTCCTGGTCTTCAATAAGTATCTATCATTTGTAATGCTATTACATGTCCCCGGCCCTATAAGTGTTAGCTCTGGTGAGTCACTGAATAGTGGTTTGACTTTGGCTAAGAATACCAATTCTTCACATTTTTAGACCACTTCATAGTTTTTTTTTTTTTTTGGTACTGGGGATTGAACTTAGGGGAACTCGACTACTGAGCCACATCCCCAGCCCTATTTTGGGTTTTATGTAGAGACAGGGTCTCACTGAGTTGCTTAGCGCCTCGCCATTGCTGAGGCTGGCTTTGAACTCGCAATCCTCCTGTCTCAGCCTCCCAAAGTGCTGGGATTACAGGCTTGAGCCACCGCACCTGGCTCACTGTATAGTTTTAAAATGTGTTTTGGGAATTGGCAGGATAGATGCGATTTCCCTGGAACACATGAGAAACCCAAGGGAAAGCCAGGTGTGGGTGTGGGTGGGTGGACGGTGGCAGGAGCTGGGTTGGGTGCTCTTCCTATTTCTAGCTTAGTGATGAGCTGTCAGTTTCTGAGCTTGGATCCCTTTGTGCTTCAAATGATGGACCTGGCATTTCATAGGACACCCTCCTTTTGTAATTTCATGCCTCCGCATGTGTGATCTCATTTGTCATAAGATCCCCATATTTAAAACTTCCAGGGTGGAATTAATGTTAAGCATCGTAGGTTCAGATAACAAGGAGACACGCATGGGTGTATGGTGGAGTCTGTTTTATTCATTCTGCATTCACTTCTATTAAATATTTTTATTTCTACACAATGAATACTACAGGTCCCTTTTTTAGATAAGGCCCTTTTAGTTTAAAGCTTTTGTCCCCCTGTTTTGAGAGATGATAAATCTTCAGAAAAATCTTTAGAACATTCGTGTTCCTGACTAGTGAGGTTTGACAAGCTTGAAAGCATTTTTAAAAGAAGAGGTTTATTTGTGAAAGTTGAAAATCAGTGAAGCTGAACAATCAGTAAGGCCCTCAAAACCAGTTTTGAAACTAGTGCAAGGCAAGCCACCGTGAGAGGAAATGGCACATCGTACCCAGAGCTACACAGCTTCAGTGATCCTGGTGGACTTCTTATGCCTGTTTTTTATCAGCTGAAGTTTTATCTTCTTAAAGGTTTCTTTGCATATGCCGTAGGAAAATCAGTAACCATGAAGTGGCTCTAAATGAACTTGGCACATAATTAAGGGTATATAAAGATCAGTGACCAAGCTGGGTGTGGTGGTGCATTCCTGTGATTGCAGCTACTTGGGAGGCTGAGGCAAGGGGATTGCAAGTTTGAGGCCAGTTTTCAGCAACTTAGTGAGACCCTGTCTCAAAACCGAAAAAAAAGACTGGGGATGTAGCTCAGTGGTAGAGTGCCCTTGGATTCAATCCCCAGTACCATAAAAGGAAGAAGAAGAAGAAAAAATGTCCATTGCAAGAACTAAAGTACATTTTATTTGTTAGCAAAATTAAAATTTTGTTTGCCACTTTGCCTTAGGCACTGGGCAATGATTTCCAGTCTAGAAGACTCTTAGAATTTAACATTAATATTACAAAGTTGATTGTCTTTAAAAATTTATATTTGAATACTATTTTTAATTTTTTAAAAATACAATTTCTATTATAACATTCTGACAGGCATTCTTTGTATCTGCTAGAATTTGTTTAAAGTGTAATTTGTTAGGGTGATTTTTCTGTTCCAGAATGCTCAAAATCAATGTGATCTTTCATGTTTGGCTGCGTTTTATCATCTCTTATAAGAGGAGACAAAGATGAGAGTGTCTCTTCTTTGTACTCAGTCAGATCTTGATTTTGTAGTTCTCTTTACCATATTTGGTTTCTAGTTTTCATAAACTATTAGAAGAACCAATTTTTTTACTGAAATAAAAGGGCTCAGATGAGAAGATCCCAGCAAAATCCCAGCTCTAACATCCCTGTTTACATTAAATTTGCTGTCACTTTCCCTCCCTGCCCCAGCTAACATGTGATACTGAGATTTTTGTTTAATTTCTTTGCTTGTTTCCCAGATTATCTCAGACACCACTTTTAGACCAACTCTGAGCCTCCTGTGTTTGCATGCATCTGTAGCAATGATATAAAAATTGCAGGGTGATTAGTACTTACTAATTCTGGTATTGCGATGGATTCACAATAGGAGAAAAGGATTTGGTGCAAAAGGAAGAAGGATGACAATGAAATGCTTGTTTGTAAAAATTTCATCAGTAAAAAGGAATTTTTTCACTACTGGGACAGAACATGCCCCCTCTGTCTCAGGACCTCTGCACGTACTGTGTTCTTTGCTGGTGACTCTCTTTTTCCTCTTTCTCTGGACCTGATGACCAGGTACCACTACCTCCCAGAAGGCTTCCCGATTCTTTGTCCCTTTCAGGTAAAAGTGAGGGTCCTTCTTGTTTCAGTGGCTCTCTGGACAGTCCTGTCCTAGCGTGGTTGGTGCCATCTCAGGGATGGTAGCTAGCTTTTATTCCACATGCCAATCTGGCTTGTTCAGTGCCTAGGTCGTAGTTGCTTTGGATACTGTTTTCAAAGTATAGTCCCCAGACTGGGAGCATAAACATGATGGGGAGCCACTCCAGACTCACTGACTCAGAAGCTCTGGGGTAGGACCCAGCAATCTGTGTCTTCACAAAACTTCCAGATAATTCTGTTGCTTGCTCCAGGTCGAGAACCACCTAGCCTAGAGGTTTGGGATGAGCAGGATTCTGAGGTAACACCCAGCCATGGTAGGAAAGGATGTATTAGGATCCCTTGGTGCTGTCATCGTGACAAGGTGAGAAGCAGGACAGACGCAAACCCAGGGGTGTGACATCCCTGATCTCTATTGTAACTGCTGGTCACTTGTCTATGTTTACACCAGGCTGCCACCTCGCCTAGCAGAGAACAGCACCTCAGTATGGTTCACACTGCCTGCCTGCTGTTCTCCAGTCCCATATTAGTGAAGTCAGAGACATGCCTTTTTCCACACTGGCATTAATTGCTGTTATTAAATACATATTTTATGAGAGAGAAGGATTTGAACAACTTTGAACCAATAACTGTTGACTGTTTTTCTAGTGACCTGGTAACAAAAATAATCCATTTTGGGTCTAATTAGGTTTATGTACGGCTCTCATGTCTTCAATAAATTGACAGAGGAAAATAGCCAAGTTTTATGTGTGTGTATATATATATATAGTAAGTGGACACAATACCTATATTCTTTATTTTTTTATGTGATGCTGAGGATTGAACCCAGTGCCTCACGTGTGCTAGGCAAGTGCTCTACTATTGAGCCATAACCCCAGCCCCAAGAATAATCAAGTTCTTGGACCTTAAACTTAGCAAAAGAGTCACACACACATAGATATTTACTTAGTAAAATAGTCACAAACAAAAAATGCATTTGGCATAACTTTTAGTATCTATTGTCATGCTTTAACATCTCTGGAAAAATGGATTCTTGTGACATCTTGGTCTCAGTTAGGGACTTATTTGCAAATGGTGCATGGGAACCCTTAGACTAT
The DNA here is from genome assembly GCA_004024805.1 of Geosciurus inauris. Lineage (NCBI taxonomy): Eukaryota > Metazoa > Chordata > Mammalia > Rodentia > Sciuridae > Geosciurus > Geosciurus inauris. Next base: position 207,949 of record PVHX01000611.1, on the reverse strand, counting down.
TATTTTTCTTTTTTAATATATTTTTAGCTGTTGATGGATCTTTATTTTATTCATTTATTATTTGTATGTGGTGCTGAGGATCAAACTCAGTGCCTCACGCATGCTAGGCAAGCGCTCTACCACTGAGCTACAGCCCCAGCCCCACTTAGACTATTCTTATTCTGAGCTATGAACACACCTAGCTATTAAAATAGCTAGTACCTGCAGTCCCTTACTGTTCTGTCTTGAGTTTGTTATCGGCAAAAGCCAAGGGATAGAGAGTTTTCAAAATTTGAAGAGTATTTGGGGGTTAACATAACTCCAGTTGTTTCCTAAGAGGATGGAGCAAAATCAAGCTTTGCTCTTGGCCTGTCTCATTCAATCAATTTTAGGTGCTTGTCCACAAAACCAGAACAGGAGACATTCTAGTCATCCAGGAAGCTCTTACCCTGGTTTTGCTATGAACTTTTGACAGGCTCTAGTTTATTAAAGACTTTTTGGTAAGGTATCCTTAACCTAACCAACCAGAGTTGATTTTGCCTTCCAGGGGACATTTTAGGTTGTCACTACTCAGGAGATGTTACTAACATCTAGTGGAAGGGACCAGAGATGCTGTTAAAATCCTACAATATGCCAGATGGTCCCCACAAAGAGGTGTCCTATCCAAAATGTCAGTAATGTTGAGGTTGAGAAATCCTGTCCTAAATCTTGGATAGGAATCCCCTTAAAATGCTGGGGTTCCACAGGACTCAGCACCAGACACATTTCTCACTCCATGCAGTGTATCTACCATGTACCCCAAACCCACCCCATTAAGAACTGAATCCTGACCAGTTTAGAATGTAGCTTCTCTCCAGCTGGTGCTTTCATGAGAACTCTGGACTTGAACCTTGACCCCTTTTCCTCCCAAACTGCACCCCACTTTTATTTCCAACTCGTCTCTAAGATCCGATGCTTCTACCTCCAGAAGACCTTGACTCCAACCAATTACCCCTACCTCTACTGCCATCCACTAAGTCCAAGCCACCATCCTCCCTCCCCTCCCTGGACCATTCCAGTGGCCTCCAAACCAAGATCTCCATTTTCACCCTTGCCCCCTTCCAACCCAGAGCTGCCAATCAGATCCGGGGTCTTGTCCAGTCCAGCAGCAAAACCTTATAGTAGCTCACCACTGCAGCGATGGCAGCTGGGACCCTTGCCTTCCTGTTAACTTCATTTTTGTCCTCTTCAGCTTCCGTGTGGAGCACGGCAACATGAGTTGCTGTCTCACCTGAAACACTCTTCCTCAGAACCTCTTCTTTATCTTTCACTTTGTGGCATGTGTCATTTCTGAGTATTCTCTGACCACTTCTGTTAGAGGAGGTCCTTCCTAAACCAGGCAAGGTGGCACACACCTGTAATCCTTAGCTATTTGGGAGGCAGAGGCAGGAGGAGGATTACGAGTTCAATGCCAGCTGAGCAAGACCCTGTCTCAAAACAACAACAAAAGATGAGCAAGGAGCTCCCTCCAAGTTAGGACTTCTGCTATTTTTCTTATACTCATCAGAGTATGACCCTTTATTTATTTGTTGGATTATTGATGTGCTGCTTCTGCGAGGCTGGACACTTCCTGAAGAGGGGCCACATTGGTCTTGCTCACTATAGCTTGGTGGCTGACAAGGGCTGAGGTCTACTGTTGGAAATGTTAACATAATATTGGTGACAGTAGTTACTGCTTGGTGGTGAGTCAATGAGGACTAGTTATATATGACGGAAGCAGTAAGAAATGTGGGCTGTGGGATCATGAGGAAGGGAGGTGCAAACTCACTTTAGGGGTGTTCAGGAAAGTTCTCAAGAAGGGGTTATATTGGAGAGTCATTTTGGGAAGAATGATTTGGGGTTTCCCAAGCTTGGAAAATGATAAAAAGTTCCAGCTGGTACAGGTGGGAGAAATGCTTGAAATTAAATGGATCCTAGAGAAAATCTGCTCTCTGATCATGCTCACACATGGATGGGACAGACCATCCAGGGAGGGCCAACTTCCACCTAGTAGAGTAGCAATGTGTCAAACATGAACTTGCATGTGAACCTCCCAAAGATCTTGTTAAAATGTAGATTTGGAGTTTGGTCACTGGTGAAGTTCTCCGTTTCTAACAAGCTGTAGATGACGCAGATGCTGCTGGTCCATGGGTCTCACTTTGAGTAGCAAGGACATGGAGAATGGGAGAAGACCAGAAATGTTGACATGACAGTAGCGTGTCCCTTCACATATGGTAAAGGAGCTGACTTCTGTTTCCTTCAATGCTTAATTTTATTTTAGATCGTCTCCTTGTGGCTTTATTTATGGCAGCATCTGTCAGGCATGTTTTGTACTTACTCCCATATTATTAAGGAATAGGGGATGGAAATGACTAGTTAAGCCACAGGTGTCCACTTTGTTGTGTGCTGGTCATCAGTGTCCAAGGACCACAGTAAGCATGTTAGTACTTCGGTTAAACACCAAGCCACCTCAATATTATTTTATCATTACCTTGATTCTTTTAGGTGCCCTGTCCTCTGCAATCTACAAATTATTTGTGCTGTGGTTACTCAGTAGAGTATTTTTGATCTGGGTGGTGTATTCCATCACTCATACTCCTAGGAACTTCCCTGCCCTCCAGCAGCCTCTGCATCTTTAGAAAAGACAAAGTAGGATTAATCCAAGCTGGTCATCATTTGGAGAGTGAATCTGTTCTCCTAAAAATATTAGTTAAGCAGATGGACTTCACATTGTCCTGAGCCTTCTTTAAGATGAGCCCAGCACAGGTAATTGAGGAATTTCTGTGTGTGGGTGTGGTCTTTCATTCTTGGCTTTCTGATAAATGAGGTCCTCAAACTTGGCTGCACATTAGAACCACCTGGGAAGCATAAAAAATGTTAATGGCTGACCTGAGCTCTTTACTTCCAGAGATTCTGATTAATCAAACAGGGGTACACCTAGGGCAATTCTAGGGTATAGTCAAGACAGAACACCTTGGGAGATAAATAGGGTCAGAGTCTATACTATTTTTACCATGTATTCAGTGTATCAGAAATTTGATTGGGCCAACCAGACACAGTGTGCATGCTTATAATCCTGGCATAACGGAAGGCTGACGTAGAAGGATTTCAAGTCTGAGGCTAGCCTCAGCAATTTAGCAAGGTCCTAAGCAACTTAGCAAGATCCTATCTCAAAATAAAGAAAGGGTTTGTGGAAATGTCTAGATATCAACCTATGGTGAAAATGATTGATATAAGTGAGTGGTATAATGTAAGGATGAGATTCTGCAACACATCAGTCATGGGTGGCCTTGAGCAAGTCACCAAACTTCATAGCTTAGGTCTGTGGAGTAATCTGCTGATGACAAAAGCTTTTGCTTGCAATGTCTTATTTTCTCAAGAATTCTAAGGAGAGCAGAGCACCTTGCCCCTCCAGCTCTCTGCGCGGTCTTGTGATGTCTGTGATTCAGCTGCAGTATCCCATGGACACATGGACCCTCCCATAGGCACACCCTAGCTGGGCCGGGTGTGGCTTATCCAGGCTCCCACACTTCCTGGCCAGCTTGTCCTCTCCTGGCATTACTGCATTGAACTTTAACGGTGAGCGTTGGGGCTGTCAACCCATGAGATGTAGCGAGAGAGTCACCATAACTTCTTCCTCCCTAGCTCACGACAGGAGGCCTTCAGTAATGAATGAGTTAATTAGTACATTCATGTCCACTTTACAGATGGGGACACTGAGGCACAGGGAGACTAAATATAGGTTCAGCACCTTCCCTAACTTTTCTGAGCTCTGGATCCATCTTCTCAAAATAAAGTATTAGGAAATTTTCTGTAACAACTCTGATAATTCTAAAATAGGTTGGTCTGTTTTATGATTTTAACTACTTTGTAATATTGCCAAAATTCAACGAAATGCTCCAGGAAGGAGTGAATCAGTCTCAAGAATAAAGATATGATCAAAGTAATCTACCTGTTGGCAAGAAAGAAAATTCATATTACACATCACCCTAGACCAGGACCCCAGTCCTGACTGCTGGGCTTTGTAATCACTCCCGGGACTTTTGAAAAACATAGAACTTCTTGTATCTTATCCTTTCTCTGTCTAAAGTCTCCAAGTGATTTTGGAGCAGATGAATCAGGATTTAAGGTCTGCTTTTGGTGCTTTCGGAGATTATTCATATTTGACCAGCAGCGAATGATTTTCAAACCTGTTTTTAGCCAGGTGCAGTGGTGCACACCTGTCATCGCAGCAACTCTGAAGACAGAGGCAGGAGGATCACACATTTTGGGCTAGCCTATAAAAAATAAGAAGGGCTAGGGATGTAGTTCAGTGGTAGAGCACCCCTGAGTTCAATCCCCAGTACTGCAAAACCAAAAAAACAGGAACGAAAAACCCATTTCAATGAATTGTAAACAGCTGGCTGATCTCAAAGCAGCCTCCGTTGAGCTGCCACAGTGTCCAGGCCACAGGCATTGCTGAGAAAAGGAAGTTGCCTTCTGTTTAAATCATGCCCAAGCAGGAACGTGGTTATTGAGACTGGACTCTTGACCACTTAGAAGTCATTTCCTAATCAGAAGGGCTGGGTGTGCCAGAAAAATGAAAGAAGGAAAGAAATGCAGAACCACATGCCCCTCTGTGAGGGTGAGACCCTCTCCAAATGGCCTAAGTTTTTCCCATATCGTGTATATTATTGCCATCAGGCAACCCCTTTGGCTAAAGCCAATTAAGAGATTTTGAGTGTTGTGAAATTTTAAGGATCAAGCAAGTGTATTTTGTGTAATTTAAATGAAATCTCAAGTGGAGCTGACAAACACTACAGAATCCAGGTGGCCAGGTCCGGCCTCCCCTCCCTCTGTCTTTGCAGAAGTTTCTCTTTGTCCTGGCCGCTGCCTGCCAGCCCTGTCCTGGAAGCCCGCTCATCACAGTTTTAATTGTTAAATTCCCGGAGCGTGAATATATGTAAACATACAACAGGATGTTCCTCCCAGCTGTGTGGAGAAACCTGGAGCCAGCAAGAAGGCCTCTTTCTTCAAATTGAGTAAAAACTTCAGCTATGTTTAGAGGAATGATAACATCGTGCATTTTCATTTTAAAAGCACTTTAAAAACTTTCACAAGTTGAGTACATTTTCATCCACTCAAGGACTTACTGTAGTAAGTACAAGATTTACAAAAAAGATGCTTGGTTTACCTTTTGCAACTTCAGATTTTAAGCATTTCTCTATAATTTATTGACATTTTTCAAAAGAGTTTTATGTTTACAAACAAACTTGTGAAATTTGAGATTCATAATAATCAGTACATAATGAAAATCAGAAACATGGACTTCAGTCCCTGGCTTTCTCAGCTTCTGAAGTCTAGTGTTTATAATAGGTTTAGCAGAAAGAGAATATTTACCATTATACCTATTTCTTTGTTATTATTAAATAAGTTAAAAAATGAATAGTGCCAAAAATGAGATGATAACAACATGTTCAGTGTTGCTAACACAAAATAGTGAGCCTTAGGCCATAGCTGATAACTTCAGATTTTACTAGTTAATTTTGAATTTTATTTTTGCCTCTTCTGGCAGCCCTCCAGTTCCGTCCATGAATGCTCATAGTTCTTTGCCTTTCTGATACTGATTTGAGTGAAGTCATTTCCCTCTGGTTTTCATTTTACTGCCAGATTTCTTCTGCTTGTTACAAAAAAGCTCTCTTAAGCTACTTTTGACCAAATTTGGTCGCTGCTAAAGCATCTCAGGATTCTTATGTAATTTCTCTCTGGTTTTCATTTTACTGCTAGTTAGACTTCTTAGGCCTCCTCCATAAAAGCCTTCTCAAACTACTTTGGACCAAATTTGGACCCTGCTGAAGTATCTGCTTAGGTATAATTTCATGGCTTCTTCTGCTTATGAATGATCTCCCCTCAAGAGGAAGTTAGGTTTAGTGAGGCCCTTCTAATGAAGAGCATATGGCCATGTGATAGGATGCTACTTCTGAGGCGAGGATACAGACAAAACCTACATCCGAGCTGCTCAGGTTCTCTGGTTGTCTCCCTCGCTCTGAGAGAAGCCAGCCTCCCTCCATGTTGGATCTCCCTCGTGGAGAGACGCGTGGCCAAAAACTGAGGCAGCCAATAGCCCATGAAGAACTGAGTCCTGCCTGTTAGGTAGTAGCTAGCAATGAGCAGTGAAATGCTTGGTAAGGTCATAAAGTGTTCTCTAAATTACCTCAGGTTCCTTCTTTGTGTTAAGGTCATAAAGTGTTCTTTAATTACTTTAGGATCCTTCTTTAATCTATCTGAAGAAATCTAATGGTGGAATTTAATCTGTAGAAAACAAACAAAAGCAAGGGAGCTATTCATAAAACATGTCAAGAGAAAAAGATTCACGGAATTAACTCTTGACAGGGTCCACTGAGGTTGCTGTGAAGTTAGGAACTGTGGCTGCAAGTGTCTCTAATTGTCTGGGAAGGAAGATTCCTTTAGTAGCGCAGGTGCACTCAGGTAATTTCTGACCAGCTATTGACCCCAGTGCCCACATTAACATGGGATTGACTTGTAGATAAAACCCCCCTAAATAGGATGGCCACCATGACAGTTCTGGAAAGGACCAACTAAGGTCAAAACCTCCACTGCCCACCACGGAGGAGGAGTTGAGCACCTGATTGAAGGTTGCTGAAGGAGGACCCCAGTTTTCAAGTTAACCCTAAAATAATAATAAATTTGGGGACAGCATCGTCTCCTTTGTTGTTCTCTGCTTGGAGACAGCCCAACACTCTCTGCTTAAGCCTCACTTTGCTTTGACTTTACTTTCACCTATAATAGTGTTCTCTTGCATGACTTTTGGTGTCTGGCTTTAAATTTTCTTGTGTTGGAACACAAGAATCGAGGTTTGGAGTTTCAGCTCTCTGCTTTCCTGTGATACTGCCAACAACCTGAGAGTACGCTCGAAATTAGATCCTCCCCGATTGAACTTTCGGGTGACACCTTGATTGTAGCCTCATGAGAGATCCTGCTTGCCAAGCATCTGAAACTGAGATGATAAATGCTGGTGTTCTATACTGTGAAATTTTGGCATGTTTTGTTAGGCAGCAATATCAAATGAATATAAGGACAAAGACTTAAAGTACAGCTGAAGTATCCCTTGCCTTTGGGGAGCTCATGGTATATCTAATACAATTTCTTTGGTTGTCAGGCATCACTGATAAGTCAAAATGTGAAGCCATTACTCTTACTTATTTCTTGATAAAGGGCTCTAACAAAATTAGTTTCCAAACTTCAGTTTTTGTCCCACATATTTCTTTAATTTTTTTTTTTGTATAAGCAATACATGCAAGAGGTGCAACCTTCACCAGATACAAAAGGTGTCAAGTGTAAGTTGTGCCTCCTTGCCTTCTTTTACCCCATTACTCAATCAGATTGAAATCTTAGGTGTTTTCTGCCTTCAGAATCTGCTCTCAGCTTAATAGATAAGAACTGGAGGAAACAGCTGGAAAATATCAGAAAGAAAGGAAAGTAGTAAGTCACCCTGTAGCATAATGGTAGGGCTGGAGAGGGCTTCAGAGAAGCCTTCTGGTTTACTCACTTGCCTTTGGACAAAAAGCCCCAGGTATGCTTCTTGTGAGAAGCTTCTACAATGACCTTTGCTGTTGATCTTCCGGGAGGTGGGGTGGGGAAGTGACTTCTGTATTAGAAAATGTACCAATCTTTCCAGTCTTTTCTTTTGATATTTCTTGCCGGCTTCACCCTAAGAACCTTTTCTATTGTGAAAACTTGCTTTGTCTTTGCTGGTCTTGCAGTGCTGGGGATCAAACCAGGACCTTCTGTATGCTAGGAAAGCACCCCATGAACTGTGCTGCTAACCCCAAATTGCATGGTTGCTCCTGGTCACCTGTAAGGATCTAATGTGTCTCCGAACTAGATGGGGACTGGGTGCTAAGGACAAGACAAAGAGGAGCGAGGAGCTTGCTGTTGGGCTTCCACTTCTTTCTGTGCTGCAGGCGCCTCACCTGAGTGCCGGAGTGCTATTAATTGGGTGGGGGTGTCCCAGGCTACCAGAACAAGAGTTTACCTCTTTCCTGGTTGGCCTGAGACCCTTGCTACCCATCTTATCCTGCTCCTGGTGTCCTTTCTGCAAAGTGAAGGTGATGAAACCAAATCATTAAACCAGATCATTAAACCAGATCATTAAACCAACTTCATGGTGAGTGCAGATAATACATACTCAGCACAGGAGGGTGACTTCTGAGTTTGAGGTGGTGTTATTATTCCAGTCATTACCTTTAAACTGACAGGTGGCATGCCAAACAAGTCACAGTGGAGGCCGAGTGGACAGACCCTGGCTGAACACAGGGGTCAGGTTTGTTTCCTGTGTGTGGAGTGTCAGCTCAAAAGAGAGTTGAATCCTAAAGGTGACTCACCTGTTTATTATGCCAGTGTCTGTCTACGCCTTGTGCTGCTGCCATTCCTAGATTGTTTCTTTTATTGTGACTAAAGCAACATAGAAGAGGACAGATTTTATATGATTGCTTAATGATGTCACTGCTCCCCCGACAGAGTCTCTTGCTCTAGGTAGAAGAATCAATTAGTGCTTTTTTTTTAGTTTAGGCCAATCATCTGTGACCCTGAAAATGTAGTGTGAGAAATCCTCCCTCCTTCCTTCTCTCCCTGCCTTTCTCTTCCCTCTTCCTCCGCCTTCCTCCTCCTGTTCTCCCCCTCCCTCTCCAAATATTTGAGTACCTATCATGTGCCAGGTTCTCCTAAGTATTTTGGATGCAGCAGAGATAAAAAGAGTCAAAGTCCCTTATTTCTTGCCCTGGTGGCACCTTCATCCTCGTGTGGAGAGACAGGAAACCAATACGTGGCATAAACATTTATCACATGAGGACAAATGCAATTAGAAACAGCATGAGGAATAGAAGAGGTGAGGGCTTTCTACTTTTTTACTTTGTTAAGGTTACTGGGGAGGCGACCTGTCATCCAGTCAACAAATATCTGTACCATGTTTCCTGTGCTTTGGGCTTGGCTCTCAGGGCTGTGGGTGTATCCCGAGTGACAGGAAGAGAGTAAGCTGATGGAAAGAGGCAGATCATGCATTTAGAGTCTATCTGAAGATAGGAAGTGCTGTAGGACACAATGTAAAGAAGGGATCCCCAAGGTTGGGATTGCACAGCTCAAACGTGGTAGCAATTGAGCAGGTTCCCTAAAAAGGTGATATTTGAGCTAATATGGCATCTCCAGGGGCTGAGCCCTGTGACTACTGGGGAAGATGGGCACAGGGACAGATACTGCACAACACCAGGTGGAGAATGTCAGAAGCCCCAGGAGCAGAGTGGGTGTGTGGACAGAGGAGAGTGAGTCAGGGTGGAGAAGAGAGGGAAAGAGAGTGGGTAGATTTGGGGTTCAATCTGAGAGAAATGAGAACCCCTGGGCAGGCAGGGCTTTGAGCTAATTAGTAACAAGATTCTTCTGAAAGAATCCATCTGCTTTCCATGTTGAATTCAGACTGGAGGGGGCTGAGGGCAGAAACTAGGAGAACAGTCTGGAAATACCTGGAATCCAGGTGACAGATAACGGAACTTCAGCCAGGCAGGGAGCAGGGAGAAGGGAGATGGGGAGAGGTTTTAGGTTCTGGAAACTTGTGGAAGGCAGAACCAACAGCTTTTGCAAGTGGATCCAGCACAGGGTGGAGGAAGGAGAGTCCAGACATCTCCAGGTATTTGGCCAGAGCTCCTGGAAGAGTGAGGTTGCCTTTCACTGAAGTGAGAGAGCCTGGGAGAAGAATGGGGTTAATAGTGGGCATGAACCGGGCACGGTGGCGCAAGCCTGTAATCCCAGCACTTAGGGAGGCTGAGACAGGAGAATCACGAGTTCAAAGCCAGCCCCAGCAATGGCGAGGTGCTAAGCAACTCAGTGAGACCCTGTCTCTACATAAAAAAACACAAAATAGGGCTGGGGATGTGGCTCAGTGGTCAAGTACCCCCGAGTTCAATCCCTGGTACCAAAAAAAAAAAAAAATAGTGGACATGAGAGGCTCTGTTATGTTTGAGTTAAGAGCTGAAGTTTTAAAGTTAGCTTCCTTTGGTAATATGGAAAGACAAAGGAATCACCCCTCTTTAACAAAATACTAAGCGTGTGCAGCATCTGTTGCCAAAGTAGATCCCAATGAGAAGGGGAAACTAAAAACTTGCTTGCACTCTTTTCTTTCCTTGACATTCTTCCTCCCAGCTCCCAGCCCCCATGAAAGAGTGGTAAAATGCTGCTGCTTGGCCCAGGGACCACCCACCCCTCCTCTGCTGCTCTGCTCCTCGTTGGCCTCGGCCCTTGTCCTCTGTCTGTAAAGGACAATAGGAACTTGCTGCAATCTTGTCTTGGCCACAGATTAGCACTGTCTTTTCCTGGAGTCGCTGGTCAGGGTTATCATTTCCAAAGAGCTCATCTGATTGGGACAGTTCCAGTTGGGGAGGACCCAGGATTTTTGCTGGACAGGCTCTCCACCTTCTCATCTCCACTGATGCTTCAGACCTCAGTGCCCAGCTCATTTGTTTGGGGACATCTTCCTAGCCTCCTCTCTCTGCTCTGAGTCCTCACTGTTCCTGGTACTCCATCAGTGTAAAGAAATATTGCTGTGGGCTAGAATCCTGTCTACCCCCCTCAGTCTTCAGCTTCCTGGGGACAGGAGCCAGGCTGCTCTCCAGCAGCTAACTGAGAACCTGTCATGGAGTTGGTAACACCTGTTTTGTGCTGGGAAGCCTCTAATGGCCTCTCCTTCTCAGTGAATGAGTTCCAAATGCCTCTAACCCACAAGGCCTTCCCAGCCTTGCCTTGGTCTGCTTTCTTGTCTCTTATTACCCTGCAGTAATTGAGCTACTCCTGTATACTCTAGTGGGGCTGAGCCTTTGCCCCAGGTGCCCTTCCTTCTTTCACTCCCTCCTCCCTGTCAACCTGCTCAGGGCCCCACTGGATCTTCAAGGCCCAACTCAAATGCCATCCCGGCCCCACCTTTCACTGATCATCAGGTCTAATTGTGCTTTCTGCATTCTTGGTCTAGCACCCGGAGCAATGAATTCCAGTTAGGCCACTCTTCCTGCATAGACTGCAGGCACATGAGGTGAGGATGGGGCCAATATTTCCTTTGTCCTTCCACTCTTATCTGCAGATACTTTCCAGACTTATATATATAGGTACTTTATATACTATGTATCTTATATCTTTCATGCATCTATCTTTACTTATCTTTATATATTTGTGTATACTTTGTATCTTTTATATATTTATATACTTATCTTTAGATACTTTATGTGCTTATATGCTTTATATATAAAAAATTACTTATTGCATTGATTTGGGAGTAGTAAAGGAAACAGTGAACATTTATATTTTAGGGGGTTTGTTTCCTAGGATTAAAGTTTGTTTTGTTTTCTTTTGGTACTGAGGATTGAACCCAGGGCTGCTTTACCACTGAGCTACATCCCCTGTCCTTTTTATTTTGGGACAGGACCTCACTAAGTTATTGAGATGGGCCTCAAACTTGCCATTCTTCCACCTCAGCCTCCAGAGTCACTGGGATTACAAACATGTGCTACCATGCCTGACCCTAGTATTAATTTGAATTCTTTTGTAAGTAACAAAGTTACAGATTTGACCTCAGAAAACTTGGGGAAGTTTGTTTGGGGGGTTTTTGTTTTCATTTTTTAGCATAACTTTAGGGAAGTTTTTAAGAATCAAAACCAATGTAATACATTTCTTTATATAAACCAATAGAACGTAGTTTTCAAATATAAACCACTATAAATACTTCTTTGAAATATAGACACTATAGCGATAATTTCTGAGGGCCATTATATTGATGACTGTCTTTATCATAACATCTGTGGTGGGAACTGGAACTTTAAGCACAGGTTTATTTGCCTCAAGTCTAAAGGTACAACCTGTTGATTCCCTCCCAGGTGTTTCTAGAGAGTTTCTTTGCCCTGGGCTGTGCTACCTTAGGAATGTGGTTTTTTCTGGTTGTTCCTACCACACTGCAAAGCGTACCCTTGATGTTACTGGAGAACTAATTTATCTTGTTTGGTTCTACTCATATCTTTGGAAACTGAACGAGTTCTGATCAGCTCATTGGTTTCCAAGGTCAGGAATTACAGTAAGAGTTAGACTTGAGGCTCTGCCCTGTGCATCCTGCCACTTGTGTGGACTGAGTGAATCATAAAGCCCAGAGGACAGCTCGTCACTTATCAGAAAGGAAGCTCTACCATGGGCTTTTTTTTTTAAACCACAAATGTTAAGATTATTTATTTATTTATTTTTGTAGCATAGATGGACAGAATGCCTTTATTTGTTTATTTTTATGTGGTGCTAAGAATCAAACCCAGTGCCTCACACACTGAGCTACAGCCCCAGCCCCTACTGTTGGCTTTTGAAGTACACTTGCCTAAAAATAATTCCTTAGCCACATTTTTGGAAATCTGAGCAAGGGAAACTTGATGATCTCAGGTCATTGGGGAATTATAAAAAAGGCGAATTGAGAGACCAGGAAGTCAGGGAATTGTGTCCCACATTCAGTGCTGAGAAGTGAGGCGATATCCTGGTTCCTTCCCAAGCAGCTGAGAAAGTAGGAACATCTCAGAGATGTTTGTAGAAATGATCCTCCACTTTCACTCTGTGGGCTTAATAAAACCATGTTGAGTATGCGAGGGATCTTACTATCCAGTCAAGCAAAGAGTTGGTCTGCATCAGGAAGAGCTGTATTTGGATTTTATGAGATGGTTGTGAAAAAAGATTTACCATCTTAATTTTCATCATTTGCAACCAGTACAAAATCCCGACTTCCTCCTGAGAAGAGTTGAAGTCCTTATCTCCAGTAAAGAGGTAACAATTACCCATGTCTGGCTATCTCTTTTATGTTCTGCTCAATTTCCTTAACATTGGAGCATGTCAGCTTATTTTAACCTAGAGGGGTGTGTGTGTGTGTGTGTTTCCCCCCTAGTACTGAGGACTGAACCCAGGGGTACTCTACCACTGAGCAACATCCCCCGTCCTTCTTATTTATTTATTAATTTATTTTTAATTTTGAGATAGGGTCTTGTTAAGTTGCCTAGGCTGCCCTCAAACTTGAGGTCCTCCCACCTCAACCTCCTGAACAGCTGAGATTGCAGGAGCATATCACTGTGCATGACACACCTAGATGTATATGGCCATGAACTTGGAATCAGCATGGAAAAGGGAGCTGATTAGATTTTGATCTGTCCAGGCAGAGCCGGGAAGAAAGGGGTCACTGAAGAGTGAGAAGGCTTCAGGGCAGAGAGATTGCATGGCTAGGGGTGGCAGGTATGACCAGGTACAGCCTGCTGCTCAGTGGTTTTGAGCAATGTGGACACGGGCTCTTCTTTCTTTCCCCTCCCCTCTTCTTTACCTGCCGAGGTGGAAGACTGTTGAACACAGAGGCTATGTCTGGCTTGCCTGTGTATTCTTCCCAAAGCCACCTGTTCCTTAACATCAGGACCAGAGCACCAGGCAGCTGAGAGGGTCCATCTCACACCCTGGGAACCCACCAGTTTCTTATGGTGACTTGAGGGATGGGCACTTTTACTCAGGCTCCTCAATTCCTTTCCAAGCAGCTGGTAAAGTAAGGACATCTCTGAGTTGTTGTTCATAGAATTTATCACCCTCTTTTGCTTTTTGAGCTTTGTAACCAATTAGAACAATTGCTACTATGATCAGCCCAAGAGTTAAACTTTTCTCTTGGGTGTGTTTCATTTTACAGCATAACTCATTTCCTCCTCGCATCAATTTCCATTTTTGTCCTTGGCGCAGGGCTTGTTACCATCTTGGCATGCCACCATCTCTTCCCTTTTATATTTAGAACTTAGAGTAAGGATTAGCAAATGTAATATTTTGAATCCTGCATACTGACTTAGGCCGGTAAAAATACACAATAGGGAAAGCTTTAAAAGCTTAGCTTTGTTGGCACGTAAGCAGTAAAAATAGCCTTTTAGAATTTTAATCTGGGCGATATTTTTCCTCTCTCAATTCCTGTGGCCTGCTAATTTTAGGATTTAGGGATGGCTTTGGAGAATATGTGTGATTCTAGGATTCTTTTTAGTGGATTGAAAAAAATAATCCTTATATCTCCTTATAGAAATGGTATCTAGGATGCTCGTAGCTTGAACATATGAAGAACTGTCAGTTGTCTAGTTTTATACTCTATAGATATTTTTTTCTTATCAATTTTAAAGTGTGCTGTGTGTTTATGAATGAAGGAGCAAACCAATTGCCTGCTGGTTTAATACAGTAAAATCAAGAGGCCAGTCTTACAACCAGTCTACTTATGACATCTTGGATTTCCTGGACGGGCACTATCCAAAAGGACTTTCTGAGCTGATGGAAAAGCTCTGTAGCCACTAGCTACATGTGGCTGTTGAGCACTTGAGATGTGGCGAGTACAACTGAGGGACTGACTTTTAACTGAATTTGATTACATTTAAGTAGCCTTACGTGGCTAGTGGCTACTGTATTGTGCGTCTGGACTATACTTACCCGAAACAGCATATCTCTTGGGCAGCAGGAAGCTTTCTGAGGACCTAGAGCTTGCATCTGGGAGATGATTCTAGAATCAGACAGGCTTGTGATGCTGCTGCTTTCCCAACCCGTCTGGCTGTGTGTATGCTAGACCCGAGACCTCCCAGGGAGGTGATGGGCTGGCCTTGTTCTGAGAGCTCCAATCCTCAAATGCCAAAGGCCTGGCTGAGAGTGGTTCCCCGCTGCCCTGAGGATAAACCCTGAACTCCTTAACACCCTTTGTGATCTACCTCACTCACCTCTGCCTCTTCACTCATCACTCTCCCCATCACCTGCCCATGACTTAGGAAGACTTTCAATTCCAACAACAGGTGGCGTACAGTCTCATCTCTAGACCTTTCCATACACTGTGTCCTCTGCCTGAAATGCCCTTTCCCTTCCCTTAAGCTGGCTCGCTCCTACACATCTTACCAGTCCCGGTTCAGGGCTCAGTCCCTGCAGCACCTCTGCTGGGATCTCTTGACCCCTTTCAGGACAGATGGGTGTTCTCATTGGTATGCATTCCTAAGAGGATCAATGTGATAGGACCTTCTACTCTCTATTGAAATTGCTGACTTACATGCAAGTGTCTCCTTTCATGTCAGACCTTCTCAAAGTGTGGACCCTGGACCAGCAATATCAGCATTACAAAGAAATGTACACTCTCAGGCTCTGGCTCAGAACTCCTGAATCTGAAATTCTGCTGGTGGAGTTTAGCAATTTTGGCAAGCCCTCCGGGGGATTCTGGTGTACATAAGTTTGAAAGCTACTGGACTGCCCCTTACGCCCCATGAAGGTAGAGACCCATGATTATCTGTTTGCCACCCTAGTCCTAAGCACATAGCCTGGCCTAGAGGAGTAGATACTTAAGAACACATCCAGACAGGAAATCTCAGTAATGCTTTGGGCAACTTGTCTGTCTTGAAATTCTTTCGGCTGAAGTCAACTTTAGTCTCTTTTCCTTTCTCCAGAGGTGATTGAAAAAAAAAACACAAAATCTAGTACTTTAAAAAACTATTATTGTGGTAACATATACGTAACATAAAATTGACCATTTTAAGGTTGGGAGTGTAGTTCAGTGGTAGAACACTTGCTTAACAATACAAGAAGCCCTAGGTTCCATTCTGGCACCAAGTGCATGTGTGCATGTGCATACACAGGCATTTAACCAATTTAACCATATTTAAGTATACATTTTGTTCAGTGGCATTAAGTACAACATTCACATTGTTGTATAACCATTCCCATCATCCATCTCCAGAATAGACTGATCAACACTCAGTACTCATTAAACAAATTCAAACTCTGTACTCATTAAGCATCTCCCCTTCCCACCTACCCTGCTCTAGCCTCTGGTGACCACCATTCTACTTTGTGTCTGTGGATTTGACTGCTCTAAGAAATTTCTGTAAGTGGAATCATGCAGTATTTGTCCTTTTATGACAGCTTACTTACAGAATGTCTTTGAAGTTTATCTGTCATAGCGTGTGTTAAGTTTTCCTTTTTAAAGCTGAACAATTTTTCATTGCAGGTATATGCCACATTTTACTTATCTAATCATCAGATAGCTATTTGGGTTGTCTCTACTGCTTCCTTGGTTGTTGTGCATAAAGCCTCTGTGAATATAGGTATGCAAATATCTGCTTGAATACTGCCCTCAATTATTTATTTATTTGTTTGTTTTTGGTCCCAGGGATTGAACTCAGGGGTACTTGACCACTGAACCACATCCCCAGCCCTATCTTGTGTTTTATGTAGAGACAGGGTCACACTGAGTTGCTTAGTGCCTCAACGTTGCTGAGGCTGGCTTTGGACTTGAGATTCTCATGTCTCAGCCTCCCAAAGTGATGGGATTACAGGCGTGCGGCACCATGCCCGGCTGCCTTCAATTATTTTGAGTACATACACAGAAGTGGGATTGCCGAATCATATGATAATTCTACTTTTAATGTTTAAAGGAATTGTCATGCTGTTTTCCACAGTGTCTACACCATTTATGTTCACCAGCAATGCACAAAATTTTCAACTTTTTCTTGACTGGGCATGGTGATGCACTCCTGTAATCCCAGCAACCCAGGAGCTGATCACAAGTTCAAGGGCAGCCTCAGCAAATTAGGAAAACCCTCAGTAACTTCATACGAACCTGTATCAAAATAAAAACCTGTATCAAAATAAAAAATAAAGCTGGGCACGATGTCTCACGCTTATAATCCCAGGACTTTGGGAGGCTGAGATAGGAGATCGCGAGTTCAAAGCCAGCCTCAACAACGGCGAGGTGCTAAGCAACTCAGTGAGACCCTGTCTCTACATAAAACACAAAATAGGGCTGGGGATGTGGCTCAGTGGTCAAGTGTCCTTGAGTTCAATCCCTGCTACCAAAAAACAATAAAAATAAATTAAAAAATAAAAAGGAGTGTGGATATAGCTCAGTGGTAAAGTATCCCTGGGTTGTATTCTCAGTACCCCCCCCCCGAAAAAAAAAAAGTTCCAACTTTTCCACATCTTCCTCAATACTTATTTTCTATTTTTTGACAACTGAATACTTCAAAGAGAAGAGTTAATTCAAGAATAACGTGGAGAAGCTGAGCGCAGTGGCGCATGCCTGTAATCCCAGCACTTTGGGAGACTGAAACAGGAGAATCACAAGTTCAAAGCCAGCCTCAGCAATGGTGAGGCACCAAGCAACTCAGTGAGACCCTGTGTCTACATAAAACACAAAATAGGGCTGGGGATGTATCCCAGTGGTCGAATACCCCTGAGTTCAATCCTGAGTATAATAATAATAATAATAATAATAATAAGAAGAAGAAGAAGAAGAAGAAGAAGAAGACATTTTTTTCTCCAAATTTTCTTAAATGTATTTATTTCATCAATGAAAACCTATACACTACCTATAATATAAATTACTGGATTGAAAGAAAATCACTAGTATTTATTCTACTTAGTCCTATTTGTTCATAAAAAATTAAAAATGTTTGTTAGGATTTGGAAAAAATGCATATGAAAACCTACAGGTTGAAATGTTACTACTAGTTCCTGATATAGTCTGTGGAACTAGGCTCCATCTTTAGAGAACAATGTTTTGGTGGTAACCAATCCATTCTCAGAATTTATGTTAAGGAAATAACTAAATAACTGTGCAAACATGTATGTTCAAGGGGCATCTTTTCCTCACTCAGATTCTCATTATTAAGCTCCTTTCATAGAACCTCTTGATCTTCATATCAGGAGAAGTAATCTCTATGCAGGTCTGGCTGCTATCATTCAGATGTTTAAATATCAATATAAGGATATAGAGTCACAGAAACTGTCACTCATAATATTTGGGAAGCACATTCTTACACACTTCCCATCTTAAGTAATAGAAAAAAGATATCCTATGCTCTAAAAACAAAAACTAAAATAGCAAAAAAGCAGATGCATTTCTTTTCCTCAGTGGAAACCAGTTGTCAGTTTGGGAACTGTAAAAGAGAAAAGGCAAAGGCAGGTGTGGCTGCTCATGGCAGGTGGCTCCTCAGACATTTCAAACTGACACCCCCTGTTGCGAGGCTGTTTCTCTCTGCCAGTCCTATGACAGGTACCAAGACAGAAGCTACTCAGATGTCTCATCAATTCGTGCAGTATCCCAGAGTGCTTGTGTTTGTGAAGTGGTAATCTCCTAAGACTTGGTTAATTATGCTATTACAATACTGAATTCCTCTGTGGATTTCTTCTGCTTGTATTTCTGAGACTAACTCAAATAACTATGGTAGCGATGACTTATAGTTATTTATTTTCCTCTGAATTTTGTTTACTGGAGAGAGAGACCAATTTGAAAAAGCTTGGTACCACAGCACCAACCAGCTTCCCCTTGGTGTGTCTGGCATTTGGAGCGGCAGCTTCTTTTTGGTGCCTTTGAACTTGGGTGCTGATAATAGAGTGAGAGGAGCTGCTCGAAGTTCTACTCCCTGGTGCAAGGGTGGGAGATGGAAGCCATGTCAGTCAGAGCAAACGAGCCTTGAATGGCAATTAGCTTGCAAAGGGCAGGACCAGGAGTGGGTTTCTTGGCAGTGGTGGTGGATTGTTCTGAGTCATTCAAATTCCTTATTGTTCCAGGTTGCTTTTATGACCATTTGACATGAGTTGCCAGAAAGCTATAAGGGATTAAAATCTTATTCCTTGTAAGTGAATATTAGCTGAGTTGCTAGCGTTGGATCCACCATGGTAGATTGAAGTGTTGCCTAGGGAAGGTCCTTGCTTAGTCAGAGCTATTTTTATCTGGATGACCTGATGTCAATATGTGCACAGTGGCAATATACTCGCCCTGTTTAAATTGAATCCTTTAAGGAAAGAGACTTTAAGGACATAGAGTGGTAGATGAGGATTTCTGTCTTGGAGAACAGAGAAAGGAAGAAAGCAAAGCTTGATGAGATCTATGGATTTCTTTAAAAAGTTTTCCAAGGAGATGATGTATACAGATGAATATTTTTTCACTTGTAATTAGTTGCCTGAAAAGTGACATTTAGTGACTTCCAGTGAATATTAAATGAAAAAAATAAAAAATATATAAGAGCATATGTGTTCTGCTTTTGTAAAAGAAAGAAGACATAAGAAAACACACACATACCTGTTTATAAAAGGAATGGGAGGGATCAATAAAACACGATAAAGTTATTTGCCAACATGAGGTGGGTGGGCACAAGGAGAGGGGGTATGTGAAGAGACCCGCTTGTCTAAGTGCATCTCTTTATATAATTTTTTCCTCTGGGAGCACATTTTTGTTCCACATTCTTTTTTTTTCTTACTTAAATTGATAAGGGTGGGAAGAGGAGAAACTAAACCTAAAAGCAAAAGCAAAATGAAAGGAACGAATTTAATTGTATTTCAAATGAATACTTTTTTAAAAAATATTTTTTTAGTTGTTGATGGACCTTTCTTTTATTCATTTATTTATATGTTGTGCTGAGAATCAAACCCAGTACCTCACATGTGGGGCAAGTGCTCTACCACTGAGCCACAACTCAGATGAATACCTTAATCACCATGAAGAGGGGGAAAAGAAGGAATCCAATGAACTATGAATATGGTGTTTTAATATATATGCTCAGTCTTGGAAAAGGTTTGGTAGCTAGAGAGAATTACAAAGAAATACTAAACTATTTTAGTGTGTTTTGTGTAGTGATACTGGTAAAGCAATTCTGAAACAATTTTAGATGTATTTTAGCATTGAAAGAAATGAAGGTATTTTGAGTGGTCAGGGTTTCCTCCAAGGAAGAAAGAATATATATATATAGGAAATGGGAGGAGGAAAAGGATATTGAGGATATCAACTGGAATTAAAGGTATAGCTATGAGCTCATTTTAAAAATAGATGCTCGTAAACCAGGCATGGTGGCACAGGCCTGTAATCCTAGCAGCTTGGGAGGCTGAGGCAGAAGGATCGTGAGTTTAAAGCTAACCTCAGCAACAGCGAGGCACTAAGGAACTCAGTGAGACCTTGTTTCTAGATGAAACACAAAATAGGGCTGGGATGTGGCTCAGTAGTCAAGTGCCCCTGAGTTCAATCCCCAAAACCAAAAAAAAAAAAAAAAAAAATATATATATATATATATATACACACACACACATATATATATGCACATAAAAGCATTCCATGTAGTGTGTGTATGTACACAAGTCTGTATGTGCATGTATGCTACTCAGCCCTATCTACTGAAGGGCTAAGAAGGGAAGGCCTATAGTTATGAGCACACCTATCACCCAGAGTTTGTTTTCTAATACCATTTCCCGTGAAAAGGAACCAGGTTGCCTGGCAACAAGAAGGATTACAGGACTGGGGCAGAATAGGTACAGTTTGAGACTTGAACATCTCAGATTGTACCTATTTGATACAAATATGGAAATTCTGGAAGCATGATAGGATCCTATCAGGACACATGTACCAGCTTGAAGGGACTCCCACTGGCCAAACCTGGAACACTTTGAATACTAGTGGGCAGTAAGGAAATAAAAACCACTGGAAAAAACTGGAATTTATGCATTCATACTGACAATTGCTAAATAGATAGATAAATGGGAAGGGAGGGTTGCAATTACAGTGGACTGCCCGGGCTGCCTGACAGACGTGGAGGGAGTGCTGGGGTGGAGATCATCCTCTGTGGCCACTGTGGTGGTGATCAGATCAGGTGAGAACCATCAATGGATGCCACATGTGGGAGGATCCAGTGACTCAGAGCAAGTCATGTGGGTTGTGTTAGGGTGTCTCCCCAAAAGTTGCTAGCTGAAAATATATAAAGTGGAGAAATCAACACCTTGACCACATGATCAAAATGAAATCACCAATAAGGGGCAGAGGACATATTGCCTTCAGATGTGACGTCCTGAAAGGTGTTCCAGTTAAGGATAGATAACCTGAGTTCACTCGGGAGGGAAGCAGTAGATAAAGTCCAAAGGAGGAGTATTCTTTAAAAAAAAAAAGGAAGAAAGTACTGTATGCTTTAAAAATGTCAATGTTGTAAAATGATAAAATATAGATTGTAGAAATGTTATGGATTAAAGGACATCATGAATTAAGAATCATCTGGTCCTGTACTGGAAAATAATACTATAAATGACATTATTGGGACAGTTGCAAAGTAGGAATGTTAGACTTATATGTTGACTTGGCTAATACTGATAATTACACTATGGTGATAAAAAAGAAGGTGAGGGTTTATGGAAATAAACAAATTACACATGTACACGCACATGAGAATGCACTAAGGATAAAACCAAATGGGACAAAATGTTAATAACAGGTAATGTGGGTAAATGGTACATTTAAAAAAAAAAAAGAAAAAAGATTCCCAACGTGGAGATAGTCTGTGTTTGCACACATATCTCTGCTTACTTTTTACCTTCGTAAGAAGTCAAGGTAATTCATGGTTATCTTAGACAATCTGATTTGGATACTTCATATTGATTAACTTAGAAGGCACCTTCTCCTTTGCAGACAGATTTGGAAAATCCCCTGCATGTGTGTCCTGCCCTTCAGTGTGCTTATTCTCTCATGAAAAGGAGACCAGTGAGCAATGGTGTGGTGGTTAAATTAAACACCAATTTGGGGATGAAGCTGGGCTTGATTGTGATTTCTGCTTGCTGCTAACTAGTTGGATGACACTGAGAAGTAATTCGGCCTCATCTAAACCTCAGCTTTCATATCTTTCAACTGGGAATAATAATGGTATGTGATGGAAGATTCTCAAATGCAGATTCCCACAAGGGCTGGGGTGGGTTCAGGCTTTCTGGGTGGGGATCATGGCAGCTGAGAGAGCACATGGCCACTCAAGGAGCAGTCCCTACTCAGATCCTGCTGGGGTTGTCCTGAACCAGTGTTGCCAGATTTGCCAGTTTGAGAAAATTGGGAAATCTGGATTTTTGTGCAAAATCAACAGATTTTAAAAACACGATGAATTGCAACTTAAATAAGAAACCCCGTGGTGAACTTCACCTATAGCTGCAGGTCAGGTTCAGTTGCCAGGTGATGCTTTCTGCTGGAGCCCCTGCAGCAGAGATCACACCAGGCCATGCAGGCAGGGCATGGAGCCGGGCGGCCAGGC
The DNA here is from genome assembly GCA_004024805.1 of Geosciurus inauris. Classification (NCBI taxonomy): domain Eukaryota; kingdom Metazoa; phylum Chordata; class Mammalia; order Rodentia; family Sciuridae; genus Geosciurus; species Geosciurus inauris. Next base: position 185,855 of record PVHX01000611.1, on the reverse strand, counting down.
CTGTGGGGAGCCTTCTGTGGCTGCCTGTCTCTAGCAGCACTCGCTGTGGGTTATGTTGTATTGGGGACTGGGTAGAATTGGAACAGCACCACTGGGACTCCAAGGAGGGCTTAAGACTCTGTCTTTAAGGCTGGAAATGGCTTGAATCCTGGTGGCCTTTGCCCACTTTCTAAGCAGTTAGAAGTTAAAACCTGCTTTTGGGAGCTTGCCTATGAATATAGGTGAGACTGAGCAGCTGACCAGGGAGGGAAGCCTAGATCAGGATTCACAGATAATGAATAAACCAATCATTAAACACGCAAATGATCAAGAATTAACTTGATTAAGCAGTGGATATGAAATTATCAAAACTTAGGGCATTTTATCAAGGATTTAAAAAAAATTTTTTTTGATACGAAAAAAAAAAAACACTAAAAAATACAGTCTCTAAAAAAAATCTTTCCCTCTCCAAAGGCCACCATGGTTATATAATGCATGAATTTTACTATTTAAATAGGATGCTAGCATAAAAACAATTTCATAAAGCAGTTCTGATGAGAGAGTAATATGGGAATATACAAATATATTCAGTTCTGGGTTCTCCAACTTACAATTACACATTGTTGATAAACAACCTGAGACTATTTTTGTCTGGCCAGTATAGTGTGTCTCTTGTTGGCAAGATATACACCGTATATTGTGGCAGAGGTGTCAGATGTAAAGCCAGTTTCTGTTTCTGAAAAATAACACTGGGACTTTCTGAAAGCTCCCACATGTGTTTATTATGCAAAGATGACTCTAAGATGCTTCATTTATATTATATTTTAGCATCCAGAGTTTGGGTTTTATGGCATGTTTCAGGAGATCTGAAAAGAGTAGTAATGGATACGCCACAGGCTGCTTTGTCCTGAGCAGCTGCTAGAGTGAAATATTTAATGTCTCTCACTACTAGGGTGACATTTCCCTGTGGCCTGAGCACAAAGGTTACGAGCTAGGTATTCCCCCCACCATCAATGATTCATTAAATGAAGGCAAACCTGAGCCCCAACGTGGGCCATAGTAACTTATTAGCTGTTTTGAAGTGTCAATTTGGTGATTTTTTTCCCCCTAGTGTTGAATCTTCTCATATTAAAATATCAGCAGCTAATATTTATTGTGCCTTCCGTTGGGTCAAGCCCTATTCCGTGAGCTTCATCCTCAAAGCCACCAAGAAAAGCAGTCACTATGAGTTTACTCATTTTGCAGACTGTAAACTGAGGAACAGGGACATTACTTCATTTTTCCTGAGGCCATACAGTTTTTGGAGCCTGCAGGCTTTGCCTGGGAGCTGGCATGCCTGCTGGAGATGCCCTATCATGGCACGGTGAAACCGCCTTGGCAACTGGACAGTTTGGACTTGGTTCTCATTTCAGTTTTAGGGCATGCAGCTACGCCACCTTCATAATCCATGTGCCCTTTCTCAACCTTGGTTTGCTCATCTTTGAAATGGGGACCATAGTGGTAATCTGCTCACATTTTGGAATTGAGAATTAAGGATGAATACATGCAGGCTACACACAATGGCGACCTGCCATTCATACATTAATTTATATCAAGGATGGTTTGTGATGCTTTTGTTTAAGTGAGGAAGATTTCAAACAAACAAAAGTAGAAACAATAGTTCATGTCCTATCTGTGGCCGTGGCCGGTGTTACTTCATCTGTAACATAGTCTATCCACCTCCTCCCTCCCCCATAATATTCCAAAGCAAGCTCTACTCACAAATCTTTCCAATTAATCTAGTTTTGAAATGTGGTTTGTTTCACATGTTTATACCACAATGCAATCATGGCAAATTTTTGCTAAGCGAACTTTGAGGAAAGCAAAAAATTCTGCATTTAAGTGGTTAGCTTACTAGCTGTAATTCTTCCTTTGATGACAAAGCTTGATAGTTTTTGTTTAGTTGGGTTCTTTAAATGCTCTAGTGTTTTGTGTCCTTGAAGTTATTTTCATCTAGAAAATATAAGGTGTCAGATCAACATAGTCCTCTGAAACCTCACCACAGGGACAACAGACAGTGATAAGGAGGGATGCAGGCTTTGGATTCAGATGCTAAACCCTGGTCATTCGGGTTCCTTTGCCTCTTATGAGCTCTGAGAACCTGGATATGACATTGAGTTCTGAAGCCAATGCTTTTTTAAAGGTCTTCTTTAGTCAGACACAGTTCTGGGGGGTAGAGATATTGCAGAGAATAAAATGAAAAGCATCTATTCAATGACATGATATAAATCAAGTACGTTAATGGCATGGGAAAACCTCTTTGCAAATTGTATGACATAAAGGTTACTATTACTTTTTTTTCCTTATTGTGTTTTTCATTTGAAAACCTCAGTCCTGCGTATTACAGGTTGACAGTAATTTATCTATCTATCTATCTATCTATCTATCTATCTATCTATCTATCTATCTATCTATTTATTGGTGCCAGAGATTGAACTTAGGGGTACTCGACCACTGAGCCACATCCTCAACCCTATTTTGTGTTTCATTTAGAGACAGGGTCTCACTGAGTTGCTTAGCACCTCGCTGTAGCAGAGGTTGACTTTGAACTCGCAATCCTTCTGTCTCAGCCGCCCAAAGTGCTGGGATCACAGGCGTGTGCCACCGCGCCTGGCTCAGTTGATAGTACTTTATAATAAGCTAATTTTTATTGAGGGGGAAATATTATGAATTATGTGATACTTATGTGCCTTATTGCAGTTCTGATGAAATGTGTCACCAGAGTTCATCACTCCGTGGGTGTCTGAATCCCAGATGCTGTGCATGAGATCAAGATTAAGCTTCCCATGGACCTGTAAAACAGGCTTTATGTCCATTTTATAAATAAGGGAATGCAGGCTTAGTAAGGGTATTTTGCCCAAGATCGAGCTGGGATTTTAGCACTTGTCTGTCTTCAGACAGGGGCACTGAACTATTTCTTGATTCCTTACTAATTGGGAAATAAGAGGAATGAGGCATGGTCCTGAGACTTTGGAGTTTACTCTGGTAAAGAAGAGAACCATCACAACAGGTAGTAGAAGAATGACACAGTGGTTCAATCAGTAAATTGAGTGCAAACAATCGCCTGGGGATCTGAGGATCTAGAAAAGAGCGTAGGTGCTCCTCATCCTTGTAAGTGTCTCTGCAAGGGCCAGAGGGTGGTGGGAGCAAAGGTGGAGCCTGCAGTGAGCAGGGCCAGAGCTGATATGTCTTCTCCAAACTCAAATGCAGATATGAAACTTGAGTAGTTTCTAGTTTCTATAGACAGATAGCTTAGTCAACCTGAAAAATGTCACAGATCCCCCTCCGACCTATTTCTTGAGAGTCATCGAATCTGATTTCAGAATATGTTGAGTATAATTGTATTTGATCTAGAAAGCAAAATTTCAACCCCATTCAAAACGAGTCCCTCCATATTGATAGACTAAGTTGCTAATATGTAAACTGTAACAAGCATTCAGAATATTTAAATCCTCCTGTGATGTAGGCAAACCCACACAGAGCCAGCTGCATCAGTGTCTGTCCTACCGTGTTTGCTGTGCATGGGAGTAGACTGAAAATGAAGCTACAAGTTCTCAATGCATAGATCTCTAAGGTGGAGAAGAAAGTGGGTGTGGAGTCTGAGCATGGGCTGGGGCCACCGCTATTGATGAGTGAAGGGATTCTCATGCTAGGCAGGCCTATTTGGAGATTGCCTATTTTGGATATTTAAGGCACAATCTATTTGAGTGCTTTTAGAACATGCTTTGAAAACATTTTAATTAGCTCCAGATATCTAAAGTTCAGATCTCTGTGATGTTTGAAAGATTAAACAGTTTTTGTTTTTGTTTTGTTGTTTTCTGTTTGCATTTGTGTGTGTGTGTCTTGGAGTTCTGCGGAATGCAGGCAGTTTGCATTTATTTCTGACTTGGTGTGATAATTTGTGGATTATTTATATCCCTTATTTATTCTTGATGCTCTTTTCTTTTTTCTTATACTAATTCATTCCTTCCTTCATTTCTAAAAAGAGCTCTGGAAAATCAAGAGAATTGATGTGTTGACCTATCAAGTTTAGGCCAATTAGATTTGCTCCTTGGAGGAATTTATTCCTGGTGTTAACTTGGACAGCTGAGGGTTTGCTCTTGAAAGTGGGGAAGGGTGGGCCATAGGTGGGCTGGCAGGTGGGGAGGGCCCTCTGGACACCTCTGCTGGACCCTGCTTCCTCCCCAGACCTACAGGAGACAGTTGACAGGGAGCCCTGTTTCCTAAATAAAGGACCAAGTTTTCTGACTCAACTGAGTTTTATCATGTGTCTTCACCTAGATCAGATTAGTATCAGGGGAATTTTTCGGTTAGTCACAGGTTAAATATTACAAGAGTTTTTTGTAATAACATTAGTAATACTAAGATAAAAGTTATAAATCACATCATGGTAACAACAGGGTCAAAAAATATTTTTTTCTTTGTTATTTGGAGTCCTATGGTATTCAAGAAAGTTATTTTCACTTTATAGGAAATGGGGGTGGAAGTCTGGGTTTGTGGAGAAGCGGGAATACAGAAAGGGGGAAAAGATCCACACATTTTGCTTGGTTGTTCTATCTTCATTTTGCTTCAGAGTTAGAAACATTCTCTCTAGTATCCACACCCTTGTGTGGGGGCGGGGTGGGTGGGATGAAATTGTTAAATCCAACCCGATCCCTCATCTTTGTGTGCAACTGTTCCCTAAAAGGTACACGGAAAATTTTAAAAGGAAGCAAATATTGATTGAGAGGAGAAAAATACCACAGTAGAGGAAAGTTCTGGAATGAATTGACTTATTTCCTCAGGCCATATTTTTTAAGAGGTAGAGTAGAAAACAATTAGCATTTCTTTGAAATGCCGAAATATTTTCAGGCTATTTTAATAACATTGGATACTTTTATAGGTGTATGTTTTCTCTTAAAATGAAAATCAGGGTAGATGTTTGTACAGGTCTGCATTAGTCATCTATATTTGGGCAGCCTGTCCTTATTTACATTAAATACTATTTGTATTTGTATTCCCTGCAAATAACTCTTAAAATGCTGAACTAAAAACAAAACACAAAAGAAACAACAATCAATCAACATGCTTTACCTTCAGGTAATTAAAAGAGGGAAAATAAAACATGGTCATTTAGGTCCTAATTATACAATTTGTTACAAAAGCCACAGCTTTTACTTTTGCAGTGCAAGGTGGTGGTGGTGGTGGGGGGAGGTAGATTCTTGATTTATAATCACAAAGTAACAAACTGGTACTTGGCTCTAGCACCCTTGGTTCTCAGGAATTAAGTAATTTAAAAACTATACATGGTAGCCCTAGTTTTGCTAGGGCTGCTGTAACAAAGTACCACAAACTGAGTGGGTTTAAAAGATAAAAATTTATTTGAGTCAATTCTGGAGGCTGGAAGTAAAAGATAAAGATATTGGCAGGTCCTGGCTCCATCGGACAGTCATTGATTGTGTAGAATCATCTCAGTCTTCAAGTGCATTCTCCCTGAGGGTCTGTGTCCAGATTCCACTTTTCACAAGGACACCAGTCATAATGGATTAGGTCCCACCCTAATGATCTCATTTCAACAAACTGCATCTGTAACAACCCTATGTCTAAGTAAGGTCACAGTCTGATACTGGGGTTAGGAATTTGGGGGTGTCACAACCCAACCCATGGCTGGCAGGGTAGCATGGGAAACAGCGAGCCTGGGAGCTAGAAGCCAAGCACCATGGTGTGTCTCAACTGTGTGACATGCACGGTGGGTCATTTTAATACCCACTCCTCAATAAGACAAAATGATTTTCCATAACTGATTATGAAATAAAATGAATAATAAAAATGGCCAGAAAAGAAGTCCAGGCAGTGCTGTCCTCTTTGATTGACCTTGAATTCATTTTGGATTTTTGGAGACAGGGACAAACCCCCCATATGTTTCACCTTTTAAAATTTCAAATACAAATAAAAATTCCAAGTGCTGATGGAGGGTGGCAGAATTAAAATAAGCATTCTAGGCTTAATTGTATTATTTGAAATTTTTATGTCACTCTTCTGTCTCTTATGGTAATCACTGGACCCTAGAAGATAGTGGAGAAAGTTCTTGGGCAGGTGTGTACACATGCTCACGGTAGCTACCTCCATTTTCTACTTCCTGTCCTCAGTTTCCCCACAAGTAAGACAAGAGAGGGTTTCCGAGTTGCTGAGCACCCATTCTAGCTCCAACATAGATTTTTTTTTTTTTTTTTTTTGGTACTGGAGATTGAACCCAGGGGCACTTGACCACTGAGCCACATCCCCAGCCCTATTTTGTGTTTTATGTAGAGACAGGGTCTCACTGAGTTGCTTAGTGCCTAAGCCATTGCTGAGGCTGGCTTTGAACTTGCGATTCTCCTGTCTCAGCCTCCCTAAGTGCTGGGATTACAGGCTTGAGC
>PVHX01000611.1:0-179339 GCA_004024805.1 Geosciurus inauris | reverse complement strand
TCCAACATAGATTTATCTGTGTGTCTCTTAATTATGTTTCCCCAGCTGCAAATTGCATCAATTTTATATTTTCTCCAGCTTACCCCCCAGTGATATTTCTAGGTAAGCTCAGGCAATGAGTGTAGTGATTAAGAGCACGGGCTATTGATGAGAAATTTTATTTTAGTTACTTCATGTATATCCTTGGGCAAAGAATTTAACCCCTCACATGTCAGTTTCCTTATCTGTTAAAGGGAGACAATAATTGGTCCCTGGACAAATGAAATAAGATAATACATGTAACCACTGAGTTTAAGCTAGGCGTGGTGGGGGTGCACCAGTAATCCCAGCAACTTGGGAGGCTGAAGCAGGAGGATCATAAGTTCCAGGCCAGCCTCAGCAACTTAAGGAGACCGTGCCTAAGAAAAAGGGGGGATGGTGGACTATGGATATATATCTAAGGTAGAGCACCCCTGGGTTAAATCACTAATACCACAAAATGACAAGAAATGCTTAGTACAGAACCTGATGCATAGAATAGGTAGTCAGCTTTTAGTAGGTATGGACACTCACCACCGCCATCCCAGGAAAACATTAAGAATGTCAGAAGCCCTCTATGGGAAGTATTACCCAAAGTCCTCACACCTTTCAAATACATAGGAAAATCTTAGCCAACTCCTGTAGGTTGCTCATAATCTGAAAGCCCAAATGAATAGAACTGCAGACTGTTGGTAGGAAATTGCAGATCTTTCCTGCCAAATGCAAGCATTTCTAAGAGACACATAAAGTATAAACCATATGCTTGCAGTATGATCTTTGTCCAAAACTTAGGGTGTGAACTCTGCTGTCTTAGAAGAATTTGTAATTTAAGCTGACTTTAAATACAGCAGAGGATACAGTGTTTATATATCAGATGTGGCCCTCCCTCTTCCCTTAGACCTCTGGAGTCTGGAATTAGTGAAGGTGTTCTTTTGGAAAGAGAAACGAGGTTCTATTGAATAGTCACAGGCAGGCAGGAATCTATGGATACGTCTAGGAAGGGTACCAAGTAGCTGCCCAAATTGGATTCCATGTGACAAGTCACATAGCGTCCATTTAAATGCTAAGGAAGTTCTCAGCTGAAGTCACAGCTTTGGGTGCAGATCGCTAAAGAAGGGTTGGGTGGTATCACTACAAAATTTACTAACTGTTTAAGTCATTGTCATCCTTGGATGTTTGTCCACAATCTAGGCTAGTTGTTCTTAGCAGACAAAGGACATCTGGTGTAGGTCAGTGGTCTGGGATCTTCAGTGGCCTGAGGTGTCCATCGGTAAAGGCCCTGGGAGGAAAGATTGGGTGCAGATTGAATTTCATGCAGCCCATGATCCTTAGGAGAGATGCTCACTAATGCACTGGGAAGGACAATACAAAGGGAAAAAAAGCCACAAAATTTCCATCTCTCCTGTCCTGACATGCAAACCATCCCTACTCTGAGCTCAGAGATCATCTCTGCATGAAACTAACTTGCTTTCATGCTACTGATTTTGCTGTAATAGTCACTTGCAAAGAGAATGACATTAATAAAACTTGGGTGAACATAATCCCAATGTCTTGACATGATTTTTCTTTTTTTTTGAGGGGGAGCGTGGTTTACCGGGGATTGAACTGAGGGAAACTCGGCCACTGAGCCACATCCCCAGCCCTATTTTGTATTTTATTTAGAGACAGGGTCTCTCTGAGTTGCTTAGTGCCTCACTTTTGCTGAGGCTGGCTTTGAACTTGCGATCCTCCTGCCTCAGCCTCCTGAACCACTGGGATTACAGGCATGCACCACCATGCCCAACCTAACATGACTTTTCTCCCACTTTAAGCACTGTGACAGATCATATGAGACTTAGGGACAAACAGATTTGAAACCTCACATGTGACCCTGGAGAAGTCACCTAATTTCTCCAAGTTCACAAAATGACGACAGTCCCTTCCCTTTGGGTGTGTTGTAAGGATTTTCTAAAATGTACTCCACATGTAAGTAACTGCTCAGCTGTCTATAGATATGAAAGGTGGTTAGGTATTATCAATTGCTGATTATTTTAGAAAGAAAAACAGAATGTGACTTCTCAGCTAGGCATGGTGGCTCATGCCTGTAATCCTAGTGACTGGGGAGGCTGAGACAGGAGGATAGTGAGTTTAAAGCCAGCCTCAGCAAGGGTGAGGTGCTACACAATTTAGTGAGACCCGTCTCTAAATAAAATACTAAAATAGGGCCGGGGATGTTGGTCAGTGGTTGAGTACCCCTGAGTTCAATCCCTGGTACACCCCCCAAAAAAAGAATTGTGAATCTTCTTTCAATGCAAATGTTTTTCCCCAAATACACATTTTATTTATTTGTTTTTCACTGCTTGGGATTGAACCCAGGGCCTTGTGCATGCTAAGCACGTGCTATACCAATGAGTTGAACCCCCAGCTTCGCATACATTATTTACAAAGCTGCAATAATAGACAAATTTTGGTTTCGGACTATGACCCCATTTAATATTGGAAAACATTTCCTACATTTCTATTGCTGTCATTTTTTTTTTAATATGGAACGCTTCACGAATTTGCATGTCATCCTTGCCACGCTAATCTTCTCTTCTAATTTTAGTATCTGTGCTGCTGAAGTGAGCGCTATTGCCGTCATTTTTAATGGCTACACTAAAATCATAAACATTTGTACAACCATTATCCTATTGTACTTTCAATATCCCTGCCTTTTATAGCTGATGACAGTTGAATGTTTTGTATGAATAGAGTTCTTTTGTTGAATTGTTGGAAAAGTCTTTGTAAATGAGATTCTTGCTTCAAAGATGACTTTAGTGTTTTTGGTACATAATGTGTTCCTGTCTTATTTCCCATAAAGAATCATGGTTTTAATGTCAACAGCAGTGTCAAGTGGGAGTGTGCTAGAGAGGGCAAGTTTATTCATCCTTGGGAAACGGCATTACCCGCAGTCTATGCGGGTATATTGCTAATGGCATAATGGTGTCTGTGTTCTCACTGACTCTTTGTTACTAGTAAGAGGAATCCTTTCCACATGTGTTTATCACTCTTGTTTATTTACCACGTTTTCCCTCTACCCTTTTATGGCAACCAGCTGTTCCCGTGCATCTGGATAGGAAATATACAACCATCTCTTTGCAGATGGAAAGTTTTTTTGTTTGTTTGTTTTGTGGTTTTGTTTTGTTTGTTTTTTGTGGTGCTGGGGATTGCCTTGTGCATGCAAGGTAAGCACTCTACCATCTGAGCTGTATCTCCAGCCCAGAAAGTTTTAAGGTTTATGCTTAGTTCTGAAAATCCATGCCAATTCTTACATCTTTCTCTAGTGTAATCTTTACACTGATAGCTTGATGACTCTTCTGACATCAAAATGAAGTTCACTGCATACGCCTGTTTTACCCTGAAGGTTTACTTCCAGGTAGTGGCAATTACAAACCTAATCATAGTAACAACAGTAATGGAGTAAAACTGAGGCCATTGTCCCTAACCAGTAAGGATGAGGCCTGAATATAAAAATAATAGTGCTTTCTTTCTGGTAAGTTTATTTATTGTAAAAGTACATTTTGGATTGAAGCCAAGTCTCCGAATAAACACTTGGAGAAGTCTGGCATTACTGTCTTCTGGGAACTAGCTCTAGTCTTTTGTGTACTTTTTTCCTTGATTTTTCAGACAAAGGAATGGGGGCCCCACCCTGCCCTAATTTTAAACACATTTTTTCCAGCGGCAGCCACCACCCTAATTCAAGACCATATTCCTCCTGGCAGCTGCAGTGGGCTTCCCACCCTGAGTGTTGTTGCCGAACGCTGGTGATGGGCAAGGTAGAACTGTGTAGCTTTACAGAAGAATAAAACCTGTGACCAGGAGAGACTTTTGCTGCCAGGCTCCCCCCTTCCCAGCTCTGCCCTCCCGCCAAGGAGTGCTGCAATGCCCCCGCACATGCCCTGAATCCTTGCAATGAAGCCGTGTGGCGGCCCTGTGGGCTGGGAGGCTTGTCCCAGGCCAATCTTTCCCGCTCTTCTCTGAGATGTCCCCTGCCAGAGCGAGTGCCTGGTCTTTGCACTGTGCTTTGTCTGTGTTCTAGCTGATCTGCATTCCTGAAATCCCCCTCCCATCCACCCTGAGTTCCCGGTCACCTCTGTGACTTCCAGGCTGTCTTATGTGGCATACACTGGGAAGCATTTTAACTTTTACAACGCACTGGTATAGGATAGATCTACCTGCCGACTGTAGAGTTGGATTTATTGTGCTTAAGTCCTTCATTCCTTTTGCTTAGGTTTCTTCTGATGATGAATGGTGATCTAAGCAGGGACTATAATTTGGATCTTGAACATCCCCCAAAGGTCTGTGTATAAAAGACTTGGCCCTCATCCCATGACACTACTGGGAGATGGTGGAACCTTTAGGAGGTGGGGCCTAATGAAGGAAATTAGAACATTAATGGTGTGTCCCTAAAGGGGATATTGGACCCTAGTCTCTTCCTGTTTCTCTTTCACTTCCTGGCCAGTAGGAGGTGAATGGGCTTCCTCCACCCCATATTCCTACCATGATGTACTGCCTCACCACAGGCCCAAAAGAAATGGGCTAACCAAGCATGGAATTAAATCTGAAAAATTATGAGGCAGAATAAACCCTTCCTCTTTTTAAGTTGATTATCTCAGATATTTCATCACAGTAACGGGAAGCTGACTAACACAGTAGGTGTGTGGAAGGAGGAAGGCAGTTGATGTTTAGAGTAGGTTCTAGAGTTTCCCGGACAGAGCTTTAATTGCAGCCTGAACCCATGATGCATTTGTTGTGCCACTTGTAGTATAGACCCTGGATATATGGGGAGAACACCAGAATACAATCTGATGTTACCACCTAAATAGCTTGGGCAAGTTCCTCCACCACTTTACTTGTGTCATTGGTAAAAGGACAATGATAATGCCTAGCAGCACACCTCAGAATATTTCCATGACAATTGTGAGAGACAATGTGCGTGAACAATACTTTGTGAACTGCAAGAAGTTACCTCATATTACTAAGAAAGAATCATCATCACTAGGATGCCTTGTGGAGCCCCTGGCAGAGTTGAACTCATAAATCCTTTAAGCTTCATCCAGGAGAATGAAAATGGCTGCTCTTCTCTGGAAGGTCCAGCTATCAAGATTTCCGCTGCTCTTTTTCAGTGGTCACCACTGAGCAGTAGGAAATGGTAGCTAGTCTTGTGTGGTGTCAGGGGTCCCCCAGGTGGGCTTCAGAGCAACAGGGGATGAGGCCATGGCCCAGGGAAGCCTTGGCCATGGGTCAAGATCCTGGCTGAATTGTCTCTGCAGTGGTGATATTAATGCTATTAATTAATTAGTGGTTAGTTAATGATGATATTAACTAACTCCCTTAGTTTCACATTAGTTATCCTAGACTTCTATTTAGGCTTTGATTTGAGAGGATAATTTAAAAATATAACCCTGTTTGTGTTAGGAACTGTGATTATTTGTTTCTATAACATACAAAGTTCAAGTTTAATCTAGATTTTAAATATGTTTTATTGCTATTGCTCCATGAGATTCTTTGTTTAATTATAACTGTCATCAGGCTTGTCAGATTTTTCTTTCAGGAATATTGGGTAAATTCCAAATGGGGTGCATGTATCTGGAATAACCAGGATAATAGAGAAGATTTCTGCTGCTTTTAGATAGGTGCCCTTCCTTGGAATTACTTGGAAATAATAGTGGCCACATTGGCATCTTATCATAGAATTATCACTGTTGTGACTAATGGTGTGTACGTTAGTTATCTGGCTGCATAATGAATTACTCCAAAACTTAGTAGCTTAAATTGACATACATTTACTGTACCAGAGTGTTTATGAGCAGATGTCTGAGCACAGTTTAACTACATCTTCTGCTTCAGGGTTTCTCACAAGGCTGCAATAAAGGCATCAGCCTGGCCTGAGGTCTCACTTGATGGCAGGACTGAAGAAGGATCTGCTTCCAAATTTGCGTAGTTGTTGGCAAAATTCATTTTCTTAAGGGATGTTGGATGGGGCTCCCAGTCCTCACCAGCTGTTGCTAGATGCCCACTCAATTTCCTGCCATTGAGCCTCTCCAGAGGGCTGCTGCTTCATCAGAGCCAGGAAGGGGGGATTGGCCAGAAAGAGGTCCTGGTTTTTGTAACCCAACATGGAGGTGGCATCCCATCACCTGTGCCATATTTCATTGGTGACAGCACAGCATGGTGTCCACCCCACCCTCCAGGAGAGGCACCATCATCCTAGCACATGAGCATCCTAGCACAGGAGGTGAGCTCCTTGGAGATCAGTCCAGGTTCTGCCTGCTGGAGTTGAGCTGACTCAATTTAGTATGGAACATAGAATAAAAAATACATATAGCATAGAACACATAGACATACAATACATATATGTATCATGATGTATACAATCTGCACTATTTTACAGCATTGTCTTTAATAATAAACAGCAAGGCACAGTGGCACATTGCCTGTAATTCCAACAGCTCAGGAGGCTGAGGCAGGAGGATGGCTAGTTCAAAGCCAGCCTCAGCAACTTATTGGGCCCTAAGCAACTCAATGAGATTCTGTCTCTAAATAAAATAGAAAAAAAGGGCTAGAGATGTGGCTTAGTAGTTAAGCACCCCTGAGTTCAATACCAGGTACCAAATAACAATAATATACATGTTAAATGAGTCAAAACACATTTCAGAAGTACCTTTTCTTGGGCTAGGATGTAGATCAGTGGGACAGTGCTTACCTAGCATTATGAGGCTCTGATTCTATTCTCAGCACCAAAAAAAATAAAGAAATACCCTTTCTTATCAAGGACTTCAAAAGCTATTAAAAAATATGGTGAAAATGCAGAAAATGAATATGTCGAATCTTCGTGTCTGAACTGGGACCTCCCCGGACACAAATCAAGTTACATATCAAAGATATCCTTCACTGGGGACCTGGGCCTTCTGAGTCTCTGGGTTTCCACTGCTGTTGTAAATGCTTACAGATCAATCTCATTGTCCAGCTAGTGGCAAAACTCAACTTTTTTGCTATTTTCCTTTTATTTAAATCTAGAAACCTTGTAATAGCAGTAAAAGTTTGTGTCTTCATCACATTGACTTTATGCCTTATTATTGCAAAGGCAAACAGTAATTCCCTCTTGTCTAGGTCCCCTTTCTCTTTCTTCAGCCCTTCCTCTCCTGCAAAGAGAACAGAAGATTTCATTCATTTGTTCACTTCCTGGTTATTTGGTAGCCAAATACTTGAATGATGGATGTTAGAGGTTCAGGGGCTTATGATTGAGAGGGCAGGGTACTCCAGAGAGCAAGCTGGGAAATAAGATATCACTTTCTTAAAAGCTAGAAAATTCCAATACCAAGCTCTGGTGTAATGGATGCCATTTGTTCCTATTCTTCACCAACCCCTGCCTTTTTAAGCTGAGAGTCTGCTAAATAAATAGCTGTGTCTAGGGGATATCCTAGGAGCAAGGTAGAAGAAGACTGGCCCTGCCATCTTCTGTGGGTTGTTGACCACATGAAGATGGTAAGGATAGACAAGCAACCTACACAAAATCCTAAACATTAAACTTTAGAAATATAGAAACTCAAAGCATATTAGTCAGCTTTCCATTACCGTAACAAAATACCTGAGGTGGGCTAACTTACAAAGTAAAGAGGTTTATTTAGCTTTGAGTTTTGGAGACTGCAAGTCCAAATAATATGGTATAGGTTCTGGTAAGGACTCCCCCTCGGCTGTATCACCCTATGGCAGATTACAGTGGCGGGAGCACTTGTGGGAGTCAGAGATCACACCCCACATAGGAAGCCAGAGAGAGGCTTCTGTAACAACTGTCTCAAGAGAACTAACTAGAGTCCCATGAGAAATACCTCAATCCCTCCTGAAGGCACTGACCCAAGGACCTCCCACGAGGCCCCTCCTTTTAAATGTTTCAGTTTCCGGCGTGGTGGCGCAAGCCTGTAATCCCAGCACTTTGGAAGGCTGAGACAGGAGAATCACGAGTTCAAAGCCAGCCTCAGCAACGGCGAGGCGCTAAGCAACTCAGTGAGACCCTGTCTCTACATAAAACACAAAATAGGGCTGGGGATGTGGCTCAGTGGTCAAGTACCCCTGAGTTCCATCCCCAGTACCAAAAATAAAAAATAAAGGCTTCAGTTTCCAACACATGGACCTGGTGGGGGCTGGGGTGGGGAGGCTGTGGCAAACCATAGCCAGACTATAGCACGAGATACTAGTAACCTGGCAGGCTCTGACCACTATGTGTATCAAAGCCCCCTTTCTGGGGAAGGAAAGGTAAGGCAGCAGGGAAGGGGGGCTGAGGAGCCCCCCACACCACCACCATACTTAGTCTTTGAGTCTTTGTCTTGAAAGTCTTTGTCCTTCAAGAATAGGGAGAAGCAAGGGATGGAATTTAGCATTTACCTTGTACCTGAATCTGTTAGCTAGTACTAGGGGCTTTCACAACCATTAGTGATTTAAATTAACCCTTGCAATTTTTAAAAATTAGATATTCCCTTCTCCCTGTTTTTTTTTTAAGCCTATGTTAAACATAAGCTTCTAGAATGTTAAATAATACCCTCGAGTTACAAACTAATGAATCCAGATCATGTTCTTTCCCATAAATCACGCTGCCTCCCAGCCCCAGCAGCAGGCCTGGCTCTCTGGCAGTGGGTGGCCATCGCATGAGCTAGGGGACCCGCAGTACTTGGCCCAGGAACATTCTGACTGCTTGTCATTAAAGCATGACCATAAAGTCGTTCCCCGACACCCAGCGCTGTTTCCTGATGGCCTATTGTGCATCCAGGTCATCTCAGACGGATCCTTATCTTGTTTCCTGTGGCTCCTGTCTTGAAAGTTGACCTCCCACAGACCCACATCCTTGGCGTTGTTGGTTCTGTGGTGACCACATGTATCAGGGTTTAATGCTTTGCAGCTATTTAAACTATCCAGTTCTTTGAGGTGGCAACTTTCCTACCACCTCGGCTGGGATTATCTCTGTAATGAGATTCCCCTCAGGACAAAGATGCACAGAGAAGGATATAGGTGCCTTTGATTTGAGTGGAGTCCATTTGTGATTGTTAAACTTTGTCAATGTAAAATTATTGATTTGATAAAATCATGATATTTAGTACAATACTGAAATTAAGTGAGTCTTCATTTTTAAGAAGTACAAATTGTGAACCAGGTACGGCAGAGCACGCCTGTAATCCCAGTGACTTGGAGGCTGAGGCAGGAGGATCGCAAGTTGGAGGCTAGCCTTAGCAATGTAGTGAGATTCTGTCTCAAAATAAAAAAATACCCCCCCCAAAAGGCTAGGAATGTAGCTCAGCAATAGAGCACCCCTGGGTTTAATCCTCAGTACCAAAAAAGTACACAGCATATGTTTTAATATATCTATCTATATAGTAATTTGAAACCTACATGAAATACTAATCAAATTAGTACTCCTATATGGCTAAAATTAAGGAGAGTTTTCTAAAACTATATGACCAGAAAAATTCATGAATGCTGCATCACCTAGATGAATTTTTTAAAAAATGCATAGATTTCTGCCCACTTGCTATGTTTATACACTTTTACTTTGAATGCATGATTATACGTATACAGATTAATGACAAAATAGCCCATTGAACTGGGCATGGCTCTCTTACAACCCATGGCCTTGTCACCTGATAATGCATTATCCCTCTAGCTTTTGAAATTGTGTCTTTCTTACTTACACAGCTTTGAAAGAATTAAAGGGGAAATGGTCCAGAATCAACAGGGCCACGGTACTGCTTAAGGACATGTTCCCACCACTGCCCCTGGTAGTGCATTTCACATTCTCAGAGCACACATGATTTACCCAGATGGATGCCAATTATTTTATCTGGCTTTGGGCTTTTGATGTGGACCACTTGTTTTGATCACTTATTGTCTCTTATTACTGTTCCTTTTAGTCCATGGGTCAGTGGACTTGGTCAATAAAGGACCAGATAGTAAATACCTTAGTCTTTGAGGCTATGCAGTCTCAGTTGCAAATGACTGTATTCTGTTTTGCTATCTAGCGCTGAAGTATCCAGAGACAACAGACACATAAATGAGTGAGCAAGGGTGTGTCCCATAAAGCCCCAAGAAATCAGGCAGAATGGCCAATGGTCCAAATTTAGCCCCTGGGTTATAATTGCCACCTGCTGTCTAGACTATAAGCCTCTTAGGGCTGGGGGGAAACTGGCTTCTTTGCAGCAAACACCTGTACCAGATGCTGGAGTTACTATGATAAGCAAGAGAGATGGTTCCTCACCTTTAATACCTGCAGTACCTCTCGTTTTGTGTGCATTGTAAAATCTCAGGTAATAAGTTTTTGTTGATCTTGAATGAGTCAGACTCCTACAAAAGCTCCATCTTGCAGGGCTTCTAAACTTGTCCGCTCCTCTCCTCCCTCCCCATTGCCCTCAAGCATTGATCCTTCCTCCAGTGACTGTTTGCATCTGTTGCTGTGGGGTAGGTATGAACTGTAGACTGATGGTAAAGAATTTTGGTTCTCGAAGTCCTCCAGAACTTTTTTGAAGACTGGTTTGCTTTTCCTCCAAGTCTTTAAAAATCAACTGTGTGGTACTATTTCCTAGACTGGGCTCTGTTCTTGTAGAGCTTGTGGTCTAGTGGGAGAGGCAGATGATAAGTAAGTAAAAGCAAGGATGTATTTATAAACGGTGATAAGTACTAGGAAGGAAGCAGAAATGTCAGTGGTCAGGAGGCCAGTGGTAGCAAAAGAGGAGGGCAGATACCTGTTCCATGCCATTAGTGGAAGGGGACTTTAAAGTTGAGACTTACAGAATGAGAAATAGTTATGCCAAGGAATCAGGAGAAGAGCATTTCAGCAGAAGGACCTGTATGTGCAAAGGCCCAGAGGTAGGAAAGTGAAGAAAGCTCACCGGACTGAGGAGTAATGCAGAAGGAGGAGGTCGTAGGAGTCTGGAGAGCTCGTGGAGTTGGGGGAAGACTGTGGAGTGAAAGCACAGTGAGAAACCACAGCATCTGAGTCTGCCAGGCTGCCATGACAAACTACTACAGACTGGGTGGCAGAAATGATATGCATTTGTTTTCTCACAATTCTAGAGACTGGAAGTCCAAGGTTGAGGTGTCCATAGTGTCGGTTTCCGGCTTGTTGACAATTGTCATCTCGCTGTCTGTCCTCTTTCATCTCTTTCATGGCCGTTTCCTGGGTGCATGTGGAGGGAGATAAATATTTGGTGTGTCGTCTTCTTATAAGGGCATCAATCTTGCTGCTTGGGGGCCTCAGCCTGATGTCCTTATTTAACCTTCAGTGTGTCCTTCAAGGTCTACAGGGCTTGAGCGTCTGGGCTGGGGGTGGTAGTGTTGGAGCCACAATCCGTCCACAGCACACAGGTAGAGGATGGCAAGACTCCGGTGGCTGTGTGGAGGTTCATTATGGAAAGTTCACTTAGAGGTCCCTGCAGCATTTTGGGAGAGGGACGACGGTGTCCTGAGTGAGGTTGGTGGCCATGGGATGAAGAGGAGGGGATGGATTGGAGGTGTGGGGGGCAGATATGACTAGCCTTGTTGACTCTCTGGCTGTCCTTGAGAGCTTACATGTCTGTGTCCCTCGATAACCTGAAAGTCTCGGTGGTTCTGTTTCCAGGGCCTGCTATAGTACTTTGGACCCCACAGGTGCTTAATGGGTGCGATTAAGGTATCCCTGTCTTCAGCGTGCTGGGGCAGTGGTGAGAGATGTTACAGGGGCTGGGATTGTGGCTCAGCGGTAGAGCGCTTGCCTCGCATGCGTGAGGCACTGGGTTCGATCCTCAGCACCACATAAAAACAAAAAAATAAAATAAAGATATTGTGTCCATCTACAACCAAAAAAAATTCTTAAAAAAAAAAAAAAAGAGAGATGTTACAGTTTCCAAATCCACCCTGTGTGTTGTACCTGTCTTCAGGGATCATGGTTCAGGTCTGGAAAGCTTCCTTATGCCGCTTAGGGCTTCAAAGAAGTGATTCCTTCCTAGTTTTCCCTTGGTTGTGTTAAGTGACAGAGCTTATGATTCCTGTGTGTCTGCATTACACACATGGTCAGAGAACTTGACCTTGATGCACCCTAACTCTGCTGTCCAACTCAGCCTCCCCAGACCTGCCCGGGTGGTGGGTGCTGGAGACACGCACCTTGCTCACTTGGATCCATTTCTTCACAGTTGCCTGCCCCCTCCCTCAATCTGGAAGAACTGGAGACAGCCCTGACCAGAGAAAGAAGCATCCAGACACTTGGGAGTTTGGGAGCAACAACGGAAACAATTGCTTGCCAAATGTTTCTATACGGTGCACTTAATGCCACCGAGCTACATTCCAAACTGAATGTTGTGGTGTGGGCGTGTCCCTCAGAATTCATGTGTTCAAAACCAAATCCCCAGAGTTGTGTGTCAATGGCATTTGGAGGGGACCTTTGGGAGACAATGAAGATTAGATGAGGTCATGAGGACCCTCGGGATGGCATCATTGGCTTCATAAGAAGAGGCAGAGACCTGAGCTGGCACGATTGCTGTCTTGCCATGTGAAACCCTATCACATGTCATAATCAGCAAGAAGGCCTCACCAGGTATCTGTTCAGGTGGCACCTGCGCTTGGACTTCCCAGGCTCTAGAACTGTGAACTAAATGAACCTTGATTCTTTTTATTCTACTAGTCTTGAGTATTCCGTTGTTCATAAGAACAGAAAACAGACTAAAACAATAATTGAAATGGAAAATTATGTGATGTATATGTTAGCAAATTAAAAAAAAATTTATGGTGATTTAAGACAGTTCAATATTTTATATGCACCTATAGTGGAGAGCTTAGATCCTAAATGCTGATCACCAGCTGAGCCTCAGTCTCCTTATCTATAAGATGGAATAATAACATCTGTCTCATGGGTTGCCCTGTTCTGTACACAATACATGGTAACCATACTTATTATTTTTGTTCTGAAAGTTTTTTGGTGAAATTTGCCTTTAAGAGGTTGGAAATTTTTAAAAGAGAATACATTATATGTAAGTATTAGCTAAAGCCTAGATTCCACTATATTACAAAACCACAAATAAGGCTAATTAAGCACAAGTAAAATCCCAAGGAAGTTACTTATTAACCTATAGAAAATCTGGAAAGAGGGAATGTGCTTTACTCTGCAGCGCCACCCGCCCCTCCCAAAATAAACAAACCTTAAAGTGGATGCGTCTCCTGGCCACTTGTACCAAAGAATAAAGAGAAATGAATAGACTTATACTTGGGTAGCAAAAAGTTTTATACCTGAGCTGAAGTATATTAATTAAGTAGACTCCATATTTTATAGGGGATAATAATCTAACCTCTTTACTTTCCAGTAAGGGACAGAGAACATTTTACAGGTAATTCTGGAGATGGAAAAGCTTATAGTGATAGAAACCCACCCCCTTCTAGTTTTCTAATTATGAAGATAATAGCTAACAATAATAACAGCTGTTTATTGAATCCTTACTGTAGGTTATCAACTGAGTGGAGCGTGTGGTCTGGTTCCTTTCACTTAAAATAATGCATGTCAGTTTTCAAAACTTGGGACTATTCTATACATGTGGATTTTTAATTATCTTTCAACTTAATGTGTTTGGATTTTTTTTTCTTCTTTTTTTTGCAGTTTTAGGGATTGAACTCAGGGCCTCATTCATGCTAGGCAAGTGCTTTACCACTGAGCCATATCCCCAGCTCCTGGACTTTTTTGATACCACTAAATACTCTGACAATCGCAGACTGAATTAGTGTGCGCTATCCCACTAATTTATAAATACACCATGATTCATCTACATAATCAGCAATTGTTGGGCGCCCAGGTTGCTTCTGGGTTTTACTGTTTTAAGTAACACTGCACAAAAATCCTCAAAGTACTTGAAATTTTATGAAGTATAAAAATTATTTTAGATGCCTAGATTTGGTGTAAAACATGCAGTCAGCTAAATATTTTTACTCAAAGTAATTTATACTCAATTAAAATATGTAATAAGTTATAACAGACATGAAGTATAGGCGATCTCTCCTTGGAAAGCAATTGTTTTTGCTGCACAATTTTAATAATTATTGTGCAAGTTATTTAATGTCTTAGAGTTTTGATTTTCTTCTCAATACAAGTAACAATAATACCTTCATCAGGGTGACATGTGAAGTTTCAGGGAGCCAATGTCTACCAAGCTTCTAGTGTAGGGACTGGTGTGCAGTTAACACCAAATAAATGTGCGCTGTTGTCCATGGTAATGTGAGGCTTGTGTAAATAGTCTCGTCTGTATGTCTCTCCTCAAGTAACCTGAGGTATTTGTGTAAATGTTTTCCCAATATAAATATAGCTAAAGATGTCCTTCTTACTTATGTACAGTCACTTTATGCAGCAGTAGGTACACAAATTCCAGATCGGGAGAGTGAGTGGACATAGGAAGATGGAAAGGTGAGGAGTGATCCCTGAAAGTCATCAGTGAAATTCGAGGATCTAAGGTTGTATTTAAAATGTGTCACAAAACAAAGGCTCTTTAGCATTAGCAGAAACCAGGCCTCTTAAAGCAGTGGTTTTCCAACTCTGCCAGCGGTAAGAAATCCAATTACATGCATCCACAATGCAAGTAAATGTGTGTGTGTGTGTGTGTGTGTGTGTGTGAGAGAGAGAGAGAGAGAGAGAGAGAGAGAGAGAGAGAGACTTCTGTGAAACTCTTAGGAAATGGCACTTATTCTTACCATGTGAGCAATACTCTGATATTTTTTAGTCTGCTTCATTGTATTTTGATATTGGTTGTGACCTACTAAATTTATTTTACTGGGTAGAGACCCACAATTTGAAATATTGCCTTAAGGTTTAGATTTCTTCCTCCTCCTCCTCCTCCTTCTTCTCTTACCTTATTGCTCAGGCTGGCCTTGAATCCTCTCATCTCAGCCTCCCATGTAGCAGTTTTAGATGTGCTACTACCCATGGTTTTGTAGATCCTTCTAAAGAAAAAAAAAAAGGCTTGTAGATATATATATTTTTTTCATTACCCAATCATTTAATTAATAACAAATGTTTCCGTTCTTATTTGCATATTAAATTGAAATTTTGCATCATTATTCAAAAATGTTAGTGAGATGATGTGATAAAGGCATTGTAAGAAGATGCAGACTGGGTACAACCAAAACCTGGGCAGCAACCCATAATTCTCCCTGATTTCCCTCTGTTTCCCACCAGATAGTCCCAGTTCGCCAGCAGAATGAATACAGAAAGAGACTCGGAAACAACGTTTGATGAGGATTCTCAGCCCAATGATGAAGTGGTGCCCTACAGCGACGATGAAACCGAAGATGAGCTGGAAGACCAGGGCCCTGCCGCTGAGCCAGAGCAGAATCGAATCAACAGAGAAGCAGAGCAAGGCCGGGAGACCTTCAGGAAAGGTAGCCAGGTGGCTCAGAGCTGGGGACACACTTGTAGATACTCACGTGGGTCACAGTAACCTGTGCCAAAGAAAACCATCGTTTCACATGGTCTGGGAGGGCATCTTCCTTTTCTGATCTCCTCCTAGGATGGGCCTGGACAAGTTCCCATTGCTTTCAGCATGGCAGGCTGGAAGGCCGGACCTCACAAGGCCTGTGGAAGAGAGAATAGAAGGTCTTGGTTAGTGTGTATGTTTTTAAAAGAGTTCTCTGTAGAAGGATTTGCTTGTTACGGCACCCAATAATTTAAAAAATATACATATCAACCAATCTTTGGATGCAAATTATTTGCATTGTTAAATTTTGGGCATAAATTGTATCGGTGATCATTTGTATGCATGCACACACATGTGCCAATTAATTTGGTGCCATAATTAAAGAAATTATAGCTGTGTATTCTTGTGTGTATGCTCACATGTCAGTAATAGATTAACAAGGGCAATATCCTGGGACAATTCCTAGGTCATGCCCAAATAAATGTACTTTAACAAATTAACCAGAAGGTGCTCCTTTTAGAAATTTGTCCCTTTTCTTTTTTGCCACCAGAGTTTGGGATTGCCACTCAGTGAGGGAAAATTTTCAAAGGTATTTCAGAAGCATGGGCCCTTTTGGGGAGTAATATTGGACCATTTGAATGTCAAGGACTGTATGTTGTGGGACCAGGACCAGATTTGAGCCTCTCAACACCTTCACCTAGGGCACCCTGGCATTTTACGGGACTTTGGCGTTCCCATACCTTTTGTTCAGTCATTTGTGAATATAAAATGTCTTTGACTGTGTGGCAGGAATTTTTTAATGGGTCTCTACTTGCCACAAGGGGCCCTGTCGGGCAGCAGCCTGTGTCTCCTACAGGAATTAGGCTGGCTTCCGACGCGTGGTCTAGAGGAGAGAACTTTTCATATGAAGGGCTGGACAGGAAATATTATATCTGTGGGCCACACAGACTCTGTTGCAACTACTCAACTCTGCCATTGTCACCTAGAAGTGGCCATGGACAGCAGGTCACTTAGGGCAACAGCATGTGGCTTGCTTTTACCATGTGTTTTTCCCTGTGGCTTTTCTGTTTCCTACTGGTTCACCCAGCCTGGCAAACACATGTGGCCTCCTTTGGCTCTTCCGCTTCTAAAGAAGCTGAGCTCTTTCTGTATGGGCTCCAGATCTAATACTGAAACCAGTTCTGAGGCTGCTCAGAGTACAGCAGAAGGAACTGCATTTTGCTATTCACAGAGGTCACCCACGCCTCTGTCTCCACCTCGCCAGATGTATCACAATGAATTCTGGTTTCATTTGGTTTTCCCAGAGTCTGGGTAGTTCTACTCCGGCAGATCTCCTAGAAACCTCTATCCCCCTCTGCCTCTTCTTGCCGCCTACTTTCCCCTTTTGAGATCTGCCACCTGGTGAAGCTGGTGTTCTTTTTCTAAACAGTTTACATCTGTAGAAAAAGTGCTGTGCCATGGAATCCCACTTCTGTAGTGATTCTTCTTCCTGTCCAGGTCAGGATGGGTCACTCTACAGGGAACCTGTAGGGATCCATGGGGGCCCACATCCCACCACAGGCTCAGGATGCTGGGGAGCCACAGACCCACGTGGATCCTTGGTCCTCCAGCTCTCCATATCCAGCATTTAGGTGAATGAGACCTGAACGAGGGCTTCTGGGTGTGATTTTAAGGTACTGAGAATTGACCTTACGGGCTTTCTGTCCCAAAGCAGAAGGTACTAAAAATTATGATTGCCAAGCAAAATTGAGATGGACAGAAGGTGGTCTCTGCCATAACAGGTCCAGAATGAGTATTGGTGAAATGGGAGGAGGAGGGGATACAGCTGAAGTAGTAGCCAGACAGGTTAACAAGGGAGTTCTAGGTGATCGCCCAGATAGTGAATAAAGTTTGCTTCTTCCTCATTCCTTCCCTCTGCTACTTCTGAGTCTCCTATCACAACCTCAGGATCTCTGTAGTCTGTAGATACCTGGTGAGTTGGCAGGAGAACTGGTTCTGTGGGGTGAAGAATAAACTTTTCTATTGGTACCTGGTGCCACATAGTCAGATGTGTGGTCCGGGGACACAGCAGAGAGAGTGGGGTTGGGCGCCTGTTGAAATGTCAGAGGACACATGGTGGGTGGAAACCTTGCCTCCTGTTTTTCCAACTCTGCCTGCACATTCTGATGGTCAGGGCCCTTTCCCGCTCATTCAGTTTCCAGAGCATCTGTTTTATAGATTTCTACCCTCATAATATGGGCATTGACAGAGCTTGGTCTTGATCTTGGCTCATAGTCGTTTCCAAAGGTAGTTTATATTCCTAGGGGATTTCAGTGGCTCTTGTTTTTCAAAACCTCTGTCAAATGACTGCCTGTGATGTGTTACCAAAGTTATTACTCTAACAACTCTATCTGCCTTTCCAAACTCACAAAGGACTTTCAGTAAATGCTAGACCCCTTCCTTCCCATTTCACTTCTGCCCTGCATCCCCTCTCTGCCTTCCCTCCTGCCTCCCTTCCTTTTCCCTCCTCCTCCCCCTCCTCCTTCTCTCTTTCTTTTTCCTTCTCTGTAACTCCTTCCTTCCTTCTTTCCTTCCTTTTTTCCTTCCTTTCTTCCTTCCTTCCTCCTTCCCTCCCTCCTTCCCTTCCTTTCTGCCTGCCTTCCTATCTTGGGCATTTCTCAGTCAAGGCTGAGATCACCCTGAGATCGTCCTTGTCTGAATCTTCATCTGTCTTTCCTGACACTATATACCATGGATAATTTCCTTCCAGGAATTCAGTTCTTGGGACACCCGAGCATGAGTCACCCTGTGACATATCAGAGGATCACCCCCATTTCAGATGAGCATGAACCAAGGTTGTTTCTTTAATGACATCCTTGTCACCCAGAAAGTTGGTTTTCTTTTATTAAAAAGTGAAAATGCCCTAGCCAGCTGAGCTTTCATGTTAAAAAGAGTTTTGAGAGACCCATTGAAAGTGCTTTTCCCTTGAAGGACCTTCATTGTGTGCTGTGAGATCAAGAACAAGAGCAAACAAGCTGCTAGAATGCACGTGGAGGAAGAGATAAGTAGGCAGATTTCGCTGGGGTAACTTTACCCTTAGCAAAGTGCTGGCAGGAACCAGCAGGAATGTTTTCCAGGCTAATGGATCAACACTTGCCTTTCCTGATGAACTCATGAGAACACTGCTTCTAGATGGTCCAGGACACAAACACAAACCCAGAGACCGAAAACTTGGGATTCTTGTTCTCCTCTGTCCATTAGTACAGAAGGATCCAAGAAGTTTTAGTGTCAAAGAAACCAGTTGAACTTCATTCAGCCAGAGTTCCTATAAGTCCTTGACTGTGGGATGCTGTTTTTTTTAAAGCCAGCCACCCCGATCCTTGTGTCCCCAGACCAACTCTGTGGTTAATTCTGTACCAGCAGGAACCACCTCAGAGATGAAGTCCTAGGGAAGAACTAAGTTCCCCAGAGAGGGTTTCTGGGTTGGTACATATTGATGGGTCCTGCGAGCCTCAGTGTGGGATGTGAACACAGCCCCCAGCCTTCTTGCAAAGTTGCTTTATCTGCTCTCAGGTCTTCCAGCTGTGGCTGGTTACACATCTGCACACTTCTTACCCAAACCCCTGCCTTCTGCATCAGGGGGATGTTCTGCCTCCTGCTTTCATGGCCAAGCTTCTGGAAAAACCCATCATCAACCTCACATTCTCCCGTTGTGCGGGTTCTTCCCTCTGCGGGCTGCCCTGCTACCATGTAGATAATGCTTTCTTCAAGGTCACCAAGAAGCCAGGTGCCAAGCCCACTGAGCCATCTCTCCACCCTCATCCTCCTACTGCTGTTTCCCCTGAAGCGTCTGAGCTTCCTACCAGACCTCCCTCAGGAGGCCCTCCACGTCCCCCTTCTGTCTGTCCTACCACCCTTTGCAGGTCCCTGTTCCCATTCATGCTGTGTCTGCAGACACTCCTGTGACCAGCTCACTCTTCGCATGGACCTGTTACCCATGTGTCACTCTGAGACACAACACACATGGTGAAGAGGAGCCAGGCTCAGACCGTGTGGGCTCCAATCCTACCTTCACTTCATTCTACCTGTGTGACCTTGAAGAAGGGACTTCCTCTCTCTGTGCCTCAGTGTCCCTATCTGAAACATGGGCTTAATACCAGGGCCTATATTATAGGATGATTGTGAGGATTAAATTAGAAAATAAATATGAAGGATTTAGGACTGCTTTGGGCATGCAGTAAGTGCTAAATAAATATCAACTATTGTCACCTCCCAGCCTGCAGTACCCCCTGAATACTGTTCACTTCAAATACAAAGCAGTGTGTCCCCACCCATCATCTCCTCTTCTCTTTGGGGTAAGCTGAAGCTGCAGAGTCCTTCTGATTAACAGATGATTCCCTCCCCAAATCCAAGAGCAATGGATGGATCAATAACGGTTCTCCCAGCGATCAATTTGTCCACACGTTGAGGAAATTTTGATGACTTGGTGACATCCCTGCCTCTGCCATCATAAACTTTTCCCGTCCATACTGTCTTCCCTGGGAAAGGCCACCCCTGCTTGTACAGAACAGCAAGGCCATAGCCATGGCGGTGAAACCAGAAAGCCTCCTTCCTACAGTGACTTGATGGACATGTATACGAGGGCAAGTTCATTAGGTGACAGGAGGGACCTGTGGGTCCCAAACGGGCTGACAACCAGAGGCTCTGTGGCAGGAGGAAAGGTGGCATGCTGGTGGCACGCAGAGGCACTGACATCAGGCCCAGGGGAATGAGGATGCCACAAGGAGTGTGCCCAGTCTCCCTCGTTTTCAGCTCCTGTCACAGCAGAGTTTAAAACTCAAGTGACGCCGTTGTAGATTATTGTCAGCAGATCCGCCAAGGGCCGTGAGGGCCCGAGACCCAGCCTGTCTTACTCTGAGCTAGTTTTGGAGCCCCAGGCCCTGTACATGCTTGCTCTAGAGGAGATTCTGAATGACTAGGGCAGTTGGGCTTACCTGAGCTCAGTCCTGAGCAGGAGCAAGTGAGAGGTGACTGAGCCCAGAGGCCTCCTGGGGGAGGCAGCTGCAGTACTGAAACATGAAGAAAGGCTCCAAGGGGATGGGGGTTCAGGGAACTGCAAGGCATTCTTAGAGCTATAAGCAGGGAGGAAGTCCTGCTTACAAGCTTGCCCACCATCCTGAAGTCATCGGTGAGAATTTGGTGCTGAGAATAACACGGTGAGCGGAGCAGCAGCCACCTTCCCCAGCAGCCTCTGCTCCTCTGCACCAGTCCTTCTCCTAGAAAAAGATTCTGTCATTCTGGGATCCCATTCTGGCTCCTCCCTGGCCCTCAGCCAGTGTGGTTTGGCTTTGCCTTCTGTCCTGCGCGGCCTGGCTGCCCACAGCTTGTGGCCTTGTTCATGCATCCGCTTGCCCTGCTCTTAGACCCTGGGTCACAGGAGCCTTCCCACCCATCTACAGCCTGTTCCCCTGCCTAGAGCAGCCCCTGCCTGCGACTGGCTCCTTCTCACCCTTCAGGCCTCCTTGTGAGTGTCAGCTCCCTGGAGGGGACTTCTTTGATCCCCACCCCTGGGCTAGACCAGATCCTCTTGGTGTGGGGTCTCAAGTCCTTTTATGTCCCTTTAGACTCCTGATGCATTTAGGAAGTCCTTGAGGGATGGTGTGACAGATGAAGCTCTCTCTAATTTGGAGTGTTGGCTTCATGCTGTCTAGGTCCTGTCTGTCCCTGCAGAGCACAAAATAGACATTGAATATGGGAGGGGGGCATGAAGATATGTTAGAGAGCCCCCTTTAGCAGCAGTGGAGAGAAGGGGGTGGATGATAATCCAAGTGAAAACCAGTGAGAACCTAAAGCAAGATGTCCAGGATGGAAAGAAAGGAACCGGTCATGATATGTAGTAAGGAATGGATAGCCTAGTTATCTATTGTTTCTCTCTCTCTCTCTCTCTCTCTCTCTCTCACACACACACACACACACACGCAAACATGCACACATCCAACTTTAGGGCATAGAATAATTCCAGAGTGACTGGTGGCTTGTAAAATAAGGGGTTGGGGGAGAGTTTCCTTCACTGAGAGATTAGTAATGGAGAGGTACCGGGTTGAGGCTGGGTGTCTTGTTTTATAGAACTTGTTTTTGACCAATGTATTATGGAGACCTAACAACACCGCTGGTGTTTTTCTCCCTGCCAGTTTGGAGCTTCCAAAGTAGGCTTATAGTGCTAGATGTCACCTCAGGAAGGCACTGGCCCTCACACTGATGAGGTTCTCAGCACTGCCTGTGCATGGAGCTTTGAAAACTCCCCAGGTGCCTGGCCTCGCCTGTAGGGACACTGAGACAGTAGGTCTGGGTAAGACCAGCAGAAAATCCGTAATTTCAGATGACTTCAGCAGGTTCAGCCTGTATCAGCAAAATATCCCATCCCCTGGTAGGCCTGAGACTCAAGGCCCGTCCACCTGCCAGCACCACCTGTATGCTAAATAGAAATGCAAAGCCTCTGGCTGCTCCTGGTCACAAGGTCCCCAGGGGGTCTATATGCACATTCTCAATGAGGGGGTGAGGCTGAATTTTAAAGGACAGTCAAAACCAGAGGAGACCTCTCTTGCTCAAACCTGATGGGGACCTAGGGCCTGTTTATTGCTTCAATGAGAAAATAGCTGATTGAGCAGTGCTCTCAGTGCTGTTGCTGGGCCCCAGACTAAAGTGGAACCCCTGGGGGTGGAGCCCAGGCATTGGGATGTGGTGAGAGCCCCTCTTGGAGATTCTAATAGGGTCTGGAGCAGGGCTTCTCAGAGTCCTGGGACATGGAATCCATCTGGGGTTCTTGTTAAAGTATAGATTCCCGTGCTGGAAGGCTGTGCTGTGGCCTTGCGTTTCTAATCAGATCCCACAGTGTCCTCTCTGTGCTCTTGCTGATACTGTCCCATTTGCCTGGAAGCCCCTCCCCTCTCTCCTCTTTCTTTACTCACAAAATTCTGAGAATACAAGGGCAGCTCTTCCAAAAAGTGTTCCCTGACAGCCCCACCTCTGGTGAATTAGAATTCCCATAAGCCAAGTGTTTGTCATTACATTAGGACACTTTCAGAGTTCTGTGTTCGTAGGTCTCCCTCTGTGCCCCTACCCTGGCTAGACAACAGGGGCCTTGGGAGTTGGGATTAGGATTATTCAACAGGTGGTTTCTCTTTGAAATGGGTTTCACATCTATCTTATTCCAGATCAGTGCTTCTCAAACTTCACTGTGTGTGAGAATTATTATGTGGGGGGGCTCATGAGACACTGAGACACTGCTGGGCTCCGTCCTGCCATTTCTGATGCCATCGTTCTGGAAGGAGCCCAAGAACTGGTATTTCTAACAAGGTGCTGCAGCTTGCCTGGAACCTTCACTTTGAGAACTGCTGCTCCAGGTGATGACTGTTACAGCCAACCTGTACTTTCTCTATCCACGGGTTTCAGAGACAATATGGGTAGAGGTTGAGCCTCATCTAGGAAACCAGAACCCTTGGCGGGAGGAAGATGAGTTGTACCCACTCTCCTGGGCAGGGCAATTTTATGATTTGATGGTCACCTTCTGTTCTGGGCCTAAGTTGTAGTGGAAGGACTAGCAGATTTAGGACCCAGTGACTGGTATATGTCAGTGCCTGGGAGAGGCTGGGCATTAGGGGTTAGAGAGGACACGGCACACTTCTTAATACCCACCTGACTCTACCCCACCCCCTCCAGCCTGCATCCATCTAGAGCCCTCAGGAGAGCTGGCTTGCTGGCCTGTCAGCTCATCAGCTCTGTCCTCTATTTGGCTGACAACAAGTTCTGTCAACTTTCTGTGTTCTTCTTGCCATCACCAGCACCACTTATATCTCTACCTTTCCTTATGGTTTATCCTTGCTGACTCTTTTCTTTCTTTTAAAATATTTTATGGTACTGAAAAGTACATAGAACACAAGCACATAGCTCATCAGATAGTTCTAAGTGAACACATGTGGCACTAACCCTCACATCAAGCATGGGCACATGGCCACTCATCCAGACATCCCCCCCAGTCATCGCCACCTCTTCCTCCCTCCCGCAGAAGTAAACTCCATACTTATTTCTATAGCAGTAACTCCCTTTTACCACCTAACACATGGCACTAGTTTAGTTTTGCATGTGTTTGAACTTTGAGTGTACAGGGGGCCATGCAGTATGGATTCATTCTCATTCAAAGGTGTTTTTAAAGATCTATCCATATGGTTGAACATAAATATGGTTTGCTTCCATTCCTGCATCTTTTCCAGTATTCCCGGCTCCTCTTGATTTATTCCCTTATTCCCACCAATCACCCCCTTGCCTATACACATACATAATGGAAGAGTGTATGTATGTGTGTATGTGTGTGTGTGTGGGAATGTATAAGTGTTTATACATTTATATATATCATGCAATAATATAATGACTATAGGAACATCAAGCAACTTACATGTTTCTTTTATATAGAAACTGATAGGAGGAATCGAATTGTGAACATATTTTTTAAAAAGTAATACATGCAAATGAATCCGATTATAAAAGGGTACAGGGTGAGAATAAGCACTATTACTGCCCCTTCTGTCCCTCAGTTCTGCATTTGCCTTTCCCAGACACAAAGTCTTCTCTCAAGTTTCTCCTAGGTGCTTCCAGAGGTCTCAGGTAGTACGGGTATGTGCCAATACTTATAAACTTGTGCCCTGGTGTGCTCAGAGATACACATGACATCAGCACACAAGCATGCGTACGTGCATGTATGCATTCACGTTGTGCGTTGATTCAGTTTGTCACACAGCTGAAAGCACAAGATGCCCAGCACCCTTCTGCTTCTGTCACTTAACTGTGTAATATGGAGAATTTCCCTATTGTTCCATATAAAGTCACCTGTTTGTTCAAGCAGCTGCTCTGGTAGGCATTTAGTTTGTCTCTAATTTTTCTGATAAACAGGGCTGCATTGCCATCATCTGCGCCCCAGGGGTGGTATATGCATGGAGAATAATTCCTACTAGTGGGATTGTTGAGAGAGAGGGAGAGAGAAAGTGTGTTACACTTATAGAGATGGCCTAATGCTCCAGAGGCTACCTACAGGATCTCAATTCTCCCCTCGTTTATTTAACCCAGAGTGTCATCATATTCTTTACTCTTTGCCAATATTTTTCCTTCATAAGGTAAGAATTGGTACCTCCATGAAGAATTATATTTCTCTTTGATGGCCATGAATGTCTTTTCACATATTGAAGAACCATTTGAATTTCCCTTTGTATGAACTGTCTATTCTTTCTTTTTTAAAATGTTTTTTTCGTTGTTGATGGATTTTTTATTTCATTCATTTATTATTTATATGTGGTGCTGAGGCTCAAGCCCAGTGCCTCACGCATGCTAGGCAAGCACTCTACCACTGAGCTAGTCTCAGCCCCTGCAAACTGTCTATTCTTGTCCTGTATCCATCTCTCTGTCTCAGGTTTGTTTTCTTTTTGCTGTTATGATGTTAAGCTTTTGATCTGTCTCCTCTCCCAGTTTGCTGTGGTTGGTACCAATCAATGGAGGTTTTTGGTTCTTGATAGATCTGCAAAGCAAGTATTCAGAGGCAGCCAAGAGGATGGGGGTGAGGCCAATGTACTTCCTTGCCAGATGGTGGTGATCAAAGGACTTGGTGACTACGGGAACACTTTAGCCATCACGTAGCAGTGTTTAGATGCATCAATGACACAAGCATTTGCCAGAAAGAGGGGTGGTTTTAGGCCACATGTGGCTCATGTTAAATACATCTCTGGACATGTGCCTTTGATGGTTTTGTTGGTACAACCCTGGAGAATTATCTTTGTGACTTTTAACTAAAGGGCCATATGGTGAAAGTGCATTTTATTTTTTTGCTGGTAAATTTACTATTTTTCTTGTTTGTCTATATTTCCATTCTAGAAAATAGAACAAGATATCTTCTTTTTCTATAAATTAGCCTGTGGTCCAAGTTACCAGTACAGTTCTAAGTGGGCACTTAATAAATATTTGATCAAAAAGGCAAATATCTCCAAGTGCTTACCCTTCCTAAAGATACATTCATTACTGCAGCATTTCTCAAACAATATTAATAACTATTCAGTGATTATTTTTTAAAAATGCCCGTGGTCACATTAATTTTGGAAAAAGCTGAATTAAATAAATAAATTTCTTTACTCTAGGGCTTCTCAGAGCCTTTAACACTCCAGTGCATCCATTTTGTGTCTGAGAGAGGGATGCAGGATTTTGCAAATGTGTTATTGACCACAGAACACCATTTTCATGTTTTGTGAGGTCTCCGATTGAAATACTGCTCAATTATCTCAAATCTCAGGGAAGAATCTGAAGAAGACATCACTTTGTTTGCCCATTGATTTATCTGAATTAGGGCAAACACAGAGCCTTAACTGGAAATAGGGTTATTGATTACTTGACTGCAAACAGATTTCTAAAATTAAGTAGAAAGGCTCTTGTGGTTAAATCTCAGATATGAAGACACACTGGTGATTTTCTCCAGACTCCCCAAAGTGTTATCAAACATGTCAAATTAAGACATGAAGGCTGGGCTGGGGATATAGCTCAGTTGGTAGAGTGCTTGCTCACATATACAAGGCCCTAGGTTCAATCCCCAGCATCACACACACACACACACACACACACACACAAAAGCCAAAGTCATTCCTGGTAACCCTGAGATGCTCCTAGTTGAGATCAGAAACCACGCTTCCTCTGAGGCATCCAAATCATGAGGGTGCAGTGCAGGGACCAAATAGAGCAACCAGCAGCTGGGGGCTTAATTACCAAGTAGATTTAAAGAGCCACAGGGGGAACCACAAGAAGGCTGGGGAAGCTTGTTACATCCAGCTCATTAGCAGGATGACTATTCTTTTGTCCTGAGCATTTAAGATTGATTTCAGACCCTTGTCATGGGGCCTCTTCTCTCTTCTCCAGGAATCTCATTTAGTTTTCTGCTCAGCCTTCCTGACATTTAATATGGCATCCTGGTATTTTTACAGGTATAGAATCCCAGTAGCCAGGATATGTCACCAAGTCATCTGCTAGCTCAAGTAAACCATTAAGGGCACATGAATTTGTAGAGTACCATGAAATAGAATGGATTCAAGATTACTCTGTGAAATGTCTTTTTTTTTTTTTTAACTTTCCTTTAGAGTGTTTCTTTGAGTGGGAAAGAAATGTTCTGATTGCAGACATTATTACAGTGCTCATGAGTTGGCTTATGGTTCCACTTCCATTTTCCCTTTTGATGAAACTCCACTTGAGCTACAAAGATGCCAGGAACATTTCTATTTGTCACAACACAACACTTAAGAATACCCGATGAGTGGCAGTCAAAATGATGCAAGAAAAGCATTCACTAACAGTACTGCAGTTTAAATAAAGTAATCGGGTTAATTATTTGCATTCTTCAGTAGTCCACACTTGAACCTCTTGCAGTATTATCTCTATTTCCTAGGGAGTAAGAGTTGGGAAAATGAGTCATTTAAAAAGTTGAAATATTTTCAAAAGTATGATGTCTTTAGTTTTCTAATAGTCATAAGATGGATCATTTTCTAATTCCTTACTTGTCAATGCTCTTTAATATATTCCCGTGTCCAAAAAATGGTTGTGCCACACTGGTTAATTTTATCCATACCTAGTTCACCCACATGTGGATTTAAAGAGTCATGGCGGGGGGAGGGGGCACTCATGTGCATGCACTTCATCAAGGGAAGTTCATGTGCTTGTACTTCATGGGGAGGCCAATGCTGAGAGGTGCTCTTCCTACCTGAGGTTTTCTTCCTACCTGATGGCACCCTTGTCTGCAGCCTTCATAGTAGCAATGTACTTGTTCTTCCTGAGCATAGTCACATATGGGGGCAGCAGGAGAGAAGTTAAGCCTATCCTAAGCCACCCTCCCAAGTCAGTGCTTGCTAGCAAATCAATTCTCACTGTGATTTGGAGCCTGAGTCACAAAAGGCCTAACTACCATAGTAAGAGGAATAGGGAGGCTGCCTCTGAAGGCTCAGATTGCCAGACTCTGAATTCCAATTATTTTACCACTGCTCAATTTGTGGATCCTGCTTGTGCCTCAGTTTCCATAGTTGTAAGACTGAGAAGCTAATTACTTGGCATGGTGCCTAGCAGATAGTAAGCAGTGAACAAAGTAGCAATAGAACTAAAATGTGTCATGGATAGGGGAAGTCAGGGCAGATGGGCAAAGACAAAACAGGTGTGGAAATCTCTCCCCAGTGGATTGAGTCTGCCAGGCTGTTGCCTCTGTGTTGGAAAGTCTCTTTACCCTAATTTCCATTAGGTGTTAGGCTCCACCAATAGACCACCCATTGTAGTAGAAAGGAAACAAGTCAGAGATAAACAGCACCTCAGGACTTGTGGATTTTGCTTTTCCTACTATACAAAAGGTATTTGGGGAAGCCACTGCACTGCTCTCTCACTCTTGTCCTTTGAAAGCTCTGCCTCTGCCTTTGGTTCTTGAAATGCCAGTCCCAGCTAGAGGAAGTGACTGCAACTGCCCGTCTCATTCTGGGACAAGTGCCTTCACCCAGATCCCACCACACAACAGCCTCTATTCTTTATAGCCCTCTGTGGCCTTCCTTTACCAATGCCACCCTCAACATACACATCTTCATCTGCCACTGTCCCTCCACAGTCTCCCAGGGGTGAGGTTGACTAACCATGCAGATAAGGCACACATGCACTTTAAGTGAACACATTCTTATGAAGATGGGTAGATATCAGTCCCCCTCCCACACATTTGCTCTACATCCCAGTCAAACCAGTCAGAAGGACAGCAGTCACCACTGCTGTTCCACACAGAGGCAACGGGTGTCATATCTTCCTTTCTTTCCTAGAGTAGTTCTTGGGGGAGACTGGAACATACCAAGCTTATTCCTATATCCATCTACTGGAATTTCAAGAACCAAAGGCAGAGGCAGAGCTTTCAAAGGACAAGAGTGAGACAGCAGTGCACTGGCTTGTTCAACACATCCAGAGGGGACATCTGTCCAAAGGGAGGATGCTACAGTCACACAGCCACAATGTTTGAACAACGTCATCCAGATCAACAAAGGAGCAGAAATGATCAGTGTGCACAACTGGGTCCGCAAGGAGACCTAGGCCTCGGGTCCACCACTGGATGTCACACTGTTGTCCTATGAAGATCATGCTGGGCATGCCCAGACACCAGAAGAGGCAGCCACAAGTCTATAATAACCTCAGAGTGAACCAGGCTCCCTCTTGTGAAGCTTATAAAGATCTCTGGCCATGCCCATGAGAAACAGTGCTACTGGTGAAGTTTGCCACTGGCCAGCTTCCTGCTGTAGCTCAGCCCCGCTCCAGACACATGGAAAGATATTCCTTGCTATGGAGGACAATGTGAAGCCTCTTGTGGAAGGCTAGTGGAACCCAGATCCTCCCAGCTGGGGACACTCGTGGATATGTCTGGGTTTGAGGCAAAGATAGAAGGAGTCCAGTAGCCACAGAGCTCTAGGGAGGAGCTCAGGGTGGAGCTGGCACCAAGAACCTCTAGGCTGGGTGCTAAGCATAGAGTTAAGGGTTTCTTGGCTGCAGGGTGGCCGGGAGGGAAATGGAATCAGTGAGCAGGGAGGTGCACACAAGGGGCTCGGACAGAGTTGAGGACTATTCTGTTAAAATGGGAGCACATGTCTTCCAATGACTGTGAAGCAAACCACCTCAGAGAGGTCCAGGCTAGCAAAGTAGTGTGGTGGAGAGAGGTGGGAAGAAATATTTTGTGGGACTTCCATTGGGTGAAAAATGTTCTCCCCGATGGCAGAGAAGCTATGGACTTTCTCAAGTTCCCTGGAATTTAGACAAAGCAATGGAATGGACTGAGCCCACTCAGTAAGGAGTGTGATGTGCTGGTAAGTTCATGAAATTAACTTGGAAAGACATTGAACTTGATGGACATTAGTCATCGGGGTCAGGCAGTACACAACACTGACCCATGACCTCAGGACTGAGAAGTGTTGAATTAGGTGGTGATATCCTTTTTCTTTGGTTTATTCATTCATTAAATATTTAATGCAGTATAAATTTTACAAACTACGTCAGTGAGATTGAAAAAAATAATTAAGCTGTGACCTTCTGGGGCTCTGGTAGTTTTGTTTGGGCCATGTTTAGATGAGGATTATTCTTTTCAAACTCTAATGCTCTGTGAACAACTCGTCAAGTCACAACATGGATATTAGATTGATAGGGTGCTGTAACAAAGTACCACAAACTGGGTGTCTTAAACAACAGAAATTTGTTTTCTCACAGTTCTGGAGGCTAGAAGTCCATGATCAAGGTACCAGCAGATTTGAGTCCTTCTAAGGACTTTGAGATCAGGATCCACTTCAGGCCTCTCCTGGCTAACAGATGGCCGTCTTCTCCAAGTGACTTCATATCGTTGTCCCTCGCTCTCTGCATCCAAATTTCCCCTTCTTACAAGGACATAATGGATTAGGATCTACTCCAGTGACCTCACCTCTGCAATTACATCAGGATTAGTAGATTAGGATCTACTCCAATGATTTCCTCTGCAATGACCCTGTTTTTTCTATTTACATACTTTTTCTCTTTCTCTTTTAAAGATTGCACGTGGCAAGTTAAAGCAAATGATCGAAAGTACCATGAACAACCTCAATTTATGAACACAAAGTTCTTTTGTATTAAGGAGAGCAAATATGCGGTGAGTTGATTCCTAAGTTATTCCTAAATTTTCCTGTATTAAAGCCATTCTCTCTAGTTACTTCATGCTTGCCAACCTCAGACTGCACCTGCCTTCCAGGTAACCACTAGCCTGGGTGTGTTGATAATCTTCCTTAGTTCCATCAAATCCATTTGTATTAAAGTTTAACTACTCTGACTGTAGGTAGAGATGACTTGAAACAAAACAAGTCACCATAATTCGATTGAAACTTGCCCTAGGTGTGTGCAAAGCTCTCTTAAAAATGTTTTATGAAAGAGTATAAAATAATGCCACCAAAGCCTTTTGTTGGAAAGTAATGAATTTGAAAGAAATCTTAACGATTTTTCTCCATCCTTTGCCTAGGATGGATTTAGAGACTTTAAAGATTTTTTTTCTACCTGAAGCAATGTTGATTACCTTACTAATAGAACACCTGTTAGGTGTGGGCTTGAGAGCTACCCTAACAAACCACAACTGGGTGGCTTAGAATAACAAAAGGTTATTCTCTCACAGTTCAGGGAGCCAGGAGTCCAGAATCAAGATGTTGGCAAAGCTGATTCCTTCTGGAGAATCTGAGAGTCCGTTTGGGGCCTCTTCCAGCTTTGGGTGTTTGCCACAGTCCCTGGTATTACCTAGTTTGTAGATACTGCCCTCTGATCCCTGCCTCTGTCTTCAGGTGGCATTCTTGCTGTATGTCTCTGTGTCCGATATTCCCTTTCTTATAAGGACACCAGTCTCCATCTTAGGGTTCAGCTTAATCCACTATAACTTCACCTAGATTGTATCTGCAAAAACCCTATTTCCAAAGAAGACCCCATTTACAGGTTTTGGGATTAGGACTTGAACATGTCTTTTGGGGGACATAGCTCAGTCCAGAAGAGTGTCTTTTACTCTTTGTTCCATAGTTGCCTTCACCTCCTTTAATAAAAGCATTTGTATTTCTGGTCTGCTTGTGTTGACAT
Organism: Geosciurus inauris; assembly: GCA_004024805.1. Lineage (NCBI taxonomy): Eukaryota > Metazoa > Chordata > Mammalia > Rodentia > Sciuridae > Geosciurus > Geosciurus inauris. The sequence goes on along the minus strand of PVHX01000611.1, from coordinate 148,245 downwards.
CTGCCTTTGCCCCGTTTTCTAAGAGGCTGTCATGGCTCAAGACATCCGAGGGCAGGATCCAAGAGGCCACAGTCTCACGTCTGTATCTTATTACTTCTTCTGACATAAGACTCCAAGTAGTCATTCTGAGGTCTGGCTAGAATAAAGGCTTACAGGAAATCTCAGTATCTTTCTGACCCATGGCCCTAGGTCACTGTAAGCCATGAGATGTAGGGATTTTTACAGGTACGTAGACATGATATAAGGCACCTCTTACAATGACTTTCTTATTTTTTCCAACAGAGTAATGCAATTAAAACATATAAGTACAACATACTCACCTTTCTACCAATGAATTTGTTTGAGCAGTTTAAGAGAGCAGCCAACTTCTATTTCCTGGTTCTTCTTATCTTGCAGGTAATGCCCTTTGGTATCTTAAATCTGTTGTGAATTATGATAATTTCCTAACATTAAGTTTTGGATACATAATGCGGATAATTTTGAACTGTTCTGTATTAACAGCAGAGCTTTGTACATAAGGAAGCAGGGCCTCACCCACAGAACCAGTTCACTCGGTGTCTGAACAGGGAAGGGAACGCATGGAAATAGATTCTAGTTCTTTTTATTTTTTTAAGTTTCATTTTGTTATAATGTATGTGTTGAAATTGATATCCCCAAAGTGAATAAAACTAAAAATTTTACTTTGTAGAATTATTTGTAATGAAACCTATTTTTTGTGATTGTCCTCTATTTTTGTATTTAGTTGCCTAATTTCCCTAAGAATATTACTGATTTTTATTAATATTTTTGGTCATAAGTTTATGTTATTGTTTATTTATTTTGGAAGTACTGGGGAAATGAACCCAGGAATAATCTATGACTGAACTATATCCTAGCCATTTTTATTTGGTTTGAGACAAAAACTGGTCTCAAACTTGTGATCTTCCTGTCTCTGCTTTCTGAGTTGCTGGGATTGCAGGTGTGTACCACTGTGCCCAGCTCTAAGCTTATATTTTTGCAAACTGGTTTTTATATGAGAAAAAGCCTTCTTTCTGGTTATGGTTTTAATTGTGGTGGAGGATTCACTTGTCTGGAAAGTAAAACTTTTACCTGTATAGAAACTGTGTCTATAATTGAGGGAACGCGTCTACCATGTATCCACTGGGATTTATCAGATTCCTTCCATCAAGGGTTGGATTTGGAAAACAATCCTCCTGCTGAGATTCCAGCACTAAAGACAATGGTGTGTCCAGAGAGGATAGAGGATACATGGAGTGGAGAAGAGAGAAAGTAGAGAAAAGACACTCGGGAGAAGTAGACACTCAATAGATTTGACAGAACACAAAACCCACTGACTTGTCATAAGGGACGGTCCTGCTATAGAGGGGCATGTTCAGACAGGTGTGTGTACACGTGAACAGGTTATGAGGTGTCACTGTGTGGTCAGTGGGCTACTTTTCCCTTACTTCTTTGAAGAGGGAGATTCACATAGTTGCAGTGCTATGGAAATGACCTTCCTCTCCTTGCACTGCACCCCAGTCTCCTTCTTTTAAGGTGCAGACGTCCACATCAGGGTAATAGCAATAGACTTAGTGCTTTCCTTGCCTTTCTTTTTATTGTTTCTTCACTGGATTCATAGGTAATATAACCTCCATTTTGCAGAAAAGAACTGAGGCCCAGAGAGGCAAAGTAATTTGCTCAGAGGCCCAAAGCCTCTGTATAGAGCCATGCAGGGCTGGACCTGAAGCTTGAATTTCAAAGAACCACCACATGATGTGGCCCAATGATCAACAGGATGGTTACAAGAAATCTTTTCAAACTCACTTTCCAAACTCACTTTTCCGAACTTTTGTTCAAGCTCGGAGGCCGTCTTGATGGAAGTAGAGCTTCCTGCTAGGCTCGCTCCTTTCTTGGCTGCACCAATAGCAATGATCATGAAGTGCTGATGATCCTCAAGTGCACCCAAAGGTGCCCACCTAATCCCCAGCTTTCAGAGGCAGGCACTACCTGCTGCCCGCTTTGCCTGCATCATGAGGCCTCCACGCCTTCCCTAAAAGTTAAGCATGAACCCCTTCAGTTAATTATGATTTCCACAAAACTTCAGAGCAGTTCACTTTTAGTTATCATGTCAGAAAACTCCCTTGATGTCCAGTGAAACTCAGGAGCCATTGTCCTCCAGGCTCTGTTCCAGATGATGAGAAGCTAGAGAGAACCACCAGAGAGAGGTTGGGTGCTTAAATACCTTTTCTTATGTGTTCTATAGATGTAGACATAGATGATGTTAGAAATTAGAACCAACAGCTTAAGAATCAGCCATTAGTTACCTGTAAGTTAGCTATGCCTTCGTATAAAAATGCTATGCACAAGCTGGGTGCACGCCTGTAATCCCAGCACTTTGGGAGGCTAAGACAGGAGAATTGCAAGTTCAAAGCCAGCCTCAGCAACAGCAAGGCCCTAAGCAACTCAGTGAGACCCTATCTCTACATAAAACACAAAATAGGGCTGGGGATGTGGCTCAGTGATCGAGTACCCCTGAGTTCAATCCCAGGTACCAAAAAAAAAAAAAAAAATGCTATGCAAGCCTTTTTATTTCTTTTAGGCAATTCCTCAAATCTCTACCCTGGCATGGTACACCACACTTGTACCGTTGCTTCTGGTGCTTGGCATCACTGCAATCAAAGACCTCGTGGATGATGTGGTAAGGATTTCTCATGCAACTTTCCACTTACTGTTCTGAGCTTATTTTACTTTGGCATTAAGACTTTAAATATTGAGATGATTAACACAATATTTCCTCATCTCCTCTCTAAAGGCTCGCCACAAAATGGATAAAGAAATCAACAATAGAACATGTGAGGTCATTAAGGATGGCAGGTACTTTGTCTTCTTTAATTGGTAATTCAGTTAGAAGGATGTAGTATATGTCTGCACATTTGGATGTAAATATTAGAACCTGGAAGTCTATGAGTACATTTCCTTTTTCATCTTAATTTACATAGACATTGCTTCACCTTCATGGCCTCAAGGCTAAACCCACATTGGATGACGTGTGATTGCCAGTTGGGCTCCATGCTGTCAGCACATCAGCATTTACACAACTCCTTCAGCTTCCAGCCTGCTCTTTCCACCTCCCTGCTCCCTGGCTGATCCCTTCAGGGCTGTGCTCATACAGGCTGTCATGACGCTTTTTCTGGTCCTCCAGCTAAAGTGATTTTTCCCATCCCCATACTTCCAGAGTATTTTGTTTTCGGTATGATATACATTGTATTGGAATTACGTATGCGCGTGTCTACTCTCCGTCTTGCACTGTAAATTCCTCCAGGACACTGCCCTGCCTCCAACATGCACAAAGTGCTCAATAAATGTTTGCTTGATGAATGCAGTCAGCTGTGACCCAGACACCAAAGCATCAACTGGGAGGATCAGTAATGAGTTATTCTTTGAGCAAGAGTCTCAAGGAAAAATTGCAAATTTAAGTGCTAAAAATGGTGACTGAGGCTCAATTCAAAAACTTTTAAATGTGTTAATACTGAGGAAAATAACCTAGGCAACCAGGCTTTCTCTGTGTCTAATTCAAACAGAGACACCAACAAGCTCTAAATATGTTGACATAGCTTTTCCCCCCTTGCAGATAAATAGATTTCTGGTCTAGAAGTTCCATTTGAAATCATTTAGAATCAATATTGTGAATAGTGGTGAGATACATAGCCACCCACACAACTCTATTTAGCTTACAGTTTGGCTAACAGCTCCGGGAGAGTAGCTCTAAGTTGACTTGAATTTAGAGTTAGGGCAAATCACCAGCAGGGCCATGTGCCCAGAAGCCCCTGCAGTGGGTCAAGCTAGTAGGAACTTGGGCTTCAGTGGGGCAGGGCACAGGGGCCTCCCCAAGGAGAACCAGAATATCACACTCAAGAGTCCAATCAGATAGCCTCTAGTACTCCCAAAGAGCTGGGACAGGAAGATGCTAATGTGCCATTTGTAATTTGATATTTACATGCAAATTTCTAATTTACAATCCTGGAGATATTTCAATATGAAATAATTTTATTTATTAAAAGATAAGCCAAGTTAAAAAATCTTGAAGCTGGGAACTGTGTACTAAATTCTCATAAAATTGGGAAAGTTAGGGCATAAGCATGTATGTAAAACGACTTTCAAATCTCCAGGTTTCTTTTTGTCCATAAACAAATGAGAGGACAAGCATAGCAATTAGATTTCTGTCTCCAGAATAATTTAAATGATTGCTTATGGTGGCTCATCATGTCCATTAGATATATATTTTGTATATGTGAAAATGTTTGGAACTTTTTTTTTTAATATTTATTTTTTGGTTGTAGGTGGACAGAATATCTTTATTTTATTTTTATGTGGTGCTGAGGATCGAACCCAGTGCCTCACGCGTGCTAGGCGAGCACGCTACCACTGCACCACAACGCCAGTCCCTGTTTGGAACTTTTTAAAAGTTGACTTGTTAGAAATTTAAATGGTAATTTCCTATGGAGTTTATTACCAAAGATAGTCATACTTTTGTTATCAGTATCCTTATTAGATTTATTATAAAAGTGGTACATACTCATTAAGGAGATTATTTAAACAATGGAGAGGAGGTCAGCCCTAAAGCCCCATGATGATTTGCGGTGGCCCATGGAGGAGCCTTAATGTGTGTCTATCCTGAGGACTGAGCAAGTGATGGATGACCTAGAAGGGGGAGGACAGGAGAGGCAGCAGCACATGAGCCAAATCAAAAGGGGGTGCCAAGTATATCCTGTCACGTGCTGACATGGCCCCTGGTGGATACTCCCCTGCGTGAGGCAGGGTGGAAAGAACACCTTGATGTAGTGGTCACATCACATCGCTTCCTTCAGAGATTAATACAGTTCTCGAGACCACTTCCTGTGGTTACATCATTAAAAGGGTGAAGGTCTAGCAATCATTTTACTTGTGATTTACACAATATCCAGAATCTTTGACATCTAGAAAGAATGACAGGTCCCTAGCCTGAAACTTAGAAAACCAATAAACTTTGTTTTATTTTGTTTTGTTTTAAGCTGAGAATGGAACCCAGGGCATTGTGCATGCTAAGCAAGGGCTCTACCACTGAGGAATACCCAAGTCCAACTGTCATTATTTTTAACACTTAGGTTCAAAATTACCAAGTGGAAAGACATTCAAGTTGGAGATGTCATTCGTCTGAAGAAAAATGATTTTATTCCAGTAAGTGGGCAAGTTCTTTCTCTCTCATTCCTGCCCTCCCCTGGCCCATGCTTAGGTCGCCTTGGGGACCCTGTGTGACAGCTGCCTTTTGTTTTGAACAGGCTGACATTCTGCTACTGTCCAGCTCGGAACCCAACAGCCTCTGCTATGTGGAAACAGCTGAGCTAGATGGGTGAGTGCATCTTGGATGGGCCTGTTTCAAGAGCTGGCCTTGAGGACACGGTCATTACTTTGTGATCTGTGCACTCTGGGTAGGGGATCCTGCCATCTAGCCCTGCCTCTGTCACTTGCTGGCCCTGCTCTGTCACTTGCTGGCAATCTAGTAGTGTCCCCTGCACAACGGCCTCTTCCCCACCCACAGAGTGGACTACCCACCTTTCCCTACACCTCAAGGAGACCACGTGCCTAGGCCCTTGGTGAATTGCTGTGGTGTCCAGACAAATGGAAGTAACTGTGGATATTATTATCTGTCTCAGAGAAAGGAAAAGGTTTTTAAAATCTTTGCCATTAGGCAATTTTGAATTCTCCCTTAGTTGGTTTGGCTATTCTGGCACTACTTCAGAGGGAATGATTTTCTGTTTTTGACCAGTTTTTAATACATTTATTAAGTGTTTAAGAGGTCACAGGCACTTTACCTATTAGCTGATTTAATCTTTTTTAACAGCTCTATGAGAGGAGCATTATTATTACCTCTACTTTACCCATGAGGAAACAGAGGTCCAGGGAGGTGAAGTAGCCTGCTCAAGGTCACACAGTAACTGTCAGTTGTGACCCTGCTCCCAATGCCCCTTGTTCCTCACACCCTAGAGATGCACCTGCCACTTGTGGAGAGCGGGAATCATGTGATTGGAAACTAGGCCTTTTTTTCCTAGGTGGAATAGTTGACTGACAGTCTGTATTAGCCATAATAACCCCATCAGTGAGAGACTCTAAAGCTTTACAAAAACATGAAGCCCTAATGCGTCCTGGGTGGAATTGAGAACCACTGGTCAGTTTCTCAATAGCTGGTGATTTCCATATGGGTGTTTGTTAAATGTATGAAGGGCTGTTCACCTTGAGAAAGATACCGTGCTGTGTGTGTGTGTGTGTGTGTGTGTGTGTGTGTGTGGTGCTGGGGGTCCTAGGGCTTCCCGCATGCTAAACAAACACTCTACCACTGAGATACACTCCTAACTCTTATCTTGAGGCAGGGTCTCACTAAGTTGCCCAGGCTGGCCTCAAACTTGCAATCCTCCTGCCTCCGTCTCCTGAGTAGCTGGGATTGTAGGTGTGCCCACCAGGCCCAATTTAGCCTTCCTCTTGGGAGCATCTGTTCCCACCTGCTGTCATGTGTCCACACACAGTTAACATTCCCTTGCACTGGGGGTGGGGCATGCCAGGTTTGGGGATGAGGCTGCTACGTCCTTTTCCAAAGAAAAATATTTTTCAGAAACATGTTTCATGTATTCATTCTAGAAAATGGGTTGTCAGAGGCTAAGTAGAATTTCTATAACAAGTTTGTTTTGTATAATCACCTTAGTGTGGGTAAAATATTAGAAACTACATTTTAAAAAAAACAGTCCATCAGAGCATGCTGGTGTTAAATGGTTCAGTTAGTGAAAAGGAAGCTATGGGTGTCATGTCCTAACTGTCACAGTAGCAAAGAGCAAAGGGGATCAGCACTTCCTAGGTCAGGAATTCTTCTCTAGTTCAGGGTATAACCTCATCCAAACTCAAAGTTCCAAGATGAACAGAGTTTAACAATAGAACAAGCTAATTTACTTCCAAGCATGCCTAATGGAACTTTGTGCATTTTTTTTTAATGTTCTCCTTTGAACTCCAAAATGTGTTCATTTAATTCTTTTCTCCCTTCTTTCTTTAGAGAGACCAATTTAAAGTTCAAAATGGCACTCGAAATCACAGACCAGTATCTCCAGAGAGAAGATAACTTGGGAACATTTGATGGTTAGTACAAAAGGCATCTTATTTGTTTTAAATGTTAGTTACTTGATTTGAGTGTCTGTTGATGAAAACCAATTTTTATATGGAATTATGTGAACCATATCTTTTTTTTAAGGATTTATTGAATGTGAAGAACCCAATAACCGACTAGATAAGTTCACAGGAACACTATTTTGGAGAAAGAGAAGTTTTCCTTTAGATGCTGATAAAATTCTGTTACGTGGCTGTGTCATTAGAAATACTGATATCTGCCATGGACTGGTCATCTTTGCAGGTACTTTCAGAGTTTCTTGGGAAATCGATCAGCTATGAGCTCTTAAGATTTAAAAGAAGAAATTGCTTTTCTGTCCTTTTTTCCTTGAAACCAAAGGAAGAATAATTTTATTGACATGCTAGTTAATTGATTTTCTCAATTGCTGATTCCATTGAATTTTCCATTTTTAGGTGCTGATACTAAGATAATGAAGAACAGTGGGAAAACCAGATTTAAAAGAACTAAAATTGATTACTTAATGAACTACATGGTTTACACGGTATTTATTTTCCATTTCAATGGATGAGAGGATATACTGCTATCTTTTGGTCTAATTTTATTGTCTATTTTTCTAATGCAAGAATAATCTCCCCTCTTTAAATGGAACAGAAAAATGCATTGGGGGTGGAGGGGAGGATCCTTCCCTTTTTCTTGGAAATGCCATATTTCTAGCAGGAAAATCCTCCAGGAAAGGGAAGTTCTGGTGGTAGGCTGCCCTGCATTCTCTGATGGCTGGAAGGAGACCAGAAAAACCAGGAAGCCTTAGATAAGTGGGTGGGGCTGAGCTCCTAAAGACTGTAGGGCTTGGTTTGATTGCTGTTCACTTTCCACAGAGGTCGCTCTCTTATGTCGATGATGGTTTTGTACAGCATACACCATATAAATCTAATTATAAGGCAAAGCAAAAAGCAAGGTGTGTAGAGGGTCCTCAAGACCACGCCCACCTTGGTTGACAGACTGAGCGCACTCGTAGGATTTAGCACATAGTTTTACTTAAGGTTATGGCTTATTACAGCAAAAGGATGCAAAGCAAGATCAGCAATAGGCATGCGATGCAAAGTCCAGTGGAAACCAGGGGCAAGCTTTTGAGGGTCCTCTCCCAGCAGAGTCACACACAAGAGACACTGAATTCCCACAGTAACAGTGTGTGACAACAATGTGAAATATTGTCTTCCAGGGAAGCCCATTAAACACTGGGCTAGGATTTTTTAATATGGAGCTGGGCATGTAGGTGCTGTCTGCCTGGCATGTACCAAAATTCCAGACTCCCCAAAGGAAAGCAGGGGGTCAGCATAAACTGTGCTGTTTGTACAGATAGGCAGGCGCCTAACTTATCAGAGGGTGGAGAGCTAGAATCATGTGATTGGAAAAGGGTAAATGGTATCTCAGAGAATAAGAAATAAGGGACCAGGAGAGCTTCCCACAATCTAAGTTTCCAGATGCCAACCAAGGGCCGGCCTTGCAAGCAGCCGTTCTGAGGAGAGTGGTCTTAGACCTGCTGCATTAGTTCTTCTCTGTGTGTAGGATGACTCCAAATATTAAGCAGTTCTCCAACTTCCTAAATACAGTTGTTTTTAAATACTTAGTTCTACTTGAATCCATAAATGTTTAGGGATTTATAATAATAATTAGGTTCCTTTCATTGCATATACCTATTTAAAATCATATAAAAGTACTATGGTGATTTAACGAATTGCCCTGAACCCTGCTTTCATATGTCATGAAAATTTAACTTGAACTTGGCACGTTCACCCTTAGTGCCTTCACGGTCACGACTAGATCACTCACAGAGCCCATCATCTCTCCTTTGAGCCAAGTGGTTGTGACATATAGTACTTTTGAAATCTGTGTCCAAAAACTTAAATTTGTCCCTAGAAATTTTGTCCCTACTCCCAAATACTCAAATGACACTAGGACAGTTAACTTTTTAATTTTCCCCTTAAGTATATGCTCAACATTTCTGTAACATTAGACTTACAGTATTGCTTCTTCAGTGATCTTGTTTAAATGCCATATAATCCTTATGATATTGTACTTTCAGGGATAATTACCCAAATATGGGTGACATTGCCCTGCCTTTCTTTTTTTTAAAAAAAATTTTTTTTTTCCTCCAATATTTTCCATAAGTATCCTAATTCAGCATTGTTTGAAGGTGTTTCACGCTAGGACAAAGTATTTTTCCAAACAGTATATTATTCTTCAGAGTGAAAGTAATTGAGAGAATGTAATATGAAAGTCTCTAAGAATTTCAATATAAAATATCACCTTCTCTTTTGAAAGATAATTGTGGGGATAAAACCTCACCATGTATGTGTCATGCAGAATAAACCCATCAATCAGAATAAACCCATCAATCATAACAATCAAAGAGCCTTTCAGAGCATTCCTATGGCTGCCTTTTTAAGCGTATCGTTTGTACAGACTACCATCCTATCTTACGTACAGTGTTGGATAAGGTCTTATTTTCAGAATACATTCAAGCGTTTTGTGTCTCCTAGATCTTCGTTGTTCTCATTCTGCTTTCTGCTGGTCTTGCCATCGGCCATGCTTATTGGGAAGCACAAGTTGGCAATTATTCCTGGTACCTCTACGATGGAGAAAACATCACCCCCTCCTACCGTGGATTCCTGAATTTCTGGGGCTACATCATCGTGCTTAACACCATGGTACCCATCTCTCTCTATGTCAGGTGAGGCTGCCCTCCCCTTGGCCTCTTGCTTTTAAGAAAAACTGTAGTATCTTTTCCCAACTTGGCACATTTGTGTCTAGCAATAATTGTTTCAAAGGTCAAAAGGAACAGGTAAGAAAATAACTTCTATTTCAGAATTGAGGGTGAGATGGGAGAAGGAAATGAATGGACCTGTTCTGTGCCAGGCACCTCCTATCTCCTCCTCTTTATAGATAAGTCCACTGACAGCGGGGTCAAAGACCACTCACTTGGTAAGATTCCTTCGCAGTGAGTTCCAAAGCCTAGGTTTCAAGAAGAGCCTGCGACAAAGCGAAGACTTGAGATGTCATGGAAAATCTTGCTTTTCCATTTCAGAAGCCCTGCTTCCCCCCTTATAGGAGTCTGATTCTTTTTGTTTTGTTTTTTTAGATGTTCATGGACCTTTATTTTATTCATTTATTTATATGCGGTGCTAAGAATGGAACCCAGTGCCTCACACATGCTAGGAAAGTGCTCTACTACTGAGCCACAACCCCAGCCCCTAGAGACTTCTTGACATCTGCCACACCCATGCTTGCTTGTAGAAGCCACTGGCCTTCCTGCTGGAACCTCCTGGTGAAAAGGGTGTCCTGCCTTCCTCCACCCTCTCAGAAGGTTCCATTTCTCATCTCAAGGCCAGTTTCAATCCCAACAGAAAGTCAAGGTTGTACTCCTGCCAAGTGGCAGTCTCCGTGTTTTTTGCTGTGTCTTCCCTTTTGTTCTTACTTCATATCAAATTCATTGTCACTGACCAATTGGGCTCTAGACTGTTAGCAGAGGGGCTGTGCCTTGGAATATACTGACAGCAGAGTCAGTTCTTGGTTCCAATCAGTAACAGTCTGGAGCAAATGGACTCACACACGCCTCTGTAATTAGATGCATTTATTTTATTCTAATTTTATTATATGTACATTTGTTTTGTTTCTAATTTTATTACGTGTTGTTTCTGTTGCTCTTTTAATGGGAAATGATGCCCTCAGGCAGGCTTTTGTCCCAGCTACTGTAAAAGAGACTAAGACAGAGCTACCCTTGTTAAGAGAGCGCTCTATTACATGGATTATTTTGTACAAAGCTATCAATGCATGCTATAAAATAATATTGTAAGTAATTTGGGGTTTAAAAGAACTGTCACATGATTGATGTCATTTCTTTATTTCTCTTGGAAATCAAGGTCCTTTTAAAGCATAAATCATATCAAGATGGTATCTCTGTTTTATCTTCCACTCTCTGGCAAGCTTTGGGTCTCATTTACAATACAATTATCAAGGCCACAGGATCACACCCAGGGCCCAGTGGGATCTGGTGTTCAGTGCTCCAGCCCTGCCCCTTCCTCCTTCCCCTTAGCCCATCTCCCTGGGCTCCTGCCACTCCAGACCCTTGATGCACTTCCTGCCACAGGACCTTTGTACCTACTCTTATCTCTGCCTGGAACATTCTTCCCTAGATAGCTTAATGCTTTTTCATTTCCTTCAGGCCTCTGCTCAGATGTCACCTCATCACCCTGGCCTTTCCTAATGCTCCCTGTCATAACCAAGCCATCTATTCCTTGTTGGTCTCTATTTCCCTTTCTCCTGCTTTGCTTTTGTACAGAGAACCCTCAGCACCTGAAAAGGATGTATTTACTGTGTCTTTCATTTTTGTGCCTTCGCCAGATGATAACTTGCTGATGGGCAGGGATCTGTCTGCTGTGCTTCTGGATATGTCCCCTGTATCTAGAGTGGTGTTTGGTTCATAGTAGAACATATTTATGGAAGGAGGAAAGGGAGAGAGGGAGTTATTTTTCCATCTGTTTAACTTGTTATAAAAGGATCCTTTGCTCATTTAACAATTCTGACTATATAATGGCGTCCTTATAACTGAGATGTATTTTTAATTCCTAGCTTTTTGGTTTCACTTTTGGTTTTTTTACAGTGCTAGAGATCAAACCCAGAGCCTCATTCATGTAGGCAATGCACTACTACTGAGCTAGATCCTGGGGGCCCTATAGTTTTAAAATTGAAATGATCCTTGTAAAATATCTTATATTAGACATTCTATAACCTTATAAAATTTAGGGAAAAATGACTCCCTTTCACAATGTGGGATCACAATTTAGGAATTATTTGTCGAAAGACTGTTGCCCTATTTGAGAGCACACAGCAGTCTATCACCTAACGGACCCTCATCCTCTTTGCCCTACAACTAGGGGCAGAAGTGAACACTGCCATCCCAGTTGTCCCTGGGTGTGATGGGGAAAGAGACTCAGATGGCTGCGCCTGAGGCACCATCCACAGGGTTCTCGGTCACCTGCCTTCCTAGGCTGTGTGTTCTGAACATGGCACTCTGTGGCCAGGGCCTGATGTGCTCAGCAGTGAGTGGGAAGTCGCAGAGAGCAAAATGCTTTGAGGGAATTACTACTTGTGTCAAGTCAGCTTGACCTTGAACTTGGAGGAGGACGCAATTGCTCAGGAGAGCTCAGAGGCTAAGCACCTGGGCCACACATGGCTTGTCTCTTTGAAGGTGTCTTAGTTTGCTTAGACTGCTGCAACAGAATACCTTTAACCGAGCAGCTTGTAGACAACAGAAACATATTGCCCATGGTTCTGGAGGCTGGGATGTCTAAAACCCAGGGCCAGCACATGGGGTGTCTGGTGAGGGCCCAAGCCCACTCTGCATCATACATGGCGCCTTCTTGCTGCATCCTCAAAGGGCAGAAGAGGCAAGCAAGCTCTTTTATGAGATCACTAATCCCATGCATGAGGTCTTCACTTTTAGAACCTAATCACGTATGAGAGGCTGTACCTCAATATTGTGTTGGGAATTGTTTCAGCATATGGGCTCTGAGGGCCACCAACATTCAGCCTGTATGTGGCAGTAGATGGCATGCTGTATGCACAAGTGAGGCTGAAATCCACGGCTGCCACTCACAGCACTGCACTCCACGCAAAGTAATCTTTCGTCTTTTTAGTGTGGAAGTGATTCGTCTGGGACAGAGTTACTTTATTAACTGGGACCTGCAGATGTACTATTCTGAGAAGGACACACCTGCAAAGTCTAGAACCACCACACTGAATGAGCAGCTCGGCCAGATCCAGTACATCTTCTCCGATAAGACAGGGACACTCACGCAGAACATCATGACCTTTAAGAAGTGCTGCATCAATGGGCAAATCTATGGTGAGTGTGAGTATAGAAGAGGGTGAAAAGTCAAACCTTAGCTATTTCATAAGTGGACTGTGAGCTCAGGTGATCTTCTCTACAAAATGACTTCAGAGACATGCTTTTATCTACTAGACTCAGGTATGTTTTGGGTCTGAAATAAAAGGAATGGTTGGCTGTTGAATTATGGTAGAAGATTCATTCCCTGGGCGCTGCCTGGAGCTAAGCCTGCCATCCTAGAGTCGCTAGTGCCCTCCCTATGCAGACCGCTGCTGGCACGGGCACCCCAACTGAGTGCTAAAGGAACATAATGGGCACTGCTGGGAATGCATGCCTGGAAGAGACCAATAGTTGGAAACTGACACATGTAGCCAGGCACAGAGGTACGTGCCTGTAATCCCAACAATTCTGGAGACCAAGGCAAGAATCACAAGTTCTAGGCCAGTTTGGGCAACTAGTGAGATTCTGTCTCAAAATTAAAAGGTCTGGGGATGTATCTCAGGAGCAGAGGTCCTCTGAGTTAGATTCCCAGGAACACACACACGCACACAGGCACACCCCCCCAAAAAAACTAAACATTATAATAGCCATCAATTCCACTTCTGGGTATATATTCTAAGAAATTGAAATCAGGGATTCAAATAGATATTCGTACACCCATGTTCATAGCACCATTATTCACAATAGCCAAACGGTGGAAGCAACTCAAGTGTCCATTGATGGGTGAACAGATAAAGAGAATGGGTGTGTGTGAATGTATGCACGTGCATATATGTACACATGCATGTGCATATATATGCCATGGAATATTATGTGTTTCCTTAAAAGGAAGGAAATTATGATACATGCTATAACATGGATAAACCCTAAGTACATTATACTAAATGAAATAAACCAAAACCTAAAAGGCATATGAGTCCACTTATATGAGGTACTTAGAGTAATCAGATTTATAGGAACAAAGTAGAATATTTACTAGGTTACTAGGGAATGGGGCAGGGGAATAAGAAATTTTTTTTAATGGGTACAATTTTAATTGTGCAAGGTAAAGACTTCTGGATGGACGTGGTCGTGATAGTTACACAACAGTGTAAATGTACTTAATGCCTAACTGAATTGTGCAATTAAAAAGGATGTAACAGTAAATTTTATGTTATGTGTCTTTCGCCACAACTTTAATAAAATTGATTTCTAATTTTCTGAAATATGTCTTACATTTACAAGCAATATTAAGGCTAATCCTATATTTAAATAGAATGCTCTAACATTTAAATAATTTAAGACAAAGTATTTTTTTAAATACAGCACATAAGTATTGTTTCCACTGAAAGCTTTATATTGTGAATGTGTTTTTATATGAGTGAGGAAGACAGGGTACCTGGTGGCAGTCTTTTCTAGGAGGGTCAGATATAACATTTCAAAGGACATGACTCAACTCCCAAAAGAATATAGAGGAACAGGCACTAGTATTTGAACCTTTAAATGGGGGTGGCAAATTTTTTCTGCAAAGAGCCACATAGTCACAGTGGTGCACGCCTGTAATCCCAGCACTTAGGGAGGCTAAGACAGGAGAATTGTGAGTTCAAAGCCAGCCTCAGCAACGGCGAGGCACTAAGCAACTCAGTGAGACCCTGTCTCTACATAAAACACAAAATAGGGCTGGGGATGTGGCTCAGTGGTCAAGAGTTCAATCTCTGGTACCAAACCAAACAAAACAAAACAAAAAAGCCACATAGTATATATTTTAACCTTTGTAGGCCATATATGATCTCTATTCTTTATTTTTAATTTTTTCCCAACTCTTGAAAAATGTGAAAACCATGTTAACTCCAGAACCATTCATATATAGGCTCTGAGGTGGGGGGCAGCCTCTGGACACAGGTGGAGGAGACTCAGTTTGTTTTGTCTTCTTTGTTTCTCAGGAGACCATCAAGATGCCTCTCAACACACTCATGGCAAAATAGAGGTGAGTCCTTTAACACGAGGGACTGCTGGGATGCATATTGGTTTTCTAGAGTTCCCTTAACAAATTACCACAAATTGGGTAGCTTAAGATAACAGAAATTCATTTTCTAACAGTTCTGGGGGCCATATGCCCAAAACCAAGGTGCTGGCAGATTCTAGCTTCCTTGGAAAGTTCTAGAGATGGGTCCTTGTTTGCCTCTTCCTAGCTTCTGTTAGTTCCCAGCAGTCCTTGGTGGTCCCTGGCTTGAGACCCACGGCTCCAATCTTTACCTCCATTGACACATGGTGTTTTCCCTGTGTGTCTGTCTCTGTGTCCAGATTTGTCTCTCTCATAGGACACCTGTCCTTCCATTCTAATCTCATTTGACCTCATCTTAACTTGGTTACATTTGCAGAGACCCAATTTCCAAATAAGGTCACATTAATAAGCACCAGCAGTTAGAACATCTACATATCTATTAGGGGGACAAAATTCACCCACCATAAGATGCTTTTTTGTTTTAAGACGGGTGTGAGCCTCTTATCACATAAGTCAAGAATGTACTCAGATCCACCAGATATGGTGGTGGCAGTACATGCCCGTAATCTCATATATTTGGGTGCTGTGGCAGGAGGATCACAAGTTTCAAGGTCAGCCTCAGCAACTTAGTGAGATCCTGTATCAAAATAAAAAATAAAGAGGGCCAGGTATGGTGGTCCACATCTTTATTCCCAGCTACTTGGGAGACTGAGGCAGGAGGATTACAAGTTCAAGGCCAACTTGGGCAAATTAGTAAGCCCCTGTCTCAAAATTTAAAATTTTTTTTTTAAAAGGCTGGAATGTAGGTCAGTGGTACAGCACTCAATTCAGTTTCCTAGTACTGCAAGATGGATAGATAGATGATAGATGATAGATAGATAGATAGATAGATAGATAGATAGATAGATAGATAGATAGAGCTAAGAATGTAGCTCAGTGATAAAGTGCCCTAGGTTCAGTCCCAGCACCACCACCACCAACAAAAAAACTAAAAATTCTAAAGGTTATTTTTACATAATTAAAAACTTGACTTCAAAGAAAAGTGGCTGGCATTGTGGCTCAGTTGGTAGAGTGCTTGCCTCGTGTGCACAAGGTCCTGGGTTTGATCCTCAGCACTGCATATAAATAAATGAAGCCACTGCCAAAAAAAAAAAGTTCCTATCAATTTTTAATCCAGAATGTTTTTTGATCACCTTTTTGTTTTCTTCCAAATTTCTTTCAGCAAGTTGATTTTAGCTGGAATGCATTTGCTGATGGGAAGCTTGCATTTTATGACCATTATCTGATTGAGCAAATCCAGTCAGGGAAAGAGCCAGAGGTCCGGCAGTTCTTCTTCTTGCTTGCTGTGTGTCACACGGTCATGGTGGACAGGACTGATGGTGAGTGTTTCTCTGGCATCTCAGACTTTGGAGGCTAGTTTTTTGGTTTGCAGATGATTCATAGTTAGGATTCACATGCGTATTGAATGGTCTGTGTGGTGAATGTGTCTCCGGTTCACTCGGACAGCGGATATCTGTAAGCACCCAGTGGATGGTGGATGGAATAATAAAGACTTCTCTGAAGTGTGCATCTGATTCTCATCAGAACTCGGATGTGTCTATCACTTTGTAAATGAAACATTATCATTAAAAGTGATGGTTGGCTCTTGAATCAGGATAGAATCAGACTCTACCATCCTACTAATGTGTATTGCCAATGTAAAATCAGACCTTATCTGTATTACAAGTAGACTTTAAATTTAAACAGTCTTTTCTACAAATGATTCAGAGATATGTTTTTACTTCCTGGATTCATATATGTTTTGGGCCTGAAATACTCTCAGCCAATGTCTGGATCTCTTTAAGACATCTTTCTCATTTGAAGGGCCACAATTAATGTGCACTTGCATGCAAACGAGTAAGGCTGAAGTTTATTTTAAAATCCAGTTTGTGCCAACTGTGTTAACAGCAAATTCATCCAGTTTCATGAAAACAATTTGTTTTATCATATATGGACGTAACAAATTATTTAGATACAAATGGACATTGTAGAAAGAGCAAAAGGAATTCTTTTGATATATCCATAGCTGTGCACAGATTGCCTTCCCTTCATTCATTCATTTCACTCTATTCTCTATGTTTTACTTTAACCACTGCAGTATATAAAATTCCCTCTCGATGAAGTTCCTAACTTTGTTTCGTATGTAACTGATATAAAAATCTTCAGAGAAGGAACAGGCATAAAAAATTAAATGTGTAGAAGCCATATGTGATATTTTCCAGCAAGTTTCTTAAAAATCCATTCTCCAAGGTCAATCTAATAGTACAATAAAGTGAGATGTCAGAGGTCAAAGTGGGATGGATCCATGTGAGGAGCTATTAGCAGCAAAGTGAGGATGGGTGGGAAGGGCCGATGCCAGGTCATGTATTGCCAGAAGAGAGGTCAAAGTCTCTGACTAGCCAAGCAAATTTTACTTACATGATAAGGATGAAGTATGATTTTAAAGCATCCTGGTTCTCTTAGGTTCTGACTCATTAGTAAAATTCTTCTTCTTTTCTTTGAGTGCATGGTGGTGTTTTGAGTGCTAACTGGACATCTTAGGCCAATACACATTAATCTTACAGTCTCTACTTCTTCCCACTTGAATGTTACTGGCAGAGCCTTAGGCTGTGTGTTCCAGGTGAGCCAGCCCAGTTTTGGTCCCCTCCTGCACACCTGCTCCTTCAGTGTTGCAGTAAGGAGGCTGGATGTCCAAAGTCTCTTCCAACATGACAATAATGCAGCTCTTTGTCCTACTGATAGCTGAGGTAAAGGCCTGCATGTCCTGATGAGTCCTTCACTCAGTAAATGATGGGCAATTGATCTAGCCACTGGGAATGGAGACAAGTTGGATTTCTAAGTGCAGGCGGTTAGAGAAGAAATTGTTTTGGTCTTCAATCCATAAAGAACCATAAAAAAGTACTTTGGAAGGACCTTGGAGCCACACTCCCAAATTTTACAGATTAAGGAAATTCAGACCCAGAAAGCATGAGGGACCCACTTGAGGCCATCCAACAGATACAAACTCATCCTAGTGTAGTCTTTCATCAGGTGACTGCCCCTTCATACCATGCCCTTGTTTTCTCTGTTTTATAAGAATGATGGAGATTAAGTTATTTCTTATTATGTATAAGATCATCAAGAGAAGGAAGAAATCCTTTCATATATGTAGCCACAGTATCTGACATTAGCGGTTGGTATGGCTTGTGTGTTGCAAACATGAAGAGGCAAGGGCCTTAATTTCTGTTACTCTGGAATCAATCAGTGCAACCTGGCAGCTTGAAGGGCCTGTTTATAAGCTCACAATTCTCTAGGTCAGAAGTCTAAGCTTGGCTATGACTAGGTTCTCTGCTCATCATCTCCTAAAATCAAGGTGGAGCCATGTTCTCATCTGGAGCTCAGTGTCCTCTTCCAAGCTTATGTAGTTGGGGCAGGATTCAGTTCTCTGTGGTTATGGGACTGAGATCCCCATTTCCCTGCCAACTGTCAGCTGTGCTTGCTCTTCACTCCTAGAGACTGCCCTTAAATCCTTTCTAACTGGTCCCTTCCATCCTCAAAACCAGTGGTAGAGACTCTCCACATACATTGAAACCCTTTCAGGGTCCAAATCTCTCTCCCTAGACCCCATTTAAAGGCTCACCTAATTAGGTTCAAAACCCCTGAATAATCTTCCTATCTTAATGTCAACTGACTAGGACCTAAATTAAATTTACAAAAATCCCTTCATAGAAGACCTAGGCTAGTGCTTAATGGTATAAGCAGCAGAAGTGAATATCTGCCATTGGGGTGGGAACCTTGTTGCGATGGAGACTCCTGCTTCTACAGGCCCTATGAGAGCAGAGTGGGAAAGGCTTGGAAGCCTTCTCTTTGCCTGGAGGTCTTTGATCAGTGATCAGAGAGCTCATTCTAGGAGGCCTCAGTCTCATATTGGGTGTGATATTCTGGAGCAGAGAGACACTGGGGCCTGTGGGGTGGCTGGGGGCCTGGATTAGGGTGGGTTCTTTGGGCAGGATGAGAAAACCACAAATGTGGGAGACATTTGGTAAATGATTTAAAGGGGGTGAGAGGACTGCAGGCAAAGAGACATCTGAAGGTTTTAAGGCTGGTAACTGGAAGATCTGTGATCCTGTTTTCATCCAGAAGAAGCTAGGAGATTGGGATAATGAGTTATGAGAGGTAGCAGTTCTGATATAAGCTTTTTTTTTTTTCCTTCCATCAATATCACGATGCACAGATTAGTCTGTTAAAGGGAAGAGGGTCTTTCTGGTTGCCTCATGAATACAATAAAGCATTTTCTTCAGACATTTGTGAACCCGGTTTCTTCCTGCAAATGTAAAGTTGAATTTTGGACTGATCCTCTAACGTTCTTCCCTTTCTTGGTCTGCAAGTCTGTGATTCAATTACCAGAACATAATGGAAGGGTTTTCTTTTTGGCTTAATGATAAAGATACCAAGGTGTTGGCTCCAGATGGAGTTGCCTCACTCAAAGAAAGTTTGCCGTGTTTTATTATTTTGTTTCTTGCCTCTGTTGGAAGCAAGTTTGCTGTCAATATTATGTAAGATGTCTCGGTACAGCTCAGGTGAAGGGAGGCACTTTGTTCTCACTGCTGCTTGCTTAGCTCTGGGTAAATAGTTTGCCCTCTAGCATTTGTGCATGTTTGTAGAATGGCTGGATTTAGCAAGTACATTTATAACTTCTTGTGTATGACTCTCCAGATGAACAAATAAAGAGCCTACAGAGCCATCTTTAATTAATTGGAAAGTGATTAATGCTGCCTTAATTAGAATGAATTATCTGCAGCAGTTTGAGAAGGAAGGAAGGTGAGAAGGGTAGCTTAATTCTACCTATAGCCATTTGCCCTGGAGCATCCTACCCTTCCAAGTAGACTGAGGAGTGAAGAGCTGCCCATGTGCCTGTGGTATGCATCCTGGTCATCCTGTGTTGGAAAACTAAATACTCTTTCCCATAAAAATTAATCTGGCTATGTTGCTTTGAAGCAGAATAATTAGGACAGAAAAGAGAAAATCTTGGGTAGGCAGAGTGTTTTTTAAATTTTTAACTGAAGTATAATATGTATATGGAGTCATGCACATAGACATATACAGCTTATATCCTTGTAATGAACACCCAGATTTATTTTTTAAAAACTTTATAATTAATTGGAACAAATTATACATACACACACACACACATATACACATATATATACGTATATGTGTGTGTGTGTGTATATCAACCCAGAAGTCCCTTTTGTTATTATCCTTTCAGTTATTATCCCTCCAGGAAAATAATCTCCTAACTTTGAATCTCAGGGGTTAGCTTTGTCAGTTTTTCAGATTATGTGAGCAGAATCCTTTAAAATATGTGTTCTTTAGTGTCTGGCTTCTTTCACTCAGGATTGTGAGAAGTATCCTTGTTGTTGAAGTATAGCTATGAATAGAAGGCAGTTTCCCACTATTTAACTTTTAAAAATGAAGAAACTGATCAGAGGGACAAAGTTTTGTTTTGTTTTTTAATGAGACCATAGCTGTGATGAAATAAACACACTCCTCTAAAAGTTGGATCAATGGGCATGACCCTCTTGAAAAATAAATTAGTAATATAGGCTTTCAAATAATAAATGTAGGGCTGGGGGTGTAGCTCAGAGCAGAGCACTTGCCTAGAAGGCATAAGGTCTGGTTTTCATCACCAGCACCACCAAAGGATGAAGAAAAAAAAAAGCAGTGTTCTTTAACTCAGTATTTTCACTACTATGAGCCTGTCCTTAAAACACAGAGATAGAAAATATTTATATACACACACACACAATGGTTATTACAATGTTATTTTTTATTTTTTGGTACTAAGGATTGAACCTAGGGTTACTTAACCACTGAGCCACATACCCAGCCCTTTTTTATAGTTTATTTAGAAATAGAGTCTCATTAAGTTGCTTAGGGCCTCACAAAGTTTCTGAAGTTGGCCTAGAACTTGTGATCCTCTGGCCTCAGCCTCTGGAGCCTCTGGGATTATAGGCATGTGCCACTGTGCCCTGCTTACAATGTTATTTATTTTATTTATTTTTTCTTTTAGTTGTAGATGGACACAATACCTTTATTTAATTTATTTATTTGTATGTGTTACTGAGGATTGAACCCAGTGCCTCACGCATGCTAGACAAGTGCTCTACCTCTGAGCTACAACCCCAGCCCTACAATGTTATTTTTGAGAGCCAATAAGGGGAAATGACAACATGTTCCCATTCATTAAAAGATTGTTTATGAAGATTCTTTAAAGCTATGGCAACATGCTCAAATATAAGATTAAATAATCAGGATGTGAATGTCTATCCAGCATGATAGAAACTATTCCAGGAATAGGCATTTTCCGAAAGAGTGCAAGTCATGATAAAACGTCAATAGCATTTTCTTCTGGATAGTGGAATTATGGGGATTTCCCCCCTATTCTTGACTAGTTGTTTTATTTCTAGTTTCTATTACCACTTATAATTCAAAATAATAGTTCAGAGTTTAAGAAGTTTTTAATTTTGGCATGATCCTTTGGAGCCAATGACTGGTTTCTTGAAAATGTGTTGGGCTTTGCCAGGGGCCTTCATCCAGGCTCTGGGAGGTGAGCCCTGCATTTAGTTTCACGGCTTTTCTGGGATTTCTCTCCTTCTTCCCTGTTAGGTCAGATCAACTACCAGGCAGCTTCTCCCGACGAGGGCGCCCTGGTCAATGCCGCCAGAAACTTCGGCTTTGCCTTCCTCTCCAGGACGCAGAACACCATCACCATCAGCGAGCTGGGCACAGAGAGGACCTACAGTGTTCTTGCCATTTTAGACTTCAACAGCGACCGGAAGCGAATGTCTATAATTGGTAGGTCCCCCCCTAGTGGCTGGTCGCCAAGTTGTCTTTGCCTGTTGTATTTGGTGACACCACGATAAGACAGGTAATGAATGGGCCATTTTGGCTCCTGGGGGATGTCTACAGACTTCTTCAAAGTGGTGCTTTTTCTTCAACACTTCACCATGTCTCAGTGCCAAGGGACAGCTATGGTACATCTGAATAGGGCAAAGGCTGTGGGTGTTCTCTACCGCAGGGGCCTCCAGCTGCTCAAGGGTGGTAGACGTGCTGCAGCCCCACCTGCAGGCTGTGGACACTCTCTTCAAAGTCCCCTCCAAGCGCTTCCCTTCTAAATTGATGCCACATGAGGGCTAAGAGGAGAGGAGCTCTAAGAAGAGCGAGGCTGGGCTTATGAATCAAAATCGTACCTTCAGTCCAGGCCACCAAGTGGAGCTAAGGATTGCTTCCTAATTTTTTTTCAGTTGGTAATTAGAAAGAATTTCAAATTTACAGAAAAATTGCAAGGATGGTTTAAAGGACTATTGTGTACTGTTTAATATTCACTGTTAATATTTTATCACTTTTTCTTTTTTTCTTTTGCTGTGTGAGGACTGTTATATTTTTAAACTTTACAAAGAATACCTAATTTATATGACAGCAAGAATTTAAATAATTTTTTATTCTAATTAGGTGTACATAACAGTAGAAGGCATTTTGATTCATTATACACAAATGGAGCTCAACTTTTCATTTCTCTGGTTGTACACGATGTAGAGTCACACCCTATGTGCAGTCATACATGTGCCTAGGGCAATGATGTCCATCTCATTCCACCATCTTTCCTGCTCCCATGCCGCCTCCTTTCCCCTCCCTCCCCTTTGCCCAAAGTTCCTCCATTCTTCCCATGCCTCCCCCCACCTATTATGGATCAGCATCCACTTATCAGAGAGAACATTCAGCCTTTGGTTTTTTGGGATTGGCTAACTTCACTTAGCATGATTTTCTCCAGTTCCATCCATTTACCTGGAGATGCCATAATCTTATTCTCTTTTAATGCCAAGTAATATTCCATTATATATATATACCACAGTTTTTTATCCATTCATCTATTGAGAGGTATTTGGTTGGTTCCCCAGTTTAGCTATTTTCCCCATTTTCTTTATCAATTTCATTATATATACAGGTTAGTATCCTTTGAATCATTTAAGAATAGCTTACAGACTCAATGCCCTTTTCCTCCAAATAGGTTAATAGGTATTTCCTAAGAACAGGAACCTCCCCCTGTCATCACAGTGCCCCCCATACATAATGCATATCTAAGATGAGAATCAGAGAATTTAACCTGATACAGTATTATCATCTAATCCATAAACTTCTTCAAATTTTACTAGGAAATTTATTTATTTATGCCTTTTCTGGTTCCCTCTCTCCCTATTGCTCTCCTCCTTCCACCTCGATGCTTTTCTGGTCCAGTGTTCAATCCAAGATGGCACATGGCATCTGGTGATCATGACTCTGAATCAGAAACAGTTCTTCAACTTTGTTTTGATCTTTCATATATTGACATTTATTATACGTTGCTCAGTTATTTTGTACAATGTCCCTCAGCCTGGTTTATCTGTTGTCCCCTCGGGATTAGGTTCAGGTTGGACATGGTGGCAGGAAGTGTTCATAAATGCCCTTTTCCAACGGACACTTCAGAAGGCTCATGATGTTGGTTTGTCTCATTCATAGTGACATTTATTTGGATCACTTGACTAAGGTGGTGTCTGCAACCCTCCACTTTGCAGTGAATATTTAACCAGTAGAAACACATAGGTTTTCCTGTGTACTGAGTTCTCATTTTACTGATTGCTTTCTGAGTGCCTGACACTGATCTGGACTGATTATTGTGCCTAGTGTCTACCTTGGAGAAGTTAAAGTCGAGTTCTCAATGACGCTCAGGCTGATTGAATTATCATAAAGAACATATAATATATGAAAAAACACTGATAGGAGTCATGTTACAGCCTGAGCATTGAAGGCAGTAAGTATTATGAGTTAATAGGTAAGGAAAGTTCCTGCTGGTTGGTGTGAACATAGAAAATCCTGTGGAAGAAAGCAGGTAGCTCAGGACAGCACATATCAGGCAGTCTGTACATTTTTTAGACTCAGGGGTGCTCTACACCTGGGCTACATTCCCAGCCCCTTTTATTTTTTTGAGACAGGATGTCACTAAGTTGCCCAGTATGGCCTCCAATGTGTGATCCTCTTTCCTGAGCCTCCCCAGTAGCTGGAATTACAGTCGTGTACCACCACTCCCAGTGTCTGTAAATATTTGCTAAGAGTAAGGAAGGATACCACCAGGTGCAGTGGCTCACGCCTGTAATCCCAATGGCTCAGGAAGCTGAGGCAGGAGGGTGGCGAGTTCAAAGTCAGCCTCAGCAATGGCAAGGTGTTAAGCAACTCAGTGAGACCCTGTCTCTGAATAAAATACAAAATAGGGCTGGGGACGTGGCTCAGTGGTTGAGTGCCTTTGACTTCAATCCCTGGTACCAGAAAAAGAAAAAAAAGAGTAACTAAGGATATGGAAAACTGAGCTGACTGAGGGAAACTTTTTATATTCATTTTGCTACTACATTCAGTGCAGACAAAGGCTTACCAACTTTGTTAATGGTAGCACTTCTAAATGTACTGATTATTTTAAGCTAAGTGAATTAGGAGCATAGTAACATTTTAAAGTAACTTTATCAATGTAGTTTTCTATGAAGAAATCAAACTGAACTTTGATTTTTCTTCCCTTACTCCCAGTAAGAACCCCAGAAGGCAACATCAGGCTGTATTGTAAAGGTGCCGACACTGTCATTTATGAACGGTTACATCCAGTGAATCCTACAAAGCAAGAGACCCAGGATGCTCTGGATGTAAGTCTCCTTTTCATTCTTCCTGCCAAATTCTGTTTCTGATACTCTCTTTTTTTTTTTTAATTTTTTTTTAGTTGTCAATTGACCTTTATTCATTCCTTTATTTATATGCGGTGCTGCGGATCGAGCCCAGTGCCTCCCAACATGTGAGGAAAGCACTCTACCACTGAGCCACAATCCCAGCCCTCTGATACTGTCTCTTAAACTCCAGTAAAACCTGTTTCTTAACTCTTGACCGTCCCCTGGCTTTGGTGTCATTGGGTGGAAACAGCACCAAAGTAGAGAAGTGGCCACCTGGGTTCAAATTATTCCCTTGCTGCTGCTGTTCTCAGAAATGACCATGGAGCCCTTTCCCAGCATCCAGCTCTGCAGGACTAAAGCAGGGGAATGGCTTCCAGTGACCTTGAGCAAGCTACAGCTATACTAAGCTGTAACCTTACTATCTCTGTGGGCTCCTAGAGCTCTACCCACTTCCAGGTGTAGAGGGAAGGAGAGGAAGCATTCCTGCATGCAGATTAAGAAAGCAGGGCCCTGGATCATTGTGTTTGTTTCTGCTGTACTAGGGATCAAACCCAGGGCTCTCCCATGCTAGCAAGCACTCTACTACTGAGCTACATTCCTAGCCCTTTTTACTTTTTATTTTGAGTCAAGGTCTTTCTAAGTCACTGAGGCTATCCTGAATCTTGCTATCCTCCTGCCTCAGCCTCCCAGGTAGCTGAGATTACAGGTGTGCACCACCACCACCCCGCTGGATCACTGTGTTTGATGCCTTTGTTCACAAAACAGTTTGGTCTTAATTGCTTCAAAGTCCTTATCTTAGGAAGCTGCGTACGCAGTTCATTGGTATTGTTACCACAAGAATGTTTCTGGAACTTACACTTTGGGAATTGCCCACCCATCCTCATATGGTTTTGGTTCTGCATGCTGGTGGCAGTGAGGTCTAGAGGAAATCGGTGAAAACTTATGTCCCAATTCAGTCTCTTTAGTAGTTTGTGTGGGGGAAAAAAAATACTTATCATATCATATGCATCATTAATTCCCCATGTGAAAGAGGAAGGGAATAATTCCTAGCATGGCAGGTCATTGTAAAAGAAAGTATCTTGCACAGTTCCCAGCACTTAGTAGGTACTTAATAGAGGGTGGTTTCTTCCCTTTACTTTAACAATCAGTTGAGTCTTAAAGCCTGCCAAAGGGGCTTCAGAGAGAAGCTTAATAAACCTGTTGTTTACCAAGTGGGGTCACGTTTTCAGATTAGGTACTGATGTTGATGCTAATGCAGTTAAAATGGATGAATTCTCATGAGGGTGCGGCAGTGTCAGTCTAATTAACCAAATACAGAAACTTTCAAAAAATCTTTGAAAAGTGAACACTCACTTGGGCCAGTTCTGCCATCTTGGCCAGACAAGAAGTAACAAGGAAATAATATAAGATTGACACTGGTTCATATTAAAGTTATTTAAAAGTGGTTTAAATCTGTTCAGATTTCCAAATACTCTTTTGCATTAAAATATTTGATCTGGGCTGGGGCTGTAGCTCAGTGGTAGAGCGCTTGCCTAGCATGCGTGAGGCACTGGGTTCGATCCTCAGCACCACATACAAAAAATAAATGAATAAAATAAAGATCCATCAACAACTAAAAAAGTATTTAAAAAAAATATTTGATTTCAGATTTAACAATGGCTCATGGATTTTAGAATTGGTTTGAGGATTAGTAATATTTGGTTGCAAGTTCATAGTTGGTTGGACTTATAACACAGTTTGTGGGAACCAGTTATAAAATTGTCAGGTCTGTATTTACAACATCATTACACCTTGTGTCTGTTATTTTTATTCATTAAAAGCAAAGATTTTTTTTTTTTTACTCTAGCGACAATTTAGAAGAAAAGTAGACATTTGACTTTAACCAACTTGGGAAGTAGAAATTATAGACCTGGAACCCTGGGAATGCTTACAAAAACAAAGTCTATTATAACACAAAGTTTAATTCCTCTGTAGAATCCTTCATATTTCAGTCTCTTTTAAAATTCTCTTAGTATATTTCTTCAAAGTAAGATTTAAAACTTGATCTTGACCTACATAAAATTAAATATTCTTTGCATCTGTGGATTGTCTTTTAAATAAAACAGATCTTTGGAAGTGAAACTCTTAGAACCCTGTGCCTTTGCTACAAAGAAATTGAAGAAAAAGAATTTGCAGAATGGAATAAAAAGTTTACAGCTGCCAGTCTGGTCTCAACCAACCGAGACGAAGCTCTCGATAAAGTATATGAGGAGATTGAAAGAGACCTAATTGTGAGTTTTAACCTTAATAATGTTTTCCTTGATATTCTAAACAAAAGCAAACTTTTTATTAAGTTTTATTACATTTTTGATCTCATGCTTGAGAGATAATTCTAACTTCAGCATGTGAATTTGAAACAAAGAAAGTAGGTCATTTGAATTTCTTCTGTTCTGAAAACAGAATAGACATTGTCATTTTAGAATCCAAAAGAGAAAAACATATCCAGAAAGGTTCTAAGTTAATCTAATTCCATGATTTTGTATCATTTATTAAAATTCATTATGATTTTATATGATAACAAACCAGCATTTATTTGTGAGAATTAATGAGATAATTTATGTTTTGGAAAAATCTTGAAACAAACAAAAAAACACCATTTCTAAATGAAATTTTTTGAAAATTTAGTTTTTACTGCTTGTCAAGTTTAAAAAATTAATGGGAAATGTTTGACAGACAGCATTGCCCTTTGGCCAGAGGAATGGACTCATATCTGCAAAGCAGCAAATACACAATAATAGTGTTTTTTCAATATCTGATTTTGTATTTACATTTTTTTGTCTCAGCAAATTAAGCAGTTCATTTCCAAGCAAAAAAAAAATTTGGTTGTTTTGGTTTGCAGTAACTGTGAAACATGGCAGCCTTCCCTGCAATGGTGGCCATTGGTTGCAGTAGAACACCACTTGGGGTATATAATTAGCCCTTCTCTCTAGAGGCTGGCAAACTATAACTGCAGACAATTTTTGGTTTATTTGCTAATTCCTTCTTTTGAAATATATATTCCAGCTATTAGGAGCTACAGCTATTGAAGACAAACTGCAGGATGGGGTTCCAGAAACCATTTCAAAACTTGCAAAAGCTGAGATTAAAATCTGGGTGCTCACTGGAGACAAAAAGGGTAATTCATGTGGGGAAGTGTATTTGTTAATTCACAAATATTTAGAGCTGCTGTTTCCTTTGCCCTCAATGGCTTTCTCAAACTTTCCATTCTGTACAGACACCAGCTATTTCTTTGGAAGGGAGATATTTTCTCTTAAAACTCTTCTCTTATTCCAGCCCTCCCTGATTGTGTCCTTCTCTGAACTCCCTCTATAGCAGAATTTATTCCTTATAATTTAACTCCTGACTGCATCCCGCTGGTTGTCTTATCTCTCCAGCCAGGTATGTACTCCTGTCCTGAAACGTGATCCTTGTTGTCCCTTCTGTCTTCCTAGTGCTTTGCCATTTGGGGGCATAGAGAACAACACAAAATGCTGAACCACAACAACTCTTGTTATCTTGTTCATATTATTGCTTGAAAATTACAATGAAAATTTTATAGCTGAGCAAATTTTTTAATTCTTAAATTTAGAGCTCAACAAGTTGTTGTTTGACATCCATACTTTATTCTGCAAGCCTCTCATAGGAAATCAGATAATGTCTGTTTCTTTGCCATCATCAGTGGGTTACACACTCTGTGAAGTTAAGGGAAGCTCATTCCTGGACTTTAACAAATAGCAAATGGGTGGTTATGGGTAAAAGGGGGAATGTGTCATCAGGAGGAGCCCCATGTTAGGACTGATGGAAACATTATCCTTGCCCTTATACCATAACCACATGATCACAGCATTCAGTATTTTAATGAACATTCATTTATTAAAAAATCAATTTATATGTTTGATAATATAGCAATTTATTATTAAAAACATCTCAAACCAGACTTTGACTTTCACTTATTATGAGGAAAAGAATTAATGTATTTATGAGTTCTATGCACTGCTATAGAAAATAGCGCATTTGGTTGAATTTGATCATGTTCATGAATTGAAAGAAAGTATTATTATAGATTGAGTATCTCTAATCTGAGAATACTCAAAATCTGAAACATATATGGGTACTGACATGATACCACAAGTGGAAAATTCCACACTTAGGATTTCGTGTGACAGGTCATAGTCAAAATGCACATGTACTAAAGATAACTATAAAATTATGTTCAGGGGCTGGGGATATAGCTCAGTCATAGAGCACTTGCCTAGCATGTAAGTGACTCTGTGTTCGATCCCTAGTACTGCAAGGCAAAAAAAAAAAAAGTTACCTTCAGTTACCTTCAACCTATGTGGCCTATGTGTATAAGATATAAACATAAATGAATTTCATAGTTAGATTTGGGTCTCATCACCACGGCATCTTCATATGTGTATGTGTGTATTCCAAAATAAAAAAAAGAACAAAAAATCCAAAATCTGAAACACTTCTGGTCCTGAGCATTTCAAGTAGTAGACACTCAACCTTCAGTAGATAGAAATTATTCAACTCAACAATAGGAGTGACATCTGACTTGATTTTTATCAATTATAGAAACTGCAGAAAATATTGGATTTGCTTGTGAACTTCTGACAGAAGACACCACTATCTGCTATGGGGAAGATATAAAGTAAGTAAAGGGCCTGTGGCATGAGATCATGCAGCTGCTCATTTTCAAAAGCAAAACTAGTTGCAGAGGCAGCACAGATGGAGGACTAGGAGCTAGGGTATGTTACCTAGGACGATCTCCTCCTGCTTAAATGAAGCAAAAATGGTTCCCAGCTATCACAGTGCAGCCTTATTTTGAGCAGATTTAAGTTTTAAGGAAACTTGGGACCTTTCAAGGCCACTTTCTCCATTCCTTAGAGTCCTCAGTGCTTGCTTGTCTACTGAAAAAGGAACCAAGCCTGTGGTATCATTAGCAAATTAATATGAATTATATTTATGTTTTGCCTTTTCGAGGGATTTTATGTTTTGAAAGAGAAATGGAAGAAAAAGAAAAGAAAAGGAACCTTTTCCCAGAAGGAAAGTTTGGGTCACATCGTGTAAGCATCTATAGTCTAGCTATAGGAGGCAATCCTGATATTTCAAACCTTAGCTTATGCTAGAACATTCATCAGCCCCGAATCAGAGTTGTAGCAGACCTGGAAATGTATGATGCAAATGCCCCTGTCTTGTTACAGAGCTATAAATGTACTGCACACAGTAACCATGATGGGTTTATTGATGGCCTTGACAGTTCCATGTATTCTTCAAGCTTTTTCCTTATAGTACCTGTCTCAAGCTGGCACAAGGCCAGATTAATCTGTTAGTATATACACTTGCTGGGTTGATGGTTCTCATTAGTCTTCTTTCTAATGATGATAAAACTTTTGTAACTCTTTCCAGTATATGAGGCACTCTACTAAATTAAACAAAATCAGTAGTCTTATAATCTAAATCAGCTCTGTTTGAATAGAGACACATAAACCATGCCTCTTTGAGCTTTAAGGTTTTGAAAGGTAGCAATAGACAAATAAATGCTTCACATGTTTACTTAAATAGTTTTTGAATGCAAGCAATCTGCTTAATTACCATATGGTTTTGTTTATTTTTTGTAGATGAGGGCTTTAATACATTTCTGGTTTCCCTTTTAAGTGTTAGGGATTAGGCCCTAAGCTAAATTTTAAAAATAAAATTTATGCAAACAATCAATTTTATGATCATGCTTGTAGCCAAATTTCCCTTTATAGAGAGATGAATTATCTTTCTAGATGGTTCCTGAAATGACAATTTCTATACAATGGCTTAAATAAATAAATTTGTGTTTTCTTCTCTTCCAGTCTAGTATGATTTGTCTTGATCACTGATTTTTAACCTGAAAGTGAGAATTAAATTAATGTGGAAAAGGGATAATAAATACCTGATCTTCTAGTGTGGGTAATAGAGATGGGGGTAATTTTGCTTTCTAGGAATTGTTTGGAAATGTCTGCAAACATCTTTGGTGGTCCCAACAGGGAAGGTAGGGTGCTATTGGCTTTTAGTGGGTAGAGATCAGAGATGCTGTAAAACATCCTACATATGTCCTTCCTAAAATAAGCATCCACATACAACAGAGAATTATCTGGTTTAAGACATCAACAGTGTCAAGGCTGAGAAACTTGCTTTTGAAGGTGTGTGTGTGGAACAGGGAAAGTCCTAGGCAAGAGTGAGGAGACCAATGTGCTAATTCCCAATTTTCCACCAACTTGCTGCAAACCAATCACATCACCTCTCTTGGCTTGATTTCTTTATTTCTAACATGAAGAGATTGCACTATAAGGCCCCTTCCCTCCAAAATTCCATGACTCATTTTTCTATCACATGAAAGTGTTACATGCCATCTTCTCAATAATTTGTTATATAAATCACTGATAATTTTCAAAAACAGACATAATTTTATGTGGAAATAAGTTTTTCTCTGCCAAATAGCAGCCAGGGTATTAAATTCAGATGAAAATTGCCTTCCCTTTGTCGCTTATGAACACAATGTCACCTGTGTCTTCCATTGGCTGCTTTTGGCAAATTATGAAGTACCAAGAACTTGGTGCCACACAGTGGAAGAATCGTGACTTAAAGATTGTATGTCACCTAACTAAGAAAGGAGCAAAGAACTTTAAGAAGACATTCCTCCAAGGATACACCAATAGCTGAGAAGCATATGAAACAATGTTCAATCTAAAACCACAGGAAGATATCATCTCACTTTCATTAGGATGGCAACAATCCAAAAAAAGAGAAAGAAAACAGCAAATGTTGGTGAGGCTGTGCAGAAAGTGGAACATTTATCTACTGCTGGTGGGGAATGTAAACTGATGTAGTCACTATGAAAACTGGCATAGGGATTCCTTAAAAAATTTAGAAATAGAGTTACCATATGATCCAGCAATCTCACTTCTAAGTATATACTCCAAAAATTGAAAGCAGGGTCTTGAAGAGATACATGCATACTCATGTTTATTACAACACTATTCACAATAGTCAGGAGATAGAAGCAACCCAAGTGTCTACCTGTGTTAAGAATGGTTGAATAAAAAATAGCATATCTCTTCAGTGGAGTATTATTTTCCCTTAAAAAGGAAAGAATTTATGACATGTTATTCTATAGATGAAACTTGAAGATTTTAGTTTCAAGTGAAATAAGCCAGTCACTAAATGATAAATACTATATGATTTCACTTAAAAATAGATAAAATGATAAGTTTTATGTTGTTTTTATCATGATTTTTTAACAATATGTCAAAATTATCTAATAGTCTAGGGCCTGTTTATGGTTTTGTACTTTAAGTATTTCAATTTATTTTTCCTCCAGTTCTCTTCTTCATACCAGGGTGGAAAACCAGAGAAACAGAGGCGGAGTGTATGCAAAATTTGCACCTGTTGTATATGAGCCTTTTTTCCCACCTGGTGAAAACCGTGCTTTAGTCATCACCGGTTCTTGGCTGGTATGTACCACTAGCGTGTCTGCATCTTTGGCTGAAATGGAAGAAGTTCACTCTGGCCGGGCGCGGTGGCACATGCCTGTAATCCCAGCACTTTGGGAGGCTGAAACAGGAGAATCGCGAGTTCAAAGCCAGTCTCAGCAACGGCGAGGCGCTAGGCAACTCAGTGAGACCCTGTCTCTACATAAAACACAAAATAGGGCCGAGGATGTGGCTCACTGGTCAAGTACCCCTGGGTTCAATCCCCGCTACCAAAAAAAAAAAAAGTTGTTCACTTTGGACCAATTTTAGATGGTCTTGCATATTTCTTAACTGCCAACTTAAAAATCTCTTAGCCTATAAGTTCAGGTGTGATTTCCCAGGTTTGAAGCTTACTATTATAGGACATATGAAAGCAATAACACCAAATGGGTACCAGTGGTTTGTTAATTAATGGGTAATTTGCATTTTGTTGTTTGTAGATTTTTGTGTTTTCTAGATTTATGTCATAAACGTTCTGTCATCAGAGCACTATAACCCATGATATAACCCCCAAGCTATCCTTTGTGTCATTTAAGTCTTGGAAATGATACCTTTAGTGTAAAACACTAAAGTGACCTCAATCCTCTCCCTCTACAATTTCACAGAATGAGATTCTTCTAGAGAAAAAGACCAAGAGAAGTAAGATTCTGAAGCTGAAGTTCCCAAGGACCAAAGAAGAGAGGCGAATACGGACCCAAAGCAAGAGAAGGCTCGAGGTTAAGAAGGAGCAGCGGCAGAAGAACTTTGTGGACTTGGCCTGTGAGTGCAGCGCTGTCATCTGCTGCCGTGTGACTCCCAAGCAGAAGGCCATGGTGGTGGACCTGGTGAAAAGGTACAAGAAGGCCATCACGCTGGCCATCGGAGACGGGGCCAACGACGTGAACATGATCAAGAGTGAGTTGTGCCCAGGTGGCCCACAAAACCCAACTACAAGTAGCAGAAATGTTGTGGGGGGTCATTTCTTAACTTTCATTGTGGAGGTTTTCCTAAAGCAGGATTTTAAGGAAGGTGCTGGGTCACCCCTGTGCCTGTGCCCCTGCCCTCAGGAAGCCTACAGTCCATTCAGGAGGAGTGGGCAGGACTCACAGTGAGGCTCAGGATGCCCAGCAGAAGATAAGTTCTCTAGGGTGAAGTTATCATTATTTGTTTCCTGCTTTTTCATGTCGGGTGTGATTTTCCTCCCTTGCCAGTTCTTTATTTCTTTAAGCTTACTTAAAACTCTGACATCTAATAAGTTTTGCAGATAGTTCTACTGAGCTCAGCATAGATCATTGAACTCTCTCTGGTATTTGTTTTGGGAATATAATTCTCCCTCATCTAAGCATCTTTCCAAGGCTTTCTTCTTAACTTTTGGCAAATCTGTTGGAACTTCACCATTGGGTCACCTCATGTGAGTCTAGAATAAAATGTTTAACTTTGAAATAAAATTCTAACATGGTCTCACCATCCTGACCTCCCTAGAAGATGGCGCAGGGTTACTTTGCCAGATGGAGGATCCTAGGTACTTTCTAATGTGGAGAAATACAGTTGCGTTGATAATAAAGATGCACAACAAACCTGTGGTCCTCGACCCATGTCTGAGTCTGGCCCTCTTTTCTACCTATATGACTATAAGAAAGGACAGGTGGAGTATCCCTTATGCATAGTGCTTGGGACCAGAAATGTCTCAGATTTTAGAAATTTTCAATTTGGGAAAATTTGCATAGACCTGACTCTTTGAATGCTGTTCAAACACTTGGAGATACTGGAGCATTTTGGATTTTGCAACTGGGGATGCTCAACCTATATCATGTAATGAAAATTCCCAAACGAATGAGACCTAAGCACTTGGTCTCTTCCTACTGCCAACTCTTGTCACCTGGGGCTTATGCTCAGGCCTGTCTTCTCATCTGAAAACAAGAAAAATATCTCCAATGTCACTTCTAGCTTTGTGATATTATTATTCTTGTTGTTGTTAAGATGAACTATTATATGACTGTACATATATAAGCATACCTTGTGCTGGGTATTTTAAATGCAGTATATATAACTAGATTTTAATTGAGCCTATTTTGTGACTCATGAGGCCATCTTTCTCTTTTCTTACAGTCTCCTTCTCCTCCTCCTCCTCCTTGATAGATACTAAGAATATTCCAACTTTATCTTCCTCCCCAGGAGTCATCTGTATTACGTATGTCTTCTCGCCTTTTTATCAATGCATATATCTGCTGCCATCAGCTGCTTAGTTCCTTTACACTGCTTTTTGCATGTGCTTGTCCTTCAATATGAGTGGCATTCCTTGCTCTGAATTAGATCTATTTCTTTCCTCTGTAACCAGCTCTAGTTTTTTTTTTTTTTTCCATTATACACCCTTGACATAACTAGGGTAACTCAGACATTATTTTTATTCAATTTAATGAAGACTCTTAGATGTTGGGGAGGAAAGAGGCAGGGGATGATTTGCCTCACAGATTCATCATCATATTATACCATTTATGCTGGAAGGGTTTTTTTTGAGTCAAGCATTTGATAGCAAGGAGGTAGAACAGAGTCAACAGAGATGAATCCTTACAGGGGCTCCTTTTTCTTAAGTTGTTTTACATTTTTAATTAAGCTCTGTTATATATTAGATGCTTTTATATATAAATTACAGAGCACCCATTTGAGATAAGAACATGGGAAACTGTGGTCTTAGAAGTTATCGAAGTAGTATTAGTGCCTTTTTGTACTCTGTAAAGGCTGCCATTTCTTTAACTATTTTGAGAACAATATACAGAAATCATTGGTCATAAAAAAAAAGGAGGGAAATTCAGATGTTGAAAGCCATCTGACCACTGCCTAACATGCTTCATGTTTTGCAGTATAATTTACTAGAAATGGAGGGAATCATGAGCACCACTTTTTTTTTCTTTTGGTACCAGAAGTTGAACCCAGTGATGCTTAAGTACTGAGCCACATCCCCAGCCCCTTTTATTTTATTTTATTTTATTTTATTTTAATTTTAAGACAGGGTCTTGCTAAGTTGCTGAAACTGACTTTGAACTTGTGACCCCCCCCACCTCAGCCACTCAAGCTGCTGGGATTACAGGTGTGTGCCATAGTGCCCAGCTGACCACCACTTTTTGCCCCTAGAAAGTGTCTATGGACTCTCAGAGGCTGCCCTCTTCCTGCATTGTGCCTGAAGATGTTTTATGCCAGTTGGACTGTGGTTGTCTCTTTGTGGGCATAGACCCTAAGAGTACACATGCACTACAACAGAGATGAAATAAAGGCAGAAAGCCTTTTAATACGCAGTTTGTTGAGGAATTTTGAAGGTATGCCTCCCAGTGAAGTATTTGACACTGCATTTGGAACTTCAGGAAAATGTAGGTGCTTATACTTAGGTTTTGGGGGAGGGGGCAGTTTTGCCCTACAGTGCATCTGCTCAGTTGCCCCGTTACCATGTGAATCATGCCAGTGTTCCTTTCCCATGCTGTCCTTGGTCTGCACAGTGTAAAGGTTGAAGAACTGGGTTCCAGGGCCTGGATGGAGTTCCTCTCCTCTACTCCCTCTGTGGTTTGTTCAGGAAAGGAAAGAGAGCCATGGTTTGGTGGAAAGTGCAGCTGGCAGTCGTAACTGGTCATAAGAAATGTGTGTGTGTGTGTGTTGAAAGAGATCATAAATGCCAAATGAGATATAATATCTTCTTTTAGAATTGCTAAGTGTAATTGAAAACAGTTATGAGCAATTATTTTGAATCTTCCAGACCTTGTGTTCTGCAACTGGGGTGGGGTTTTTGAAGCTTCTTTCTAGTTGGCAACTCTGTAGAGTTGGCAGTCGCTTCTCAGGGTCTGAGTCAGGGTCGTTGTGTTCTCCAAAACATTTTCTCCAAATGAACTCACTATTGGTCTTTATATTCATGACTTTTAAAACCAAGATAAAATTCATAATTCTCTAACTTGAAAATGTTGAAAAGGATGAACAAAATTAGGACTTCTAATTTTCATCCACTCTAGAACTTTCTGCCTTGTAAGAAATGATGTCCTCGGGTCATAATGGGCCATGAACAAGCCTTTCAGAGTTGAAAAGGGTCTTAGTTAAAACTCTTTTGATTACAAGTATTGGAAGACAGCCAAAGTGAGTTTTAAGAAAAACAATTAATTCATTTAAAAAGATACTAAGATACCTCAAACAGCCCAAGAAACCAGCCCTCAGGAAGATGTTGGGACCAGGACCTAGAGTTGCACCAGGAACCCTGTGTCTTGTCAGTCCAACTGCCACTGTCTGTCTTTCTTCCCTATTTTATTCCTCTGCCCTCAGAATCCTTCAGAAAGAAATATATCTAACCTCAAGAATTTATACGTTAAATTTCCAGACACAAACTCCTGAATGGTATTTGTAGAATACCAAGAAAGAGACTGATTCCAAGCTGGACTTTCTACCAGTTAGGATTTAGTAGAGGAAACACACCCCTGTGTAAGTGTTGTAGGAACCAATTAGTATAAGAGACTAAGTGCTTTCAAAAGCTCTGGATGAACGGAAGAAGCAAGTTCCAGGCTGAGTCTCTGACCTTTGGGTCACTTGCCAGATGAGTTTTTACCTTTGATATCGCTCTGAACAACTTCCCATTTAAAAAGCCTTTGCAGTTGCCTGTCAACATTAGAACCACTGGGGAATGGATATGAACTCCACTACAGAGTTCAAAAAGGGAAAGGATTCACTTTGTTTTAAAGTCACAAGTGAGTCTAAGCAATGGAACCTGATTCACAAGCACCTAGGTGTAAGGCACTTTGGGAAATGCAGAGTTTTAATTTGCTTTCTTACCTCTCCAATTAGAACAGGGTGGAATGAAGGTTAAGTGTGCCAATTTATAGTGTCTATCCAGATGACGTATCTGCAGGTAGCTGACCCAGCTGCGGCCAAGGAGACAGGGACACAGATTGTATAGTATGTGGATGCCTGGGGCTCACCCTGTGGGTGGGAGGATGGCTTCTGAGCTGGGTAGATAATCCAAATGGAACTTACTACCCACCCAATCCTTTTACAAATATTTACGGAGGCTCTACCATGTTTTAACAACAAGTACCTCTGACTTTGAGTTGGGTTCACAGGCTGGATGGTGAGGGATAGTGAGCAAGAGCTTTTGTATGTATTGCTCCTTGAATTGTATGTCTTTGTTACTTGTTTTGCTGTGGAAACTTTCCTCCCCACCTCATGGTGCTAGGGATTGAACCCATGGCCTCGTGCATGCGAGGCAAACACCCTACCACTGAGCTACATTCCTGGCCCTGCTGTGGAAATATTTTTATTATCTGGTGCCTTGCCTTAAAATCAACTTATGATCCACAGTATTTTCTCCCTCTGTCCCATAGCTGCGCATATTGGTGTTGGAATAAGTGGACAAGAAGGAATGCAAGCTGTCATGTCCAGTGACTATTCCTTTGCTCAGTTCAGATATCTGCAGAGGTTGCTGCTGGTGCATGGCCGGTGGTCTTATATAAGGATGTGCAAGTTCCTTCGATATTTCTTTTACAAAAACTTTGCGTTTACTTTGGTTCATTTCTGGTACTCCTTCTTCAATGGCTACTCGGCACAGGTAAAATAACATTATTTTTTAAATTATTCTTTATTGAGTAGAGCTTTTCCCTTAAGTGAATAAAACTCTAGTTCTAAAAAAACAAATTTATTTCTTTTCTCTTTTTTTTTTTTTTTTTTGGCAGTGGAGATTGAACGCAGGGGCATTTAACCACTGAGCCACATCCCCAGCCTTTTTGTTTTTTATTTTGAGACAGGGTGTCACTAAGTGACTTAGGTCCTCTCTGAGTTGCTGAGACTGACCTCAAACCTGTGATCCTTTTGCTTCAGCCTCCTGAGTCACTGGGATCACAAGTGTGCACCACCACAGCTGGCATAAATCTGTTTTTTACTTTGTGGTTTCAGTTCTGTATCTCCTCATAGTTGAGGAGCTAAGAGTATAACTTCCTTCTCTAGAATGTTTCTGATGCTTTAAAAATATTTTTGTTTACTTTGGGTGGTGGTAGGAGATTTGCTTATATTTCTCTTCATTTTAGATTATTTTTCCATGTTACCTTGTTTTT
Organism: Geosciurus inauris; assembly: GCA_004024805.1. Lineage (NCBI taxonomy): Eukaryota > Metazoa > Chordata > Mammalia > Rodentia > Sciuridae > Geosciurus > Geosciurus inauris. The sequence continues at coordinate 109,899 of PVHX01000611.1, read as the reverse complement.
AAAAGTAGTGATAGCAAATTGTTCAACTGTGAATGTGTAAAATTCTCTTTGACCAAGGCAAAGGGATATATAAATTATAGGTGATGATAGAGCTATTAATATCATGCTTCTGTTCGTTGTTGGTGGTGGTTTTTGGTTTTTTGGTTTTGTTTTTATTTTTTTTATTTTTTTGTTGAAATGAGAGGGAGTACATATTTAATATGTTAAAATGGTGATGTCACAGAAAAATAACATGAGTAGAAAATGAGCCGGAGTCAGTGCCCATGGTGTTGAACTTTCTCTGATGCTATGCCACAGTGCTGTGGTGTCAGAGGGGTCTCAGATTGAGAAGCAGGAGAGCCTGGGCACAGTGGGGCCTACTTCCTGTTTCCAGGCAGGATCACATAGAACCCTTGTCCATAACAAGCCTGTTTCCTCTATCCTACCTAGGGAACCACAAATGCTCAGTGTTCTTTATTCCTTTCAGAAGCCTGTATTTTTTTTTTTATATCCAGCTGTGTTCTATTTTATAAAAATTGTTTTGTAGAAATGCTGTCCTTACAAAATAAAAGGAAACCAAAAAATTGAAATACCAAAACTTTTAAGTTTTAAATAAATTTTAAAAGTATGTGCTTGTAAACTGGTTTTATAAAGTGTTGTAATTAATTAATCCTCCCATAGACTGCATACGAGGACTGGTTCATCACACTGTACAACGTGCTGTACTCCAGCCTGCCAGTGCTCCTCATGGGGCTGCTCGACCAGGTAGGACCCAAGGGCTGGCTGGGGGAGCTCTGGATAAAACTCCTGCTGGAGGATCATAGCAAACACTTTAGTGCATTCTTATGGTTTGTACTTCATCCTGAATAAATCCTAGGACATTTCTGTTGTCAGGCAACAACTGCTGTACTTCTTGTTTCATAATACAAAAAGAAGCTTTTTGTGACTTGAATTCATTGCCAGTGTTTATACGTTCCTTTCAGGCACTGAGACCTGACTGTTTAGACACCTGAGAGTCTAGTATATCTCTGTATTAGTAATGTTCTCATTGTAAAAGTAAATGTTAATACTTTCCAGCCAGGTGCAGTGGCGCACACCTGTAATCCCAGCACTTTGGGAGGCTGAGACAGGAGAATACTGAGTTTAAAGTCAGCCTCAGCAATGGCGAGGTGCTAAGCAACTCAATGAGACCCTGTCTCTACATAAAATACAAAATAGGGGTGGGGATGTGGCTCAGTGGTCGAGTACCCCTGAGTTTAATCCCTGGTACCAAAAAAAAAAATTTAACACTTTCCAAGACTTATGTGTCTATTCCCAAATTAGTCTATATTTTATCTAGTAGCAGTTCTTAGAGAAGGTGCCTCATTAATTAAAGGTAATAATTAAGGGTCAATTTATCAACTTGTATGTGAACATTTTTCCCCAAAGAATTTGAAACAATATAAACATATTCTGTAAGGAAGTAAAAGAAACTCTCTTTACATTTTTTAACAGTACTGATTTTTTTCATAAACAAAATCATAATGTCCTACCTAGCCCCTCTCTGAATTAAATATCAAATAATGGTGGATTAAAGCTATGGGATTGATTTTAGCAGAAGAGAAATATTGCAGGATCTCATCAGTTCATCATCTTTGAACTAAACAGCAAGTTGCAACTCTTTGTGAGATACCAATTGCAACATATCTCTGACTTCTTGACCTGATGGATGCTATATCACTCTAATGTTGTTTTCTCCTTAAGGATGTGAGTGACAAACTAAGCCTCCGATTCCCTGGGTTATACGTAGTGGGACAAAGAGACTTACTATTCAACTACAAGAGATTCTTCGTCAGCTTGTTGCATGGGATCTTAACATCGATGGTCCTCTTCTTCATTCCTCTTGGAGCTTATACGCAAACCGTGGGACAGGATGGAGAGGCACCTTCAGACTACCAGTCTTTTGCTGTCACTGTTGCTTCGGCTCTCATAATAACGGTCAATTTCCAGGTGTGTGGCTGCCCTCAACTGTGTCTGCAGGCACTTTGTATTTTTGCAACTAGGCTGACGTGCACGGCCCATTCTCCCTCCAGTGGAACCTCTGCCACTTTACAAAATGAGTGTTGTTTTCATCCCTTTCCTAAGTCAAGGATGGTTTGGTTTCTGTTTGTTCAGTGTTCAAGTCAAATCATGCCTAGACAAAATTCCATTTTCAGAATTCTTAGTTCCTTCCTTTCTTGCCAATTCCCCAAAATGAGTGCTCTGTTTTTCTCTGGTTTCCCAACAGATTGGTTTGGATACTTCTTACTGGACTTTTGTGAATGCTTTTTCAATTTTTGGAAGTATTGCACTTTATTTTGGCATCATGTTTGACTTTCATAGCGCTGGGATCCATGTTCTCTTGCCATCTGCATTTCAATTTACAGGTTAGTATTTTCTAAATCCCAAAAATAGATGTGCAGATAAATGTCATTAGTTTAGATTCGGGTATAACTTCTGGGTACATTGAAAAAATACACAAGGGTGAATTTTTGCCATTTGAGGGAAGCCAATCTGGTTGTAAAACTTTATCATGGATAATCAATGTGTAGTTTAAGGAATATGAAGTAGGCCCTTAGAGTAAAGGGACCATGTGATTTATTCCCCGGTTCTTTCTAGGCACTGCTTCCAATGCCCTGAGACAGCCATACATTTGGTTGACCATCATCTTGACTGTTGCAGTGTGTTTATTGCCCGTTGTTGCCATCCGCTTCTTGTCAATGACCATTTGGCCATCAGAAAGTGATAAGGTATGCAGACATAGTCCTCCTCTAACTCTTGAGTGTCCCTCACAAAAACCAAAGCATTTCCCAATAGCACCTTTCCTGCAAACCTCAAACCTCATGGGAAGCTTGGTTAGAATGATTTTTGTGACTTTCTCTCTAACTCCTTCTCTCATCTCCATCCCAAAGCAAATAAGTGCTTTGGGATTGGGATTTTAGATTGCCTGCTTTTAAATACAAAAATTTCCAAACATAAACAAAGAGGGAGAATAAAATAATGAACTCTCATATATTTACCCCTTCAAGTTAACAGTGAGTATTAGCATTTTGCCAAAGCAAAAAATATCCCCACTTTGAACAGGATCCTTTGAACAACAAGTAACAAAGCTGTGACTCAAAATGTCTTAACAATAATGCATAAAAATTAGCAGACTTCAGGCTACATTGGTTAAGCAACTTAGTGTTGCCAAAAAAGGACTTGGGTCATTCCATCTCCTCTGAAGCTAGCATCTTTATTATTAGCATCATCTTGGCGCTGGAAGGCGGCCACAGAAGTTCCCATCACATCTGATGTGTCAAAATCCAGGGGGAAGAGAAGAGGCTGACTGTTCTGTCACTGTCCTTTAAGCTCTTCCAAAGGCTTCACCCAGGATCCCCAGCACACTTCCCTTGGGTCTCATTTGCCAGCTTTGGGTCACAAGCCCATTCCTGATTAGTTATGGGGGGAAGTCCATCAGGCCACCCCTCCAGAAATATGGCTGTATGGAGGAGGGGTACTTGTATACAATCAATTTCATTAGAAAGAGAGAACAGATGGTAGGTGGGCAACCTTCAGTAGCCCACAGAGCTGTCTTTGGCAGTGGCAAAAGTATGCAGTGGCAAGGAGGACACCAAGCCCACAGTTGTTTCTTCATCCTGTACCAATCTGATCCTGCAGTGTTTCAACATCATCCTGGCAGCTGGACATTGGGAGGCCACGACTCCCGCTTTCCCTAAGCTAGTGCTCTTTCCATGTCATGGATCAGGAATGGGCTTGTGACCCAAAGCTGGCAAATGAGACCCAAGGGAAGTATCCTCACCTGTATTTTCATCCTTCCACTTCGCCCTCCTTCTGCAGATCCAGAAGCATCGCAAGCGGTTGAAGGCCGAGGAGCAGTGGAAGCGGCGGCAGAACGTGTTTCGCCGGGGCGCGTCGTCCAGGCGCTCTGCCTACGCCTTCTCGCACCAGCGAGGCTATGCGGACCTCATCTCGACCGGGCGCAGCATCCGCAAGAAGCGCTCGCCGCTGGATGCCATCGTCGCCGACGGGACGGCCGAGTACCGGCGCACGTTGGAGAGCTGAGCGCCCGCCTCGCGGATCGCAGATCGCGCACCGCGCACGCAGGGGAAATATCTATTTTTTTATGAAAGACTCTCAGGACCTTTTTTAAAAACTGAATTTGTCACAAAGATACCGAAGACAATAACCTTCATAACAAAGACTTGGGTTGAACTGTTGAGCAATAGCAAAGCCAAGAGACCCTATCACTCATCTGGTTGGTTGTGATTCAAAGGGAACGTTTCAATCCAGACTCAATCTAGGGTAACAGAATTGGAAAATGTCTTGTATTTCAGTTCCAATGCTATTGCATTATAAAATGACAATTAAGTTTCCCTGCCTGTGATCTTCATCTTTCCCAGAGGCTCTTTTCTCTCCTGCTATTGGCCACGTTATTAACAAATGTTTTTAAATTTATTATAAAAATAACAAAATATTCATGGGTGTACATCACCTAGAAACTAAGTGTTCTAGTGACTTTTTCAAAGTTGACAACAGGCTACATGGTTTCATGGTCTTGATGGCTTAATAATTCTGTCCAATACAGGCAAATTAGTTCAAACTTTATAAGATTTTAGTCTGTTTTTGGTTTATTTCCAGGTTAAGTGGCACATTTCATATTTTTACTGATTCATATTTTAGCAACTCTACCAAGTGATTTGATTCCCTACTCTTTTTGTTTTTAAGTGTCCAAGTATCTAGAGGCTTTTTTTAAAACGTTTTTAAAAACTGAGAATGTTATCAAAGGTACTAAGAAAGTTACAGTTAGGAGAAATAAATTCTTGCATGCTATTGCATAGGAAGGTCTTTATAATGATAATAAACTGTATTTCAGGAAGGCCAGAAGAAAGGATTTTGAATGTGTTCACTACAAAGAAATGGTAAATGTTTGAGGAGATAGACAAACCAGGATTTGAACATTCCACAATATGTGCCTGTATGGAAACATCACATGTCATGCTAACTCAGTATTAGAGCACCACACAAGGTCTGGGATTCAATCCCCAGCACCAAATAAATAAATATAAATCATCACATAGTATCCCATAAATGTGTACAATTACCATATGTCAAATAAAAATGAATTTTTAAAAAATAGAAGAATGTCTACCAAAAATATTAGTGTGCCTGCCTTCGAAGAGCAGTGCTATTCTATATCAGTTACTTCACTAGATATGTGGTGTGGGAGAAGGAGGAAGGTACTCTGTCCTTAGGGTGATTGGCCTTGATTACCAAGGTAAATGAGAGGTTGCTGCTACATAGAACAGCAATGTATCTAAAATGCTGGGGTCCTAGCACAAGCCTGTAATCCTAGCACTTAGGGAGGCTGAGACAGGAGAATCGCGAGTTCAAAGCCAGCCTCAGGAACTGTGAGGCGCTAAGCAACTCGGTGAGACCCTGTCTCTACATAAAACACAAAATAGGGCTGGGGATGTGGCTCAATGGTCAAGTGCCCCTGAGTTCAATCTCCAGTGCCAAAATAAATAAGTAAATAAACAAAATGCTGGGGTCCTTTGGGTGCCCTCCCTATTGCTGCCTGGGAGCAACTGAAAGATCAAGTGTATAATGGAGAAAACATTTAAACAGACAAACCTTGAGTATATCAATGGTAAATTGCAGAACATTTCACAAAACTGTCTTTTAAAAAACAAACTTTTATGCCTGCCTACATGTGAAGTACTTTATAAGGACCTTGAACAGAAACCTACTCTTTGTATATCTTGATAGAAAAGGTTGGTGGGAATCTCATTTCTATCTTTCTTTTTTTTAAACTAAATGTTTTAAAAAAATTACTTCAAGTTTTTTAAAACTAAATATATGGTATCTATTAGACAATCTGAGGACATATTTTAATAACCTGTATTATTTTTGTTGTTGTTGTTCTTTTTAGTTATACAGACAGTAGAATGTATTTTGACACATCATAATTACATGGAGTATAACTTCCCATTCTTGTGGTTGTCCGTGATGTGGAGTTACACTGGTCATGTATTCATATAAGAACATAGGAAAGTCATGTCTAATTCATTCTAATGTCTTTCCTATTGGGAACCTCATTTCTAAGACTGAAGAACAGCATAACTTTTGAATTTTTAAGGTAACTTTAGGCAATTACTAAAAATATTCTCCAGAAGGTAATAATTTCTTCCAGAGCCCTTTCTCATTTATGTCTTACACACTAGTTTCCATGTTCTGTTGCAGATGCAGAAGTGTTTTCAATAATTCTTTTTAAAATGGGACTGGGGAGTAATTCTCACTTTTACCATTAGGCTGTGACTATTCACATCAGTGCATTTCTACAAGGAAATCACAACATGTATACAGTTGACAGAGGATAGGAAAATATAATTGTAATTTTATAATGCATTTTCTAGGTATAATAAAAGAATGTGTGGCTATTACATGAAGTTTCTGAAAGTTTACAACTTTTATCTTGTAAATAAAAAGAATTATATGTTTCTTTTTTTAAAACAGAAAAGTTAGCTTGTATAATTTTGTTAGTTTCAGATTTCTCTCCTATTTTTGAATTGTGGGAAAGGTTGACAATGTGATGTGTCAAAGACTTATACTGTTGGGTGCAATATTAATAATTTTTAAAATACAAATTGCTTCAGATAAATTATTTCTATATGCTGTAAATCTAAGATTGAACTTATATTTTTGTTTAAAAAAATAAATGCTTTAGTAAAATCTTTTGGAAAATGTAATATTTTAAAATATTTTTAAGTTAGCTTTGTTTTGTTTTGTTTTTTTAAGAGTAAGGTATATCCAGAAGAATCTAGTCCTGCAAGATTCCTCAAGGAACTTAGGGGTTCTGTGCTGGTGAGAAATAAAGTTCAGGATAGGACACTAAATGTTAGTGCAGATATGACTGGAAAAGGCAATTAGACTTTAGGAACAGAAGGTAGAAAATTACAGTTGCTAAGATCAAGTCTGCTGCTGGGAGAATGCATGTTAGCATATTTAGACAATTTCTCCAAATGACATCAACTCTTTGGAGGGGAAGGGAGTAGATAGTTCTGGAAATACATAAGGAAGGGTTGGCAGGAAAAAAAGGCACAGGGGAATAAATAAGGAAGTTGAAGGGGAAGAGGTAAGAAGGACGTGGGGGACCATGGTATGAGCTGGGAGAGGTTAAGTGCCACGACCTGGCCCATGTTGGGTGGTTAGCACCTGGATACAAGGGAAGCAGCAACCCCACCACGGAAGCGTAGAGGAGATTCTCTGAGACAGGTGTCAAGGGGGTCTTTGGGAAGCATAATTAGTAACAGGTGATAAGAGTACCCGTCTGGAGGTGCTTGAGGTGGGAAGAGAGGGGACAGGCTATTTATGCAGTAGATTTGGTATAAGAAGGATTTGAACAGACCTAGAAGATTGTCCCTAAAAATATTAAAGGCTGCCAGGCACCTTTAATCCCAGCTACTCGGGAGGCTGAAGCAGGAGGATCACAAGTTTGAGGCCAGCCTGGATAACTTAATGAGATTGTATCTCAAAATAAAGAATAAGTGTCGGGCATGGTAACACACGCCTGTAATCCCAGTGGCTTGAAAGGCAGAGGCAGGAGGATCATGAGTTCAAAGCCAGCCTCAGCAATTTGGCAAGGCCCTAAGTAACTCAGTGAGACCCTGTGTTTAAATAAATACAAAAAAGGGCTGGGGGGGGCTGGGATTGTAGCTCAGTGGTAGAGTGCTTGCCTCAAATGCGTGAGGCACTGGGTTCGATCCTCAGCACCACATAAAAGTAAATAAATAAAGATATTGTGTCCATCTACAACTAAAAAATTAAAAAAAAAAAGGGCTGGGGATGTGACTCAGTGGTTAAGTGTCCTTGGATTCATTCCCCAGTACCAAAAAAAAATAAAATAAAAATGAAAAATAAGGGCTGGAGCCATAGCTCAGTGGTAGAGTACCCCTGGGTTTAATCCCCAGTAGCCCCCTGCACGTGTCCACATACACACAAGTCAGTTTTCCCTGCGATGGACTACCACTGAGGTTGTTTGAGGGGTATTTTTAACCAAAGAGCACCACCTAAAGGTTGTTTGTCATATCTGTGCTGTTCAGGAATGACAACTGATGGGATGAAATGACTCGTAAGAGATCTGTCTGATTGCAAAATGCACCCTAATGGAATCTAAATATATTCTAACAGTTGGTGCCTTCATGTGATGTGAATGAAGCTTGGGAAAATTGTAAGACTGCTTCTAAAAGTCCTGTATGAATGTGCTAGAAAGGTATAACTGCAGTTAATATTTCTGGTACATTTATAAAACAAAAGGTCTGTCAAGACACGGCACTAATTCTCAGGAAGAGGTGGCTGAAGCAGGAGGATCACAAGTCTGATCACATCAAAACCACAATGAGATACCACTTTTTACTCACTAGATGAGTGAGTAAAAATAAAAAGTATTTTTATTTTTAATAAAATTATAATTAATAAAATTATAATTAATAAAAAGTAAGAATAGAAAATAAGTGCAGAAATTGGGGCCTTCATGCACTGCTGATGAGCATGTAAAATTGTGCAACCAATGTGGAAAACAGTCTGACAGTTCTTCAAAAAATCCCAATAAGCTCTTGAAAATGAAGAGATAGATATAAAGTGGGGAAATAAATTGAATTCAACTACATGAAAAAGCAATAAATTATCGATATAAAATTGTGAGAAAGGAAATAAATGTATCAGTGTTTGAAGGTGATATAATGGTATTCTTGAAAACCCAGGATATTCCATTTAAATATATAATAAGAATTTAATGTGCTTGTGGAAACAAAATAAACATAGTTAACTTGCTTTTTTTTTTCTTGTGTGTGTGTGTGCACGCACGCGCTTGTGTGTTTTACAGGGAAGGAACTGAGGGACAACTTACCACAGAGATACATCCCCAGCCTATTTTATTTTTTATTTTCAGACAAGGTCTCTCTAAGTTGCTTCAGGTCTCACTAAGTTGCAAAAACTGGCCTTGAACTTGCCATCCTTTGCCTTACTGTAACTGGGATTATAGGAATGTGCCACCTCCTGTGTGGTAACTTTCATTTCTCCAAACAATAACTGGTTAGAAAGTCCAAAGGGAATAGGCAATATTTGCAGTTGCAATAAATAAAAAAAAAAACACCTAGGAATAAACTTTGAGTAAGACGTGATTAGAACTTGGAAAAATACTAGTAAATGTGAAAGAATAACCGAGTAAATAAAATGTATGTCATATTCTTGGATAAGATACAACACCATGAGAAGTCAATTCTCCCTAAGATAATTTACAAATGGCTTTTGACCCCCATAAAAATTCTAACAGTTTCTTTACCAAACAGGCTAATTCTAAATATTTGTGAAAAAATGAGTAAGAGCCAGAAAACTGAAAGCAATAAGTCAAAACTAACCCTACCAGGTATTAAATCATCATACAATTTTAAAAAGTAACTTAAACAGAATGGTTCTGATGCATCATTACACAAATATTTCTTTCTTTTTTTTTTTTTTTTTTTTGGTACTGGGGATTGAACTCAGGGGTACTCGACCACTGAGCCACATCCCCAGCCCTATTTTGTTTTATGTAGAGACAGGGTCTCGCTAAGTTGCTTAGCACCTCGCTGTTGCTGAGGTTGGCTTTGAACTTGCGATTCTCCTGTCTCAGCCTCCCTAAGTGCTGGGATTACAGGCTTGAGCCACCGCGTCCGGCTATTACACAAATATTTCAAAGAATAGGATAGAAAATCCAGAAATATGCTTGAACACATGAAAATTTAATACATGGAAAGGTGGTATCAAAGATCATTGGTGAATGATGGACCCTTATAATAAACGGCATTGGGACAACAGGAAAACAAATTGGATACTTCATAGTATAACAGATAAACTCCAAAGAAATAAAAAGTATAAATATAAAAAAACTCAAAAATACCAGAAGAAAAACATGAGAAAATGTAACTATAGCTTTGGAATAGGAATGCTTTTCTAATTAAGACTAAAAATCCAAAGCCTTAAAGAAAAGGCTGGGTTGAAAACAAAAAGTTCAAATACATAAATATAAAAATTTTCCTTAGAGTCCCCCCCAACGCAAAAAAAAAAAAAAAAGAGGTATAAGCAAAGGTAAATGGCAAAGTAGAGAAAAGATTCCTACTTCATATCAAAGGGCTGATCTCCCTATATATAAAGACTTCCTTAGAATTGAAATATTTCTAAAATCCAACTAAAAAAATAAGCAAATTTCTAGCTGGCTATGGTGATGCAGAACTGTAATCCCAGCACTTTGGGAAGCTGAGACAGGAGAATCACAAGTTCAAAGCCAGCCTCAGCAACGGCGAGGCGCTAACCAACTCAGTGAGACCCTGTGTCTACATAAACCACAAAAATCGGGCTGGGGATGTGGCTCAGTGGTCGAGTACCCCTGAGTTCAATCCCCAGTACCAAAAAATAAATAAATAAATAGACAGATAGATAAACATATCAAATGGTACACTTTAAATAAATGCACTTTATTATAGTTTAGTTATACCTTGAAAAAAGCTATTTTAAGGGGCTGGGGTTGTGGCTCAGTGGTGGAGTGCGCACCTTGCACACATGGTGCACTGGATTCAATCCTTAGCACCACATAAAAAAAAGAATAAATAAAATAAAGGTATTGTGTCCATCTACAACTAAAAAAGTTTTTTTTTTTTAAAAAAAAAGCTATTTTAAGCTATGTGCACCTGCCTACAGTTCCAGCAACTTAGGAGGATTATACATTTGAGGCCAGCCCAGGTAACTTAGTGAGACCCTGTTTCAAAATTTTAAAAATAAATAAAATAAAAATGGCTGAGGATGTAGCTCAGTGGTAAAGTGCCTCTGGGTTCAATCTACAGTGCCAAAAAAGAAAGAAAAAGGGGGAAAGGGAGACTATTTTAAAGAAAACAGCAACAACAAAAAAAGAAAAGTAGGCAGCTTGATTTAAGAGTTCAAAGATACAAAAGAAGCTAGGGAAAGTGGTTGTGGTAAATGAGATTGTTAAAATGAAATTACTTTTACATAGTTTTAAAACTTTAAAAAGTTTAAACCACGTGAATATATTATCTACTTCAAAAATTAAGTAGTAAAAACTAGAATGGTTTTTAAGGCACAAAAGGGTCATCAGAGTTAATATTTTCCTGCTCAAGTCACAAATCTTCCTCAGTTGAGACATATTCTAATCTACTAATTTCTCACTGGAGAAACTCCCAGGTCTTTGCTTTGCTCTTCTGACTCAGGATCCACAAAAATGTTGACTTCCTTTTTCTAGTTACAGATAAATGTGTATGCATGTAAATGGCCTAACAAAACATACCACATTTTCTTTGCCCTCAGAAGAGTGTGAGTAGCATCTTAAAGTCACATTAAATAGGTAGAAAGCTCCAATTGAATTTGAGAGAATGTTTCAGATTCAAAAACCAGCATGGATTTGCCTCTAGGTTGACCAATCAAATACTAGCTCAGATGGCCTCAGTAATATGATATAGGAAGATATAACTTTCATAGTTTTAAAATTATCAGGGATTTTGTCTCAAAAATATGAATAACATTAGCCAGGCGCGGTGACGCAAGCCTGTAATCTCAGCACTTAGAGAGGCTGAGACAGGAGAATCGTGAGTTCAAAGCCACCCTCAGCAAAGGCGAGGCGCTAAGCAACTCAGTGAGACCCTGTCTCTACATAAAACACAAAATAGGGCTGGGGATGTGGCTCAGTGGTCGAGTGCCCCTGAGTTCAATCCCCAGTACCAAAAAAAAAAAAAAAAAAAATGAATAACATAGTTGCACAGATATTTATAATAATATAAAAGAAAAATAAGTTCTAATATGGAGAAAAAGCCAAATATCCTAACCAAGCATGGGGGATTAAAAGTGCAGGAATATTCCTGCCAAATTTAGGATAGGCTACTTCATTCCTGAAAACTCCTTATGATCTCTGGTTGAAAAGAATATCAATTTTCCCTTGGCTTTCAATGCCTTTACATAGTAGAAATCATTCTCAAAGTTTGTCATAAACCCTGGAATATCCACTCATGTCTTTTCCACGAGAGTATTAAAGATATTGGATCTGACTTGTGGAATCAATGTGGGAGGTTTTTTTAGCCTGGTATTTCTCATCAGCAATCAATTTTCCCAGGGGATAGGAATCAACCTTGAGAACAGAGGTCGACTTGGCCGCTGGGAATCATCTTACAGTTTCATTATAAAACTGTTCTCTGAATCAGCTGCATTATAAATAAATCAGTCTATGGAAATTCTATAGGAGGTTTCTGGTTACCATCCATTGGTGGGGATGCCCACCTATCTTTAGCCTTCTTTTTCAAATTTTGTGTGACCAACATCAAAACTTTATACTCATCAAAGAGCTTAATGATATAAAGAACTATTTCTGAAAGTAGAGCTTTGGTTCAAGTTTCTGGAAAACTTGCACTAAAATTTTATTACCATGAATATTTTCAGTAAACATAAACCCAGAAAGGCGCTTGAAAACTTAACCATATTTTGACCAAGACTGTGCTATTTCTTAGCATTTTTGACTTGAGTGAAAAGGCTTTATTGGAGACAATATGGTTTGCACAAGACTCTGCCAGAGTCTGGGCAGCAAAGGTGAAGCTATTTTGATGAGTGAGAGAGAACTCTGGAAATGAAGTCACAGGAACCCTAATGGTATGGAGAGTCAGAAAGGCAACCTAATGAAAAATATAAAGGAATTGCAACTTCAAACATGGCTCCCCATCTGGGGTGGTGGTCCTGCCACAGGGCAAAAAGACAGTGGAAAAATGCCAACAATCCCATCACAGCAGCAAACCAGTAGTACTCATTGCAGGAGAAACTTCATTCACTACAAGTTTTAAATCCAGTTCCTAGAGCTGGATGGTCTAAAAGTGACTTCTCTGGGGATGGAGATGTAGGTCAATAGAGGAACACGTGCCTAGCATGTGTAAGGCCCTAGGTTCAGTCCCCAGAAACACAAAATAATAATAATAATAATAAACACATAAATAAAAATAACTCCTCTCTCAACCCCCAAAACTCAAACTACCGTAACAGAGTTAGACCCCATCTTGGTTTAGAGGATGGCAGCCACAAGACTGACCCTGGCAGAAGTCTTAGGCTGATGTGTGTCTCACCCAGCAGAAGACAGACCCTTCAATGTCCTGCAGCTTCAGAACCACTGGCTGCCATTGTCACAAACCTGAGTCCTGCCCAAGCTTGCTCACAGAAATTAGGGAAGGTCACTTCCCAGTCACAACCTTGAGACTCTAACCACTATTGCAAAGTCCCAGCTTTATCTCTTGAGCTGGAAAAACTCCCAACCAAATGTCAAGTCCCATAGGTCCAGGTACATAGCAACCAGTGGACTCAACCCTCACAAACATCTGTGCTCACTTTGTGCAATCTAGGGAAGTCTCCTTTCCAGCTCACAACCTTGAGACTGCAGTTGCTGATCAAAAGACTTGGCATCACTCATTTTGTCCCTGGGGACCAGAGGAAAGGCTCACCTATGCTCTTTAGTTCCAGGACTATAACTACAATGCCACAAGCCTTGACACCACCAGAGCCTTCCCTTTGTGACCTAAGGGCATTCCCACCCATGCCCCACAGCTCTAGGATCACAGGTACTAAAGCCACAAGCCCCAACACCACCAATTCTCAACCTGCAGAACCTAATAAAGGTCTGTTCCACATCTTATACCTCAAGTAGTATAGAGATCAGTACCACAAGCCAAAACATTACCTACATATGCCCCAGAAGATCTACAGAACATATCCATATTCCACAGATTTTATACCACAGCTACTAGTGCCAAAAACACTGGTATCACTATGCTTGTCTCATGTGACCTGGAAAAGTCACATCTAGGTCCCACAGCTCCATGAAAGTGGTTAACAGCACTTCAGTGAGCCCCAGCACCAACTGCAATTGCCCCCATAGAATCTAGGGAAGGTCCTCTTTGTGTTCTGAAATGTTGAATCCATGACTACTCAACAATGAAATCACAAAAATGAAGAATAGAAGAGGTGGAAAGGAACCAAAAATACACATATCAAGCAGATTATAATTAACAAAATGATAGGAAGAAATTCATGCTTACTGATAATATCATTGAATATAAATGGATTGAATTCACCAATCAAAAGGTATAAACTGGCTGAATAGATTTAAAAAAACAAAAAAGACCCAACTGTATGTTACCTACAAGCAACTCACTTCACTGGTAAAGATACACATAGACTAAAAGTGAAGGGTTAGAAAAAGGTACATCATGCAAATGGAAACAAAAAATCAGCAGGGATAGCTACTCAGATTTAAAACAAATTTTAAATGAAACACTGTAAAAAGAAACAAAATCATTATATATTGATTATCTAAATCATTATCTAAGCAGAACAATAATAAATAATATGATTGAAATAGTTAATTTAAGGATAAATTCAGCAAGAAGATATAACAATCATAAATATATATGAATCCAACATAGAACACACACATATGTAAAGCAAATATTATTAGACCTAATGGGAGAGATAGACTCTAATACAATAATAGTGAAGGATTTCAATGCCTCATTTTCCTCAATGAATAGATCACTCAGACAGAAAGTCAACAAAGAAACACTTGTGTTGAACCATACCACAGATCAAGTGGACCTAACAGATATTTATGGAATGTTTCATTCAATACCAGTAGAGTTTATATTTCTCTTATCAGCACATTGATTATTCTCCAGATAGATTACATGTTAGGCCACAAATAAAGTATCAATAAATTTTTTAAGAATTGAAGTTATATCATGTATCTTCTCAGACCATTATAAAATAAAACTACAAATCAAAAAGAATGGAAAATTTACAAATACATGGAAATTGAATAAAATATTCCTAAGTGACCAACGTTTAACTAAAGAAATTACATGGGAAATCAAAAAAATTTCTAGGAACTAATGACAATGACAATACAACATACCAAAATATGTAAGATATAGTCAGGTACAGTGGTGCATGCCTGTAATCCCTGCACTTTGGGAGGCTGAGACAGGAGAATTGCGAGTTCAAAGCCAGCCTCAGCAACAGCAAGGCACTAAGCAACTCAGTGAGACCCTGTCTCTACATAAAACACAAAATAGGGATGGAGATGTGGCTCAGAGGTTGAGTACCCTTGAGTTCAATCCCTGGTACCAAAAAAACAAAACAAATGTGAGATACAGCAAAAGTAGTACTGAGAGTAAAGTTTATAGCAATAAATTCACACATCAAAGAAACAGAAAAATCCATAATAGACAACCTAGAAATGTACCTACATCATGTAAAAAAGTAAGAACAAACCAAATCCAAAATTATTAAAAGAAAACAAATAATAAAGATCTAAACAGAAATAAAATCAACAACAAAAAAAAATTACAAAAGATCAACAAGACAAAAAGGTGGAGTTTTTTTCCCCCAAAGGATAAACAAAATTCACAAACTTTTAGCTAGACTAATCAAGAAAAAAGAGAGAAGATTCAAACAAAATTAGAGATGCAAATGGAGCTACTACAATTGATACCAGGGATATACAAAAAATCATAAGAAATTCCTATAAACAATTATACACCAAAAAAGTGGAAACCCTAGAATGGATAAATTCCTGAACGCACACAACCTAAAGATGAATCAAGATGAAAAAGAAAATCTAAGCAGAACAATAATGAATAATATGATTAAAATAGTAATTTAAAATCTCCCATCTTAAAAAAAAAAAAAATCCAGAACCTGATGGCTTTACTGCTGAATTCTTTTTTTTTTTTTTTTTTTTTTGGTACTGGGGATTGAATTCAGGGGTACTCGACCACTGAACCACATCCCCAGCCCTATTTTGTGTTTTATGTAGAGACAAGGTCTCATTGAGTTGCTTAGCACCTTGCTGTTGCTGAGGCTGGTTTTGAACTTGCGATTCCCCTGTCTCAGCCTCCCAAAGTGCTGAGATTACAAGTGTGCTCCACTGCATGTGGCTTTTACTGCTGAATTCTTAAAAACATTTAAAGAAGAACTACTTTCAACTATTCTCAAACTATTCCAAAAATTGAAATGAAAGGAATTGTGCCAAGTTTTTTTTTTTTTTTTGGGGGGGGGGGTACTGGGAATTAAACTCTAGCATGCCTAACCATATAGCCACATCCCCAGCCCTTTTAAAATATATTTTATTTAGAGACAGAGTTTCACTAAATTACTGAGGCTGGCCTTGAACTAGTGATCCTCCTATCTCAGCCTCCTGAGCCGCTGGAATTACAGGCATGCACAATCACTCTCACTGCCAAGTTCTTTTTATAAAATCAGCATTACACTGATACCAAAACCAGACAAAGATACAATATAACAAAAAGAAAATTACAGATCCATATCCCTGATGAACACAGATGCAAAAATTCTCAATAAAATATCAGCAAACTAAATGAAATATCACATTAAAAAAATCACAAACCATGATTAGGAGCAGTTGATCCCAAGTGTGTTTCAACAAACACAAATCAATAAATGTGATGCAACACATCAACAGAATGAAGGACCAAAAAAATTTATCATTTCAGTAAGTACAGAAAAGGCATCCAATAAAGCCCAACATAGCTTTGTGATAAAATCTCTAAGCAAATTAAATATAGAAGGAACACACCTTAAAATACTAAAAACTAAGCTGAAAATCCCAGCAACTCGGAAGCCTGAGTCAGGAGGATTTTAAATTCGAGGCCATTTTTAGCAACTTAGTGAGAATCTAAGCAACTTAATGAGATTCTATCTCAAAATAAAAAATTAAAAGGGCTCAGGATGTGGCTCTGTGATTAAGCACCCCAGGTTCAAGCCCCAGTACCCCAAACAAAAAACACTAAAGACTATATCTGAAGAACCCACAGCCATATCATATTAAAAGGGAAACACTGAAATCATTTCCTTTATGACTGGGAATGAGACAAAAATTTCCACTTTCACCATTCTTATTTAATATAGTATTGGAAGGCTTAGCAAGAGCAGTTAGGCAAGAGAAAGAAATAAACGTCATCCAAATTTGAAAGGAAGAATTTAAACCACCCATGTTTGCAGATAACATGATTCTATACACAGAAAAACCTAAATACTCCATCAAAAAATTGTTAAAACTTATAAATTCAATAAAGTTGTTTGATACAAAATCATTTGAAACATTCAAAAAGGTAGCTTTTTTTTTTTTTTTTTTTTTGTACCAGGGATTGAATTCAGGGGTATTCAACCACTGAGCCACATCCCCAGCCTTATTTTGTGTCTTATTTAGAGACAGAGTCTCACTGGGTTGCTTAGTGCCTTGCCATTGCTGAGGCTGGCTTTGAACTCACGATTCTCCTATCTCAGCCTCCCAAAGTGCTGGGATTACATCTGTGAGCCACTGTGCCTGGCTAAAAAAGTAGCATTTTTAAACATTAGTGATGAACTTGCTGAAAAAGAAGTTAAGAAAGCAATCCTACTTGCAATCACTACAAAAAATAAGATATTTAGGAATAAATTTAACTGCAAAAGTGAAAGATCACTACAATAAAAATTATAAAACACTAATGAGAGAAATTATAGAGAACACACACAAAAAACATAGAAAGATATCCCATGTTCATGGATTGAAAGAATCTGATATTGTTAAAATGACTATACTATCCAAAGTGATCTATATTACAATGCCCATCAAATACCAATGATTTTTTTTCACAGAAATAGAAAAAAATTCTACAATTCATATGGAACCACAAAACACTCTTTACAAACTATTCATCTGATTAATTCTGGGTTGAGATCCAGAATATATGAAAAACTCCAAATGCTGAAGAACAAAAAATCACATTTTTTAAATGGCTGAACTAAACAGAAACTTCTCAAAAGAAGATACACAGCTACCAAAACTACATGAAAAAATGCTCAATTTCACTAATTAGAGAAATGCAAGCCAAAACCACAATGAGAGATCTCACCCCAGTTAGAATGGCTATCATAAAAAATATAAAAAAACAATGAATGCTGGTGAGGATATTGAGAAAAGGGAACTCTTACCTGCTATTGGTGGGTGCTAATGGTTTGGATATGAGGTGTCCCCCAAAAGCTCATGTGTGAGACAATGCATGAAGATTTACAGGAGAAATGATTGGTTTGTGATCACCTTAACCCAATCAGTGAATAAATTCCCTGACGGGATTAACTGAGTGGTAATTGAAGTCAAAAAGGATGTGGCTGGAGGAGGTGAGCACTGGAGCTATGCCTTTGGGGTATATATTTGTATCTAGCATGTGGAGTCTCTCTTTCTCTGTTTTCTGATCATCATGTGAGCCCTCTCCCTCCACCATACTCTCCCGCCATGATGTTCTGCTTCACCTCAAGCCCCAAGGAATGGAGTCACTGTCTATGGATTGAGACCTCTGAAATCATGAACCCCCAAATAAACTTTTCTTCCTCTAAAATTGTTCTTGTCAAGTCTTTTAGTCACAGCAGCAAAAAAGCTGATTAAAACATCAAGAATGCAAATTAGTACAGGCATTATGAAAAAAGTATGTGAATTCCTCAAAAAAACTAAAATTAAAGAACTACCACATGATCTAATTCCACTGTTGGGCACGAATCCAAAGGAGATTAAGTGATTATACCAAAAGATACTTGTACTTCCATTTTACAGCAGCATTATTCACAATAGTCAAAATGTAGAATCCAACCATCTACTGTTCTTCAGTAGATGAATGGCTAAATAACATATGGTATATTTTTATACAATGGAATACTATTCGGAGACAAAAAGAATGAAATTCTGTCATTTGCAGCAACATGAATGGAACTAGAGATCATTAGGTTAAGTGAAATAAGTCAGGTAAGAGACAGACAAATACTACATGTTTTCACTTATTAGTGGAAACTAGTAAGCTTTTAGGATGGAATGGAACAATGGTTATCAGAGACTGGGAAGGGCGGGAGTGACAGGGTACAGAAATAAGTTCAATAAGAGGCACTAAAACACAGGTAGGGAAGAACTACTTCTGCTTTTTTTGTTGTTGTTGTTTAGCACAGCATTAGGGTAGCTATTGGTTGAAACAATCTATATTTCAAAATGACTAAAAGAGTACAAAATTCCCATTACACAGAAGTGATTATATGGTTGAAGAGATGGAGATGCTTTTTACCCTGATTTTATTATTAGACATTGTATATATTATTGAATTACCATAACATACCCCATAGATATACATAAATATTATGTTTCAATTTTTAAAACTGTGTCTTGTAAGCAATAAACGATAAAAATACTTTAGTGATCTACTCCAGTAGCAAAAAATAAAAAATAAACTAAGAAATTATCAGCCAGGAGTTCAAAGCTAGCCTCAGCAATTTAGCAAGGTTTAAGCAACTCAGTGAGACCCTGTCTCTAAATGAAGTACAAAAAGGGGTGGGGATGTGGCTCTGTGGTTAAGTGCCCCTGGGTTCAATCCCTGCTACCAAAAAAAAAGAGAAATAAATAAATTATCAGCCAGATCCCCAAAGAGCCCTCCTCAGGAGCCTCAACTCCTATAAAAATGGTACACAATTGTTCTTCAAACTAACTTAGAAAACATCTTCATTGTTGTCAAAGGACACAATTAATTCTGCTTTGAAAAATTTCTCACTTCTATAAAGTTTCTTTCTCTCTTTGACTCTGACTTCATCTTTTTTAAAGGCTGTCCCAAATCAGATCTAGCTCAATTCAGTGCAGAAATCAGCCTGAGGTGAAGTGAACTGGACATAGTGGTACATGTCTGTAATTCCAATTACTCAGAAGGTTGAGGCAGGAGGATTTCAAGTTCAAGGTCAGCTTGAGTAACTTAGTGAGACCCTGCTTCAAAATAAAATAACATCTGGGGATATAGCTCAGTGGCAGAGCAACCCCTGGGCCATCCCCAGTATGGGAGGTGATCGGTGGGAAGCAGGCAATGACAATTCAGAGCATACACAATCTGAATCTGTGAGGATATTGGGGTACATCCTGAGAGCAAAAGGAAGTCATGGAAATTGCTTTCCCCATAGAGAATGAAATGATCGTTTTATGCTTTTAAGTGTTTGCCCTGTAATATGAAGACTAGATTGGAGAGGTATGGGGAAACCCAGAAAACAGTGGAGAGGTTGACAAGAAAGAGAATATACCACTTGTATTGTACTAGAAGGATGGATACTTGAAGCAGGAAAGTTTGTGGGTTTCAAGGAAAGCTGTCAGAAAGCTCCCATGCAATGATTTGAAGCAAGAGACAGGTCGTTTGCTGAGATCTGGGGCAACAGAATGATGTGCTGACAGTCTCTAACCTGAAATACTGACCAAGGAGCCATTAACAAGGGAAGGGCGTTGCTTGAGGGTGGGGGATAGAAAGGGGTTCACCAGCAGCCCGAAGCAATTTGGTTGAAGGCTTGATTCACATATGATCACGGAACATAAGAATTAACAAATGGTTACTAATCCCATTTATATCACAATTCAAAGGCTTACTGGATGTCAAGCACACACTAGGGCATTTTTGTATACCTGATTACCTATCATCCTCACAACTTTCCCAGGAAAGGGTTATTACCACTTTACAATTAAAACATCTGCAGCTGAGCAAGCTTAAGGAATTTGAGCATGGCCACAGAGCCAGAAAATGAGTTCTGTCTTTACAGTGCAATGTATCTTGGCTTCAAAGCCCTGATTATTCCGAGTTATCACTGTTCATTATTATATTGTCATTCATTATTCATTATATCATCGTTATTCATTCTCCATAAGGAATGCGCGTCCAGCAGGGCTTTAGAATGGTTATGTATTTACTTCTCTAGGGAGAACTATAGATCAGGTGTTTACAAACAGGCGGTTCATACAGCTGGGGAATCACTTAGAAAAGGTTCTCTAGGAGAGAATAAATTAACGCGCAAACCTAAGTGCTTAAATCTAACTCCACAAGGAAAAACCAGTTATATGTTAATTTCCTTAAATTGATAATTTCACCAAGGATAAATGCCACTTTTTGTTTGCAGTTACAAACAACGATTACATTCTCTGACTGCTTAAGGATTCCTAATTAAGCGAACACTGCTTGTGCCACTCCCCGTTCTCGGACTAGGACCGGGAATGGATTCAGTGATTTTTGTCTCTAGAGGCATTCAGTGATTTTTGTCTCTTTTTCTCCAAAGAGTGTTTTGAGGCGCAAATTACTGAATGTACACGAATGCTCTCGCAAGATGTCCTCGAGCTTGCTTGGACACAAACGCCATGGTCAACTCTCAACCAGAACCACCCAACCTCCCTCAGCGCCTGGAGTAGCGGCGTGGCGCCGGAAAGCAAGAGCGAGCAAGTCACCGCAAGGGAGGGCGCGGATGTGGCCCGAAGCAAACATGGCGGCCACGGCGTCGCTTGCCCTGAGCCTAGGCCGGCGGCCAGCTACGGTAGCCGGTGGGGATTGTAGTCCATAGTAATGGACACTTGCGTTTGGCTTATTTCAGGGCAAGGAGAGATCCAGTGGAAACCCGAAGGCGGAAGATGACCACAAGAGGAGGGCTCCCCTAGCTGGCTGGAGTCGGATAAGGAGACTCAACAATGCCATTCATTCAATAAGAAGCATATGCAGGGCTGGGGTTATGGCGCAGTGGTAGCGTGCTTGCGTAGCACGCGGGAGGCACTGGGTTCGATCCTCAGCACCACATAAAGATAAAAATAAAGATATTCTGTCCACCTACAACTAAAAAATAAATATTAAAAAAAAAAAGAAGCATATGCAAACTTCTGCCTGTTTTAGCTATGCTATAAGGAAACTTCTGATTCTGGCAGGAGATTGGACTAAATGGGACTGTACACCCAGGAGAGAGTTCCTAAATCCTCACCGAGCGCAAGGCTTTGTGCTGAATGCTCTAGAAAGATGGTAGTCAGGCATGTTACCTGCAATCCAGTGGTAGCACGTTAAGGGCCACCTAGCAGAAACAAGGAGTACAGTCATCCCTTCATATCTGAGGAGGATTTGTTTGAGGATCCCAGTGGACAATAAAATCCAGGAATGCTCCAGTCCCTTATATAAAATGGCGTAGGAATTTGCGTATAACTTATGCATCTCGTCCCATATACTTTAAGTCATCTCTACATTACTTGTATTTACCTAATGCAATTTAAATGCCACGCAAAAAGTTGTTATACTGTATTGTATAATGACAATGGGGAAATCAAGTGTTAATTTAAAAAAATTCCATAATTGGTTGAATCAGACAGATGCAGAACCTTTAGATAAGTAGGTCTTACTGTCAATGTCAAGTACAATACCTGTGGTGGGCAGATAGGGGGAAAATGTTCCTGTGGACAAGATAATGCTTCCCTACCCACACGTAGAGACTGGGAGGGGCTGAGACAGCGGGTGGTGCAGTACCCCTGCAGCTGTGTTCCTTTCTCCTATTTCCCGTTTCCTGTGGTCTTCCTGGTGAAGAAGACCATATCAGGAGAGTTTGTCGTTACTTTGGGAAAAGAGCAATGAAGTTCCTTGCTTCCTGGCCTCAGTATGGGTCATAGACCTCTCAGTTATTTCTGAATAGTTCTTTAAAATAAAATAAAATAAAAAAATACAAAGAATAACATTCATTGTGCTATAGGGGAGATTGTCCCTATATTGACTACTGGTGTTATGCCCAGATCATGGAGTCCCCAAAGACTACCAGGGAGACTGAGGCACGTATGTAAAAGCAAAGAGCCTTTATTTGGGCTTAAGCTCAGTCTCTCAGACTTCACCGACCCAGGGGGTCAGTGCAGAGAGCCCCAACAATGGCTGAGCAAGTTTTTATAGGGGGAAGGGACAGGTGGTGGTAGTTGACATGACATATGCATCCCATCATTACACAAGCACCAATTACAGTCGTATAGCACCTATGGTGACAATAGTGACCATTCAGAGTTTGAGGGGTGTCTGTAACATTTGGTGGGACCCAATTATGGCTTTTGGAAATTTTTTGAAAATGACCAACTACAAGGTGAGTTTAAGTGACCCACATGGGATTTAGGCAGACTCAGACCTCAGGAATGCCGGGTATGTGATTTTTAACCTCTTTGATTATCTGCTCTGAGGGGGGTGGTCCCAGAGTGGCTTCAGCCTTGAGCAATGTGTCTTTTCCCAGAACCAAAACTCAGGCCTACTAGTTTTTCTGGAGGGTCCAAAGCCTGTCATGGGGTTCATTTTAGCTCCCGTCTTTCAACTGGTTTAAGGTGTATCTGTCACCCTCAGTGCCGTAATCTACTTTCAGTGAGCCATTCAACAATTCTTTTAAGCCAAATGCTTCTGAGTAATGAGGTGTCAGTCTATTATTGGCACAATTAAGTTGTATAACAAAATGCCCCCTAATTCAGAGGTCTAACACAAGCAATCATTTATTCTCACTCATGCATTTAGAGTTCAACTGATCTGGACTGAGTGCACTTGGCTGGTTTCCAAACTGCAAACTGGGTCTAGATCTTCTCCAAATATCTTTCTTCTCTTTTGTAGCAATGGGCCAGTCAGAAATGGTCTGGTGACAGGAAAAGCAAGAAACAAGATCAACAAAACAAGCACATTGTAAACCCTTGCTTTGTGTCATATTTAGTAATATCCACATGGCTAAGACCAACATAAATGGAGCATGGAAGTATATTCTTTCCATGTAGGAGAGGAGAATATGTGTGAATATTTTAACCAATACATATTTTAACACTTGGCATATGATTAGACCACCGAATGCCATACGTATGAGCTGTCACATTTCCTTCACTGAAAATGTGTCCCCTGGTTAGAGGTGACATTAGGTACCTTGGAGATTGATACAGAGTTCTATAGGTCCATAGATGTTGGTGCTGACGTCAGGGAAGGCAAATCCTTATGCAGACTCTGTGGCTACACTTGGGAGGCATATCGCTGTCTCCTCCAGGGTCCAGTGTAATTTACTAGCCTTCATGCAGCCAAAAGGTTCTCCTGAAGAATGGTGCCCTATAAGGTCATCAATGGCAGTAGCCATCAAGATGATTCATGATAAAGGTAGTCCATGAAGCTGACCTTAGGTATAGCCTCTATCCTGTTACTATAGGCACTTTGTATATGGGCTCTGTGAGCACAAATTGGGATGTTCTGGGAAAAAGGCCAACATTCACTGATTATGGAGACCCACATACTGAGTGCCTTCTGATGGCTGTTTGCATTGGACAAGAAATCTTCATGCTCTGTGTCAGTTTAGAAAGGTCCATCCACATACTTTCCCACCAGGATTCCTATACCCAATCTCTAGCCTTGTCCTTTCCAAGGCCCTGATTAACTGGTCAACTTTTAACCAGTATTCATCTTACTTAAGTGGAAAAACAGTCATGCTGCTCAGAGTTCTACCATCTGACATGATTTCCCTGCAACACCATCTTGTTAGAGCCACACCTAGCAAGGTTAGGGTACAACAGCTGTCCAATTCAGGCATGTGTCAGCATATTATACAAATGTCAGTACCAGGCCACTAGTACTAGTCCGCTACCTTGACATAGAGAACACTGTGAGTCTAAAGATGGGAATTGAGGAAGAGGCAGGAGTCTAAGTCACTTTCTTGACAGCTTTCTCCTCAGGTCCATCCTATATGTATGATTTTAATTTCAGAACTAGATGTTGCTATGAACATACAACTTTAAGAATCAGATTAAACTAAATTCATGAAGGGTACTTGAGATGACAGTCTTCTGGTGCCTCCTGGCAGGACCTGTGGCTTCAGGTGGGGATACAGACAGTCTGTCACAGGGCAGCTGAGGGATAAGTACTCCAATCTCAGTCCCCTCCATCTGTGCTTGAGTGTTTTTCCTATTGATGGTGCTTTGCCAGGAGCCACAGAGCAAGGGAGACCGTTGATGTGGTCCTCTTAAGCCACCTCCAGGGGCTCAGAGCAGAATGGAGGGGGAAAATCCATTGGATGGGCTGTAAGCAGACAGCGCCTTTGTATTTACTTCCTGTGTTACACCAGGGTTGTGTGCAGTATGATATGGCAGAAAAATCAAAACATCACTTAACAAATTAGATTATAAAAGGCAGTGCAGCTTCAGTCTTGGTCACTGTGGTAAGCAGCTTTCTAAGATGGGGTCCATGATTCTTCTTCCTAGTATTCATGTCCTGGTATAATATTGTCCCTCTGAGTGTCAGCTGGACTGAGATTCAATTCTTTTTTTTTTTTTTAATATTTTTTTAGTTGTTGATGGACACAATGTCTTTATTTTATTGTTTTGTATGTGGTGCTGAGGATCGAACCCAGGGCCTCACGCATGCAAGGCAAGCGCTCTACCGCTGAGCTACAATCCCAGCCCCTGAGATTCAATTCTAATGAATCAATTATGGCAAAAGTGATGGGATGTCACTTCTGATATTAGGCTACAAAAGACTGACTTCCATCTTGCTTGCTCACTCTGAGGAAGCAAACCCTATGAAGAGACCCATGAAGCAAGGAATGGAAGGAGACCTCTGGCTAACACCCATTTGGGTTAATGTGGAAAAGAGTCCCCACCAGAATCTTAAATTAAGGTGACTGCAGCCCCACCTGGCATTGTTACAGGGCAGAAGCCCCATGTGAAGCTGAAGTGGTGCCAAGCCCCCTCCCTCCACTTTTACCCTAATTCTTACAAGTATGCCAGAAAGATTTCAGACATGTTGTTCAGAGTAACAGGTAGGACTTTATTAGAAGGGATAGGAAAGGGGAAAAAGGGACACACTCAAGGGAGAGAGTGGGTCCTCTTAGAGTAGAGAAGAACATTGCTTACAGGTTTACTGGGGGTCCCAGGGAAGTTTTCAGACAGCCCTGTCCAGGTCTACCCCAACTTTTGACAGCAGGATGACATCAGACATTCAAGTCCCCACCACCACTAGAACCATGCTGTCAGGTTCTAATAAAAATCTTTTCTTACAGATTTTATAGTTAAGGGGGAATTATTTTTACTCTCTGAGTTCTAGGGTCAAAAATACCATGTCCCATCCCGCCCCTGCCTCCATAAAGGAGTAGAAATGCAGGGAAAATGCTTTTTAAAAGACAAAGCATATGGGGGTAAGCACAGTGGGCCCATTTTATAGAATTATTACCTTAAACGTGTTCTTGCTACTCACATCTGTCTTTCCTATCAATATACCATTTATCTATCTATCTATCTATCTATCTATCTATCTATCTATCTATCTATTGGACTAGGGATTAAGCCCAGGAGTGCTCTATGCTGAACTACATTCCTAGCCCTTTTTATATTTTTAAGACATGGTCTCCTTAAGTTGCCCAGACTGGCCTTGAACTTGTGATTCTCCTGCCTCAGTCTCCTAAACTGCTGGGATTACAGGCCTGTGCCACCAAGTCCAGCTTCCAGCTAGACCATGATGACAGCCTTTGGAGAGACTCCAAAGCCAGAGGCTTCAGCTGAGCCCTGACCAGATTACTGGTCCACAGAATTGTAAGATAACAAATGTTTGAAGTTTGGGGGTTATTGTACATTATATATTATTAGGTAACTAATACAGTGTCTCTCTCCTTGATCACTTGATGTGATCAGCTCCTGTGCCATTAGCAACCCCCACAATGAACTGAGGTCCTCTGCCAACAGCTACCTAAGTGATCCTGGACACACTTCCTCGCCCAGTGGAGCCTTCCCACAACTGGTTCCCCACAGCACGATTAATGAGAGCCTCTAAACCAGAACCCCCAGCTAAGCTGCTTCCAAATTCCTGAACATCAGAAACTGTGTGAGGAACTTTATTGGAAGCTGCTGAGGTTTGGGGTAATTTGCTTTAGATAAGTGATACATGCATGAGGGAAAGGGAAAGTTCATGAATTATCTCTATGAAAAGAAGACAAATATTTTTGAAAAGTATTTGGTCCATATTTTTATTTTTTTGGTTCATACTCTTTTTTTTTTTTTTTTGGTACTGGGGATTGAACTCAGGGGGAACTAGACTACTGAGCCACATCCCCAGCCCTATTTTGTGTTTTATGTAGAGACAGGGTCTCACTGAGTTGCTTAGTGCCTCGCCATTGCTGAAGATGGCTTTGAATTCGCGATTCTCCTGTCTCAGCCTTCCAAAGTGCTGGGATTACAAGCGTGAGCCACCGCGCCCGGCGGTTCATATTCTTGATAAGTCCTGAACCTACGATATATGGAGCCATTTTTAGAGTTCCTTTCAAACAAAAACTTTTTTCCCTTTGTCTCAAGGATGAACTCTGGAATTCCACTAAGTTGAGAATAATAATAGCTACACTTTATTTAGTTCCTATTGCATGCCAGGTAGGTGGTGAACCTGCAGTACTATTCACAAACAGGTTAAGTACGTAAGATATCTTAAGACATCCAGTAAAAGGGAGAACGAGGTATGTATACCGAAGACCTATTTCTTCCCACTACATTATTATGGGCTCCTTAATAGTAATTCTTATAAAATCTTTTAAAAATTCTTTAAAAATGAAAATACACCACCGTTCTTGTCTTAATTGCAGAGGTACATTCATGCTTTGAAATTAGAAAGTTAAAGTAGCTTCCGTGTGAGAGACAGGACAATTTTTCTTCATCTTCACCAGGAAGATGGAGTGAAGAAAAGGCCGGGATCTTATTGGGCCCAGGACTTGCTCACCCTCCCTTTATTTGCTGACATGAATTCAGCCAGCATTCCAGCATCTAGGGCTCTGGACGAAATATCTGGTCTGGTTTCCAAGAGAACCCGGCACAGCCACAGTTAGGCGAAGAATTGGAAGCTTCAGAAGGGAAAGTTTTGGAGGCGGAGACCCAAGGGACGGGATTGAAACCACTGGTGGTTCTCAGGAACACCTGAGACGGGTGGGGCGAGCACACTGGGCAGGGCATCTCCGGACCGGAAGTTACCTCTGCCCTGACGAAAAATGGCGGCTGCGGCGCCCCTAGCCCACTCGCCGTAGCCAATGGAATCTCGACGTTCTTCTGACTCACTCCGGCGACCTGCGGCACTACGTTGTATGATGCAACACCGGAGTCGAGGAAGCCATCCTCGCTCGTTGGGCTGACTAGGCGGCGGCGGCGGTGTTGGGGCCATGTCCTTGGAAGTGACCAGGGCAACTGCAGGGATGGTGCTAGGTGAGTGAGGCGCGGTGTGTGGCTCCAGGCTCCCTGCTTGGCGAGGAATGCCAGGGCTGACTTCAGTGCCTGGCTCAGGGTGGGCGCTCCTCAAATATTTGCGGAATGATTGGAGGGAAGGAAGGAGGAAAAGGCCTGCACCCTCGCTGCACCCGGACTCGTTGAGCCGGGCCGGGCACCCTCGAGCCCTGCCATGGCAGCCGCGCCCGGCACTGCAGCACTGCGAAAATCCCGAGATGCCAGTGGGACCTCGGCACTGTGAGGAGCTGAGACATAGTGGAGCCCCCAGATAGAAATTCTTCGAAGTAGATCTTCAGGAAAGGACTTAAGAATTTTAATTCTCTTTCTCATAGTCTCATTCGTACTGAGATTTCTAGTAGGGAAAAAAGGAGGGGATTGGTAGGAGATCTGGGATGTCACTGATGTCTCAAGAAGGCTTCTGCATTGTGAGGCCTTGTGCATTTTGTATAACTCCGAGGCTTCGGTTTCTTTTAAAGACCATAGTGGACTGTTGTGTTCCTCCTCCCCCCATCTGTGTATCAGCCCTGGGGTGTTTATTTCATCCTCTGCACAGCCCCTAAAGATGGGTGTTGTTTTTCCCATTTTATAGAGATAGAAGCTGAGTGAGGTTAAGTAAATTCCCCAGAGTAACCCTGGCTTTTAAGGTACAATATCCAAGATTCCAATCTAGGTTTGGTCAACTTCAAAGCTTTTGCTTTATTACTGAGGTAGATGGAAGTGGTATCACAACTTAAAATGATCAAAAGGTTCATTTTGAAAAGGTAAATTTGTAACTCATGTTTTTAGGAGGTGAATATCCTTGAAATAGGGAATAAGAGAATAATTATGATATTAATTTCCTTCTGACTTGTAAGTTTTGCCAGTCCTGTGCTAATTCTGTTTACAGAGGTAAGGAATGGATGAATAAAGTAGTTACATAGTCAAGTGACAAAGTTACTGGCCAAACAAATAACTTACTCTCCTTTTATAAAACAGCAGAGCTGTATGTCTCAGATCGAGAGGGAAATGATGCTACGGGAGATGGAACCAAAGAGAAACCATTTAAAACAGGCCTAAAGGTAGTGTCTCTTCTCATCAGGAAAATGACTGCATTTGTTAATGACTTATGTCAATGATGATATGACTTATCAAGAATTTTACTTCAAGCAGTAGGGTTTTTGTTTGTGAAATAGAGTTTGTAAGTCATCCTCATTGCTATGAACAAAATACCTAATATAAACAACTTAAAGGAGGAAAGATTTATTTTGGTTCACTGTTTCTCAGAGATTTTTTTTTTTAATTTTTAAATTTTTTTGCAGTGCCAGGGATCCAACCCAAGGCCTCACGCTTGCCAGGCAAGCACCTCAACACTGAGCCACATCCCCATCACCTGTAGTGGTTAAGTTCATGGTCAGCTGGCTTTATTCGTTTGAGGCTGATATGAGGCAGAAATCATTGAGGAAAGCCACTTAGCTCATAGCAGCCAGGAAACAGGGAGAGGAAGGTGGCGGTGAGCAAAACATAGTCTCCAAGGGTACACCCCCCCAAGGCCCCACTCTATCCAAAGAGATTCTACCTCCTACGGTTTCTGCCACTTCCCAATAGTCCATTCACATTATGAATCCATCAATGGATTAATCCATTTGTGAGGTCAAAGCTTTCTTGTCCAATCACTTTCCAAAAGCCCTACCTTTTAACATCACTGCATTGGGGACCAAACCTTCAACACATGAGCCTTTGGGGGACATTCTAGTTTATTATGTTACCCAGCCTGGCCCTGAGCTTCTAGGATCAAGATGACCTCCTTCAGCCTCCCAAGTTTCTGAGACTATAGGTGCATGCTGCTGTGTCCCGGGTTTTTAAGGGATTTTTCACAAAAGGAAAAATATGGTAGAACGAATATAGATCTGCATCTTTTGGGTGGGAAGGGGTACAGGGATTGAACCCAGGGGCACTCGACCACTGAGCCACATCCCCAGCCCTATTATGTAGACACAGGGTCTCACTGAGTTGCTTAGCGCCTTGCTTTTGCTGAGGCTGGTTTTAAACTCAGCAATCCTTTTGCCTCAGCCTCCTGATCCTGTAGTATTAAAGGCATGCGGCACCGTGCCCTTCCGATATGTATCTTTAAAAGTGTTAGATAGTCAAGGCCAGGTACAGTGGCACATGCCTGTAATTCCAGTTACTCAGGAGGCTGAGGCAGGAGGATAGCAAGTTTCAGGCCAGCCTTGTCAACTTAATGAGACCCTGTCTCAAAAAATAAGAAGGGCTGGTAATGTAGCTTAGTGGTAGACTGCCCCTGGGTTCAGTCTCTGGTATTGCAAAACAGAAGTGTTAGATGATCAAAGCCTAAAATTCTTTTGAACATTTAAGATAGATTTCTTCCTTTCTTTTTAAAATTTTTTTAGTTGTAGATGGACACAATATCTTTATTTGTTTATTATTATGTGGTGCTGAGGATCGAACCCAGTGCCCCACGCATACGAGGCGAGCGCTCTGCCACTGAGTCACCACCCAGCCCTCTTCCTTTCTTTTTTACCATAAGTCATTGCATACTGGAATTTTTCTTTCCAACAACTCAGGTTGCCAGTTTTTCAGTTTTTCTAAGAATGAAAAACACCATTCCTCGGTCACACTGAACTCATATCCAGATGACTTCTCAGAGGCTTCTTGGTGATTTTACCATAGTTCTGACTATAATCCTGAGCCTTGAGACTCAAAGCCCTGATTAATATTAACGCACCATGAATGGACCCATATCTCAGAGCAGCTGTGTATATCTGAAGTTTGAAAATAGATTATCAGTTTATTGACCTGCTATTAGTTCTCAGGACCTAGAATCCTCCCATGTGTTTGGCACATTCTCTCTAATCAGTTTTTTATGGAAAGCCAAATATGGTCAAAGTGGTTCTTTAAGAGCTATGACCACACCATACATGTTAGGTAACTAATAGCATTAGGTTAAGGTATAGCCCAAAACTTCCCTCCTAGGTCATCATATACATGGCTGTTCACTGGAAAGCTAGGATTCACCACTTAAAACTGCCCTATAATGGAGATGGTTAAACACTCCCCTCTTGGAAAAGCACTGTGCATTCATACTTCCCCTTCTTGTTAACTGTGTTATGTTTAGTTGTTATCAAATTCTCATAGCCTGGGAGCACTCTCTTTTAGGTTAGACCATTTGGTAATGCTTTGGTATATCACATATGGGGTTTCTTTTTTAACTTCTAGAAATCTTTCTCTCCTTTCTGGATTATTGGGGTGCTTCCTGGTGTTTCCCAAACTGAAAACACTTGTTTAGGTAAACCTCATGACACTGTTAGCAAAATGTGCCATTCTGATTTGAGGAATAACAGTTCGGCTTTTTAATTTTCAGTGATATGAAAAGAGGGATCAGTACAGACTATCTGGTCGTGAGTGAGTTCTGGATGACCCACAAATGTAATCCTGCACTGCTTACCCACTGGGATAGAGTATACTTAACACAAACTAAGATAGCCATGATAATACTCGGTAGCATAATCTTTTGGGACCACAATTGGAGAGGTGGTCCATTATTAATTAAAACATCATTGTGGGGCTAAGGTTCTGGCTCAGTGGTGGAGTGCTTGCCTCACACATGTGAGGCACTGGGTTCAATCCTCAGCACCACATAAAAATAAGTAAAACAAAAAGACACTGTCCATAACTAAAAAATATTTTTAAAAAACCATCATTGTGCAGCACATGACTATATCCCTGTTATGTCTGTTAAAAAGATGGACTCTAATGTATGTTTTCAAAAGATCCAGGTTCCTTCCTCCTCTGTAGCAGTCATTGTGTTGGAACTAATGTCCTTTTAAAAAAGACCAGTTTTTGTAAGCTTAATATCTTGCCATCAGAGGGAATAACTCATATTTCCTGCTTGACTTATTAAGAGAGATTTTGAAAAAAATAAATGAAACAGTTAGTAAAATATTCATTTTTTATATTCAATTAACTATTTTTTAAAAACAGTATAAAGTAGTAAATGATATATAATAAAAGAGTCTTCATGCAGAAATTTTTTAGATACATGAGTTTAGCCATTTGTGAACTTCATCATGTTATCATTATTTTATTGAAAGAGATTTTAAAAATCTCTTACCTAATTCTCTGATTTCTTACAGAGCACTAACCTTGTAAATGCCATCTGGTTGGCTTTTGCTCTTGGCTGCCTTTTCTCTTGTTGGCATACTTGTGCTGGTCCTCAGAGCCACTGCAGAACTGTTGCTTCTGCTTCTACCAGTGTGCTGCCAACTGAACTTGCTGGGATTGTTTGTGGAAGAACCTAAGGGCTTCTACTAGAGCATAGTGCTTCTTAGTGCATTCAGCTAATCACTGTTACATCAGCTTTTAACTCTTGGGGTCTTTATGCTGTCTTGGCTCTTGAATATGTTCTAGATTATTGAACTTGTCTCATAATTGAGGGGTTATTTTAAATATTGTGCAGTGTTAAAGAAATTCTTTTTTCTCTTTATCTCAGGCTTTGATGACAGTAGGAAAAGAACCATTTCCTACCATTTATGTAGATTCACAAAAAGAAAATGAGGTAGGATGAAACAAAAACTTTAGTTATATTTTGTGAATAAATTTTCATCAGGACATAGAGGTCTTGAAAAAAATGACTTATTTCTTTTTCTTTCTAGAGGTGGGACATTATTTCTAAATCACAGATGAAGAACATTAGAAAAATGTGGCATAGGGAGCAAATGAAGAGTGAATCCCGAGAGAAGAAAGAGGTGATTAATTTATTTGCCACTGTGCACATTTTATTTTTTATTGTATTTGTTTATATTTTATTTATATTTTAAATATTTTATTTTTTTATTGTTGTATTACAGTTATGCATAATAGATTTGTTATGCCATATTCATACATGCACATAACATAATTTGATTATTCTCATTCCCCAGTACCTTCTCTTTCATTCCCATTCTTCCTCCCCAGTCAGCTTACTCTGTAGTTCTTCTTTCCGTTATCACTGTGTACATTTTTTAAGTGAATATGCCAGAAGCCATTTTAACCAGTTGCTGTATTTTTAAAATTAGGCAGAAGATAATTTGCGAAGAGAAAAGAACCTGGAAGAAGCAAAGAAGATTACCATTAAAAATGATCCAAGTCTGCCAGAGCCACAGTGTGTAAGTGTGTATGTCATTTCCAGTGTCATGGACTTGGCAACATCCTATCATGATTTCTGGGTTTGAGGAGCACAAGACAACATTTGTTCCTTCACATTGTTTGTCTTTTCTTTTAGAAAGGATGGCGAGAATGTATTAGAATTATAAGGCAGATTCTTACAGAGGTTCATTTTAATATACAGTTTAGTAATTGCATGTTGAGCAAATTCTGTGCTGTGTGGTGTTGGTCAAATGATTTTACCTTCTCTAGTATCAGTTTCTTCATCATAAAATGTGGAGATGGAATTTTTTTTTTTTTTTTTTTTTTTTTTGGTGCTGTGGATTAAAGCCAGGGCCTCACACATGCTAGGAAAGCACTGTATTGCTGAGCTGCATCCCCAACCTGGAAATCCATGATTTTTTAAACAGATAAAAAGTGTCTGTGATTCTGTGAAATTGGGTTCACTCTGCTGGTTCCCCTATTCTTTCTGGAACCCAGATTGTTGGATTATGAATGGACATGGTGATGAACTGCTGAATTTCTCCTACTTCTTAATTGATGGAATTGTTTCCTTTACCATATTCACCATCTCCATCCTTTACTCATCTGTGTCTTTCGTCTTTCAAAGAGCCTTTGTTAGCTTCAAGTCTCAGAGTGTCTTGAGGGACCTTCAAGCACTGGAAAAGTCCCCGTTAGGTTAGGATTGTTGCAATAGTGCGAAGAAGTGAATTCATTTATTACCTGATTTTCTGTAGCAATATTTGAAATCTTTCTGGGTATGTCTCATTGCTAGATTTGCCCTAAAGTGCTAAAATTATCACAGATAATACAAAATTAGAGGAAATCACTCTACTACAGCTAGAACCAAAACATTTCACCATGTTGGGATGGTGAAAGAAAAAAGAATCCAAGTATTTTTTTTGTGTCCATTTAGTATTAGTGGAAATGTTGGTATGTGATAAATGCCATGATCAAATATTATTTATTTCAATTTGACAGGTGAAGATTCATGCATTAGAAGGATATAGAGGCCAGAGAGTAAAGGTGTTTGGCTGGGTCCATAGGCTGCGTAGGCAAGGTAAATGGTTTCTTTTCCTGTTTTTAATTTTGAATAACAATGGTCTCAGATGAAGATATTTACTTGGATATCTTAAAATATCATAAAAATATTTACTTGGATTTGTGTAGGGATTTTTTTTTCCTGGTGCACTGATATTTTAAAGGATGTAGTGATTTATAGCCTAATTTTCTTTGCAACTTATTATTGCCATTGAAAATTGAAGAATTACTTAAAAGTTATTTTAACTGTTAGCAACCACAGTGATCAGGAGGTAGCCAGCAAATTCTTGCTAAATTGAACTTATTTAATGATTATTTAATGAAAAACAGGGAATACGTTACAAGAAGGTCAGATCCTATTCTGAAACTTGGCTGTAGATATACTCTTATAATTAATATGTTTGCATTCTGCTTCTCCCTTGGTCCTAATGTTTTGTTTTCTCTTCTTATTATTTTATAAATATTTTTTACTATAATTATCAGATCTTTCATAAAAATAAATGGGACATAAATTTAAATTTCTCTTAAGTATCATGTTCCTCCCACTGAGTACACAACACTGCTAGATGTTGCAGGATAAGACACAATCCTTTAGCTCATTCCCTATGTTTTGTTATCCCATGGTCATGTGGATAATGAGAATCACATAATATTTAAAAGTACAGTACAGTGAAAATAAAATGCTTTATAAATAAGGCATAGCAATATTACTGGTGGGTATTTCAAAGGAAGGGGGCCATATAGGAGGATTGAAGTTCTAGTACTTAATCTTGATGTTTCTAAGATGTAAGATCAAATTATGAAAAAGTACTTTCTAGACCCTAGTCTGGCTAAATTTCTGTATCTCATTTTAGGAAAGAATTTAATGTTCCTGGTGTTGCGGGATGGTACGGGTTATCTTCAGTGTGTCTTGTCAGATGAGTTGGTAAATATTTTTTTTTAATTTATGACAGAAAATTATATTTTTTCAGGCGGTTCTTCTGTTATTTTAGGAGAGTTTAGGATCAATATACATATTTTAAACTATCATTTTCACAATGGATACATATGTCAAAACATCACATAATACATCATTAAAAGAAAAAATTATTTGTTAATTATAATTTAATAAGCTAGGGGAAAATTTTGTTATGTAAAATTGCCAACACATTAAAAAAAATACAACAGATTAAGTAACCCTATCACCAACTTCAGTAACTTCCAATTTCTGTCTAATCCTGGTATGATATTGCTCCTTCATACATTATATCATTTTATTGAAATATGCTTCTGTATTCATCTCTCAGAAAAAATATCATTTTTAGGTAGTCACTATTATCACCTCCCTCTAAATTATCACAACTCCTAAATGTTTCTAATATCCAATCATATTCTTTCAATTGATTTAATAATGACATTATGGTTGGTTGATTTCAGGATCCAAACAAAATTTCCATCCTACATTTGGTTGATACAACTGCTATCTCTCCTAACCTATAACAGTGCCCTCATTTTATTCTCCTCTTTTTTCCCCAATTTATTTGTTGGGAAAAATATGACAAATTGTCCCATAGAACTTCTCAAATTTTGGATTTGGTTGATTGCATCCTGTGGTATCATTTAATGCATTCCTTTGTTCTTGGCATATTTTATCAGAGGAAGTCTGATTAAGTTAAAAGTTGCCCAGGGCTGGGATTGTGGCGCAGTGGTAGCGTGCTCGCCTAGCACGCGTGGGGCACTGGGTTCGATCCTCAGCACCACATAAAAACAAAGATATTCTGTCCACCTAAAACTAAAAAATAAATAAATAAATATTTAAAAAAAAAAAAGTTGCCCAGCCTGATCTTAAACTTGCAGTCCTCTTGCCTCAGCTTCCTGGGTTGGGATCATAGGGATGACCCATCATGCCTGCCTTCCCCATCACTTTTCTCTCAATAACTCTAGCAAGTAATGATCATCATAGTGTACATGGTACTTTTTTGTGGGGTTTTTTTTTTTTTTTTTTTTTGGTACCAGGGACTTAACCCAAGGGCACTTAACCACTGAGCCACATCTCCACCCTTTTTTTGTATTTTATTTAGAGATAGGGTCTCACTAAGTTGCTGAGGCTGGCTTTGAACTTGGGATCTTCCCAAGCTGCTGGAAATAGAGGCATGTGCCACTGTGCCCAGCTTGTTTGTTTATTTGTTTGTTTTTTGCAGTATTGGGGATTAAACCTAGGAGCACTCTACCACAGAGCTACATTTCCAACCAACTCTTTCTTTTTTAAATTTTGAGACAGTTTGCTAAGTTGAGGCTAGCCTTAAACTTGGAATCCTGCCTCACTCTCAAGTCATTTGGGTTACAGGTGTGCCCTACTACACCTGGTAGCCTGTTTATTGTTTAAATGGTGAGGATTTGAGGAAAAGAAAAGGAAATAACTGTTAATATATATATATATTTTTTAAAATATTTTTTTAGTTGTTGATGGACCCAGTGTCTTTATTTTATTGCTTTGTATGTGGTGCTGAGGATCGAACCCAGGGCCTCACGCATGCGAGGCAAGTGCTCTGTCGCTGAGCTACAATCCCAGGCCCCTGTTAATATATTTTTAAGAGATGTGGAGTGATATCATTCATGCTTATATATATCTTAAGTGGGTACTTATATATACATGTGCCTCTATATACAGTCACGCATCACTTAACGGCAGGGTCACATTCTGAGAAATGGGTCAGGAATCCACTTTGTTGTGTGGATGTCATAGAATGTACTTTTACAAACTAAGACAGCTGTGACATCAGGTGGTATGATCTTGTGGGGCAAACATTGTATATGTTGTTCATTGTTGATAGAAACATTAGTTGGCATGTGGCTTTGTTAATAAGTTTGTTTCCCATAAAAAGAACTATTCTTTATTCATATTAAAAAAAATCAGTGGCAGTCTTATTCCTTTTTTACCAGTATTTTACCCATATAACTTGTTTATAAATAATCCTCTTAACTTTACATACTTTAGAATATTTTAATTCATATAGCTTGTTCGTAAATAATCCTTTTAACTATATATTTTAGATTATTTAATATCAGCATAAATAATTTGAATTTTGATCTTTTTATAGTGTCAGTGTTATAATGGAGTAATCTTATCTACTGAGAGTAGTGTTGCTGTATATGGAATGCTAAATCTTACCCCAAAGGGCAAGCAGGTAAGTGGATTCAGTTTTCCTCACTGGTTGAGTAAATAGGTGTCCTTTTTTATACTTTGGGTGTTTGGCATATAAGTACCCAAATGTGAAGCACTTGTAAATTTAGTGTACTTTGTATTTCCAGTGAAATGTATATACTACATAATTTGTCTTAGTCCTTTTTCTATTACTATAACAGAATACTACCGACTGCATAATTAATAAAGAAAAAATTATTTCTCATAGTTCTGGAGGCTGGGAAGTGTAAGACTGAGGGGCTGTTTTTGGTGAGGGCCTTCTTGTGTCATAACAAGGTGGAAGGCCTCACATGGTCAGAGAACATACACCAGGTAGAAATCTGGATGAGACTGAACTACTTTCATAACTAACAAGTAACCCACTTCTAAGATAATGACATTAATCCATTGACTCCTTGGTACCTAAACACCTCCCATTAGGCCACACCTCCCAACACTGTTACAATGGCAATTAAATGTCATTGTGACTTTTGGAGGGAACAAACTATACCCTAGCACAACTCATAAGAATAATTGAGAAATTCCAGCCTCATGGAATTCTGGAATGATTCACACAGGCTGTACTACAACCACTCTGTGTGAATGTATTAATAACTCTTCAACTAGATAGAAATAAAACAACCTACCCCAAAATTTTCAGAAAAGAGCAGTAGTCTCAACCTAAAACTTTCTTGTCATAATTTGAAAGCCTCTTTTAAGTCATATAATTGATATTCAGAAAACTCTTTGTTCTTCAGCCAAAAAGCACATAACCTATTTCAATTACAGTTTTTTTTGGTAGTTATAGTTCACATAACTACAGTTACCCTTGTTGATTAGGAAGGAAAACAGAAAAATGTAACATATTAGCCACAAGAGGGAGCAAACAGTCCTCAACTAGAAGTGTTGGTAAGAGATGCTGTGGAGTTCATGCAAAAGAGCCTGCAATAAAAATATCAAATTCAAGCCCATTGAATTTTCTTGGAAAATTGTCTTGGAAAGGATGAGACTGCAAAATGAGGTAGTTGTCATGATGTTACTTGCTGTTTAGAGTTTGGCACTAAGATAATTGTAAATTCCATGATACGTGGCTTTTAGAATGAATTACTTTAAATGAAATTATTAGGGAGAATTTGAATTTTTAATATGTATATTCTAAAGGTTAATAGCTTTTAGTAAAACCTTTGCATTTAAGTTTTTCAATGTGAATAAATATGTTAATTTATGTTGTTAGGCAAAGGCTGAAAAGAGACACCAAATGTTAATAGTAGTTAATAGTTACTCCAGGTCATAAGGTTATAGTTTATTTTCTAGTTTATGTTTTTCCATTTAAAAAGAAAGTCTGGTGCCTGTGTGTGTATTTACTCTGAAGAAATAGTAAATGTAAGAGTATCAATATAAAATTGAATTATTCAGTGTTTACTTTTAGAAGGATAATGTTACTAATGATGAAGTTCTTAGAAATATCAGCTTACATTTAGGTGCAGTGGTGTGGTACTCACCTGTAATCCCAGCTACTCAGGATGCTGAAGCAGGAGAATTGCAAGTTTAAGGCTAGCATTGGCAACTTAGCAAGATCCTGTCTCAAAATAAAATTTAAAAGGACTGGGGTTGTCACTCAGTGGTAGAGCATCCCTGGGTA
Organism: Geosciurus inauris; assembly: GCA_004024805.1. NCBI lineage: Eukaryota > Metazoa > Chordata > Mammalia > Rodentia > Sciuridae > Geosciurus > Geosciurus inauris. The sequence goes on along the minus strand of PVHX01000611.1, from coordinate 70,785 downwards.
CACTGTCCAGTATTGCAAAAGGAAAAAGAAAAAAATCAGCCTACCAAAAATTTGGATATAAAGTGAAATCTTCAGTACTGTTAATTTGTTGTTTCCTTCTCCTTCCCTGTGTTTATCTACACTCTACCTTTTAAAAATGTAGGCTCCAGGGGGCCATGAGCTGAGTTGTGACTTCTGGGAACTTGTGGGGTTGGCCCCTGCTGGAGGAGCAGATAACTTAATCAATGAAGAATCTGATGTTGACGTCCAGCTGAACAACAGGCACATGATGATCCGAGGAGAAAATATGTCCAAAATCCTAAAAGCACGTTCCATGGTCACCAGGTGCTTCAGAGATCACTTCTTTGATAGGGGGTACTGTGAAGTAAGTGTGTGGTGGTCATGTTTTGCAGATAGTACCTCTTTGCTATTTTGTGGCTTGAACAGTAGTGCTCACAACAGACCTACATTTTCTCCTTCCATGCAAACAGGTTACTCCTCCAACGTTGGTGCAGACGCAGGTAGAAGGTGGTGCCACGCTCTTTAAGCTTGACTATTTCGGGGAAGAGGCATTTTTGACTCAGTCCTCTCAGTTGTACCTGGAGACCTGCCTTCCGTCCTTGGGAGATGTTTTTTGTATTGCACAGTCATACAGAGCAGAACAATCCAGAACACGAAGGCACCTGGCTGAGTATGCAGTTGTCTTTTTGTTTTTATTTATTTTTAGAAATTATCTTCAGAAAAGAAGTCTGCGTGGCTGAATGATGTCTGTGTGAAAAAATCTGGTGGCTTATGAGGAAAATGGACGAACATATTAAGTTTTGCCTCTTAGGCCACAGCTAAAATCGTTTTTTCACTTTACGTTGAGCTTTTACATGTTAAGGAGGAAGAAAGGAATCCCAACTTGGGGGTAGAGAAATCTAAAACTAATTTGCAGAGTTGGGAATTGGTTAGTAGTGTTGGAATTTTACGTTTCCCTGGGTAGTTTCCCAGTGTTAAAATTTTTGCTTGAGAAAAACTTAGTGTTAAAAAAACAAAAACAACTCTGAGCATCTTGTCCTTCAGATACAGTCACGTGGAAGCCGAATGCCCTTTCCTGACCTTTGAGGATCTCCTGAACAGATTGGAGGACTTGGTTTGTGACGTGGTAGATAGAGTCTTAAAATCACCGGCAGCAAGCATAGTGTATGACCTCAACCCGGTAAGTGAAGTGTTCTATGGAGGTAAACAAATCATAATCCTTTGTTGAAAGACAATGAGTCTTTCTTGGTTTTTGTAGATTCGATGTCTTGGCAAGCTGGAATAAGTACTAACATTTTGAAGACAAAATTCAATATTAGTCATTGTCAGTAATTTATAATATTTTTAATGTACATAAGAGGGCGTTCGTATTTGTTTCCATCTTAGGAATATTTTCATGGTTTCTTAGTTTGAGATAATATTTCATAATAATGGTAAGTAGTTTTCTGTTTGTTAATGGACATTTTAGTTTTGTTAGTTTTCTTTATGTATTCTGTTTCTTTTCTCCTATAGAACTTTAAACCCCCCAAACGGCCTTTTAAACGAATGAACTACTCAGATGCTATAGTGTGGCTAAAAGAACACAATGTAAAGAAAGAAGATGGGACTTTCTATGAATTTGGAGAAGTATGTATTCCTTTCTCATCATTCTTTCTAAGGTAGTAGTGTGCTTGAAGTGGATTGCTGTTTCTGCTTAATTAACTAGTAATGTGGAAGGAATTTACGTGTCCTCAAATAAATGATAATAACAGAGCCTACTTCTTGGGTTGTGTGCAGGTTCATTGTAGAGTGAGCCTTAGAACAGTATTGTTTTTGTAGTGCTCCACAAATACTAACGAGTTTTTAGCCTTCCTTCACATATCATCCTTCATCTCTCCTCCATGATCATTACTCAGCTTCTACATAAAAACTGTACTCATAATTCACTAGCCTGGCAGGAGTACTCTAGAAAATTATGAAGACTGAAATTGTATGCAAAATGTTGGTATGTGAATATATTTGTTTTTCTGGCATTTTCAAAAGGGATTCATTCCTTCCAGAACAGTGATTTGCAACTCCTTCACATGGAAGGAGATTCAGAAGAGAGCCATTGTTTAAAATGCAAAACTGAGAGCGAAAGTCTTGGTGGAGAAGGTTTCAGCACATTGGTTTTGCCTGGGAATCTCCCTCCCAGCATGCATTGGGAGTGTGGGTTGGCAACAGTGTTCCATGACTTAGTACCCGTGTAATTGTTCCTTACATAATGTTTGCAAATCTAGTTGTTTCACAGGTGAAATATGAGTAGCTGCTGCTACCTAGTTTTGTTTTGAGTTTTAGCAGGAATTTATACAGAGGAAAAGAGTATGCTATCTCTATAAATCTCTCTTCCTATCTTGGGACTTTGGTTTATGACACATAATAGCATAATTTTGAAATGAAAGCTTGAGTGCTTTGAATACCTAGTGCTTAACAGTGTTATTAAGTGGAAATAATACAAACTGTAGAGTCAGAAGATGTCCATCTCCCAGGTGGGCTTAGCTCCCGTCTCTGCCCTGATCTGCAGTGTAGCTGAAGGCCATTGACCTCACTCTGATTCCTCTCTACTGTGGAGATAATGTCCTCTTGTCAAGGTTGTGGGAACTAACTTAGGAACTAAATGTCCAGCAGGATCCCTGGCACAGGGAGCCCTCCTTGTCAGTTTGTACTGTATGTTGTGCTCATCATATACACACGAGGGCGCTAGAGTATATACATAGTTTGCAGGCTTTTCAGGTGCAATAAGACCCCACATCCCCTAACTTCATCTCACAGAACCCCAGGTTGAAAAGTAGTACAAGCTAAGAGACCAGCGCTCTCCCACTTATCTCATCCCTCTGGCACCTCAGAGGGCCTAGAGCTGCAGGGACTAGAGCTGAAATAGCTATACTAGGTGATTGCTCAGCTCTCTTTCTGATCTTACATTAAACAAATCAATGAGTCTCGTTCAAATCTCAGTGTTTTTACTAGAACAAGAGTTTTCAGGTTTTTTTAAAAAATGTTTATTTTTTAGTTGTAGGTGACAGAATATCTTTATTTTTGATTTTTATGTGGTGCTGAGGATCGAACCCAGCGCCCTATGCGTGCTAGGCGAGCACGCTACCACTGCGCCATAATCCCAGCCCCAAGAGTTTGCAGTTTTAACTTGAAAACTCTATGGTTTACTGAAGGATGTTTTGAGGTATACAGATTCACTTGGTTCATCATCTTATATCTTGGCTAACTATTCCAGATGTGGTAGCATTTTGGGGCGGGAAGATACCGGGGATTGAACTGAGGGGCACTCAACCACTGAGCCACATCCCCAGCCCTATTCTGTATTTTATTTAGAGACAGGGTCTCACTGACTTGCTTAATGCCCTGCTTTTGCTGAGGCTGGCTTTGAACTCATGATCCTCCTGCCTCAACCTCCTGAGTTGTGTTCAGCTATGATAGCACTTACAAACTTGATATTGATTGTTTGTCTTATGATGTCTACTGTTGAAGATATAACTGCTTCATTATAACAGGAGAGATTCAGATAACAGGAGAATTTAAAGATTAGTGTCATTAATAATCTCTGTGGAGATCAGTGGTGTTGTGAAGCATTGACGGATTACCTTCTACTTTGAGATTAAGTGGACACTTAATTCACTTTAGAATTTGGTAAAACTGGCCACTGAGAAAACTGAGCAGAATCTAGTCACGGCTTGAAGATATTTGTTTATTGAGGAGGTGGGGTTTATTCCTTAAACATGAGCCATACTAAAGAAGGTACATCTTTTTACAGTTCATTTAATAACTATGTGAATCTATAAAATGTTTTCTTTTTGAAAGAAATTCCTTCTTACATGGATGTGTGTGGGTTAGGTTGGCGTTTATTCTCCATTATGTCGTGTTTATAGGAGGAAGGGCTGTACAGGGTGAAAGAGCTGCTGCTTTCTTGTTGCATTTCAAGTTGTAAATGTTAATGAAGTCTTGTTTAACCTCAGGATATCCCGGAAGCTCCTGAGAGACTGATGACAGACACCATTAATGAACCAATCTTGCTGTGTCGATTTCCTGTGGAGATCAAGTCATTCTATATGCAGCGATGTCCTGAGGATTCCCGCCTTACTGAATCTGTTAGTTTGTTGATTCACAGTATTAGAATCATGGTGTTTAAGGGAATGGGGACTGTCATTTGGAAGAAGGTTTCACTTGGGGCAAATATTGTGTAAATCTAGAATGACAGTAATTAGAGTGGTTTATTTCCTTCCCTGATTGAGGTTAACATGTTTCATCAGGGAATTTGAATAATATTGGAATTTTGCGTGATCATTGTGGTTCTTTTAGCTATAAAAGCTTAATTGTAAGCCGGGCGCGGTGTTGCAAGCCCGTAATCCCAGCACTTAAGGAGGCTGAGACAGGAGAATTGTGAGTTCAAAGCCAGCCCAGCAATGGCAAGACGCTAAGCAACTCAGTGAGACCCTGTCTCTACATTAAAACCACAAAATCGGGCTGGGGACGTGGTTCAGTGGTCAAGTGCCCCTGAGTTCAATCTCCAGTACAAAAAAAAAAAAAGCTTAATTGTAGTTTTTATTGGAACCCCATAGCAAAGCCATGTAATTATGCATTTTATTTTTCCTTGTATTTAAAGGTCGATGTGTTGATGCCCAATGTTGGTGAGATTGTGGGCGGCTCAATGCGTATCTGGGATAGTGAAGAAATGCTGGCAGGTTATAAAAGGGAAGGGATTGACCCCACTCCTTATTACTGGTATACAGATCAGGTAAAAACAATTTTTTGAAGTCTTTAATTTTTTTCATTGCAATAGCTCTGTGTACACTGAAATTTTTGAAAGAGAATTCCAAGTGGTACCTGGTGTTTGAATGAGTTATATTTGGTTTCATGGTTATAATAATGTTGCATGTGAATATTGCCATTTTTGTCTTACAAGTTCTATGTTAATTTTCATTTGAAAATGGACTTGCTCATTGCTGCAGAGTTCTAAAAATATATCATTAGAACCTCCCCGTGTCTAGTACTTTCATTTTCCTCTGATAAATGGAGATACTTAGTTCAGAAGATTGAAGTTTCTTCTTTCCAGGGCTCTGCTTAATACCTGATTTATTTTTCATACTGGATTATTTCTTTCCATGTATGTAGTTCATGAAGGTGTATAGACTATGGGTTGAATTCTGACCCACAAAGAGCTAATTCTTCCACAGTGGAAAAATTTAACCTTTTTAGATAACATTTTAAACTAAGCATTTACTCGTCTCACTCTTGCTCTTGATTTCTTTTTTATTTAACAGAGAAAATATGGAACATGCCCTCATGGGGGATACGGCTTGGGCTTAGAACGATTCCTGACTTGGATCCTGAATAGATATCACATCCGAGATGTATGCTTATACCCTCGATTCGTCCAGCGCTGTGCGCCATAACTGATTCCCTCGGGAACATGAAGAAAAGAATGGTTATGAAAGGAACAGGCTGCCTCATTAAAAAGAAACAAAAAGCCAAATTGTCCCATATTTGTTCCATTGGAGTATAGCTTTCTGTTTATTCCCACTACCATAAAACCATAAAGTGTCATCCACATTACTTGAACATCAAGGGACGTTGATTTCATTTTAAGAAAAAATACCCATTACAGAGTCTGGGGAAAATATGTGGCATGTAACTCTGTAGTTATTTTATGGATACATTTCAGCATTTTGTCCAGTTATAGCAATTGTATTAAATATGTCATACATAATTAAACTGTTTCTAATTATGGTGTAAGGTATCCTAGAAGCTTAATCTTTCTGTACTTCTAATGTAACTGGAATTCCTTAATTTATATCATTTTACTGTATCAGTGAGTTAAAGCACATCTGTGGGGGCAGTTCACAATATGGCATAAAGATTTGCTAGTGTTAGAGTGCACCTCAGCTGTAGATTCTGGAATCTAATGAGTACATTGTTTGGTACCAGTTAATCTTTTCTGAATCCACATTCATATGCTTTTAATTTGAGGCATATGAATTGATATGGAAGAATTCGTAAAAATGGAATTGCCTTAAAGTGTAAAGTGAGCATAATTGTTAGGAAGAGGGGTGGTATTTAAATGATTCACAGCATCCCTCATAGCATTAGTTTAAGGTAAAGGGGTAGACCGAGCTTCCTTCTATCTTGGTGATTTTTATAATTAAAAATATGTTCCAAAAGAACTTGGCAGTTTGAATCTTAAAAAAACTGTAAGTGACTGGTTGAGTCATCCCTGCCATGTCCTTACAGCTGGTCTGTGCTACCTTCCACACTTCACAGCAGGCTTATTGAATGGCTTTAGAGCAGATATAGTTAAATTTTTCCCTCAAATGCATGCTGTGTATTCTCAATAGGCTGTATTTTCCCAGCAATCAATAAATGAACACTCATTAAAAACTCTTGCTGGTTTAATTTTCTCAAACTGAACATCACTGTTGCATATTAGTTCATATCTTATGCATTTTTTGTTTATTTTTCATGATGTATATTTGTATAGTTAGATATTAAATTTAGTAGGTATTACTAATGTTACAGTAATTAAAGAGACTGATTTTTAAAAATTAGATATTTAGGTCCTAGTTACAACTTTTTTGTACCCTTTTTGTGTTATTTTCTGACCCTAGATTTTACTCTATGTACAATTAAGTGAAAATGACAGATGGAAATGGGGCGTTTGTAGTCTATTTGGCTTGTATCTTTAAATAAAAACTACTTAGAAGGTCAATGAATTTTGTTTGGCTTCAGCTTGGCAGTTTATTTGACCAGAATTTAAGTGAAGAGGTTAAGCTCAGCCTAAATTTTTAATTCTATAAATATGTTAAGAGTTTTAAAATACTGAAGGAAAGCCAGGATTAGGCAGGGGATAAGGGAGTAGAGGTCATGGTCACCAGGCCAAGAAATAACAGGATGAGAGCAACAGACTTCTGCGCACAGGACTTCATTGGTTAACTGTGGTGGTGGTTCTGCCCTAAGTCCCCCAAATACCATATGTTGCCCCTGCCATACACAGCTCACAGACACCCCTGGTTTTGAGTTCTGCTCTCAGGGGACTCCTTCCTGGACTCTTCATCTCATGGTTCTTTCCATCCTGAAACTTGATATCTAATCAAAACCCCCCTTCATTTTGGCCCTTGTGTGACAGACATGCCTAAAGTTAAAGACAAGCAAGATGACAGTATTGTAGCTATTCAAATTACAGGTGGTACCCAACTTGAGGATGGTTTAATTCATGATTTTTCAGCTTTAATGATGCAAAAGCATTACCAGGCAACTGTTCTGTCTCACTTTTAATGTAGTCAGTAAATGACAGGAGATGTTTAACACTTCATTATGAGTAAGCTTTGTGTGAGATGACTGCCCAGCTGTAGGCTAATAATGTAAGTGTTCTGAGCACAATTAAGGTAAGCTAGGTTGAGCTATGATAGTAGGTTAGGTGCATTTAGTACTTTTTCAACTTACAATTTTAACTTATGGGTTATGAGGGATGTAACCCATCATATCAAGAAACATCTAGACTTAGGTACCAACCTTACCTCTTAAATGTTTAGCCATTCCTAGCAACCAGGTTTTTCTATCTTGTTCAGCTCCCTCCTCCCTTGCTGCCTCTAGCAATTCCTGAAACTGTTTAATATATACAGTAGTTCAGCTCTGTCTTAAGCAACTTTGGCGGCACATTGGGATCACTTGGGGACATTATAAATAATGGTGCCTGGGCCTTACCCCAGACCACATGAATCTGAATTTCAGGGACACAGCAGGATATTTTAAAAACTTCCTCAGGTCAGGATGTCATGGAGTTTATGGTAACTAGTACCTCCCTTCTAAACTTAATCCTCCTGTGCTTAGTTAATGGTTTTATATTAATCTTTGTAGCTGAAATGCGAAAATTGAGGTGATGCTGAGAAACTATAATGTTTGAATTATTTTAAGCCTCCTTAAAATCAGTTTATTTCATTCAGCCATTCCAGGAAAAAAAGACAAATGTCATGATGTTCAAATGCTGTGTAGCTCATAGCATTTGGAAATTGCTCTCCAGTAAGGTCACTAGTTTCTTACGCTGAAAAACCTCCTTCTGTTTCATGGGTTGTTACTAGCATGATGATTAGGTAAAGAGCATTCTCTTTGAATAGAAAAATTTGATCAGAGATGAAGAGGTTATGTATGTGGGATAAAGACAGTTTCTAGAGTCAAAATCAATTTTGTATCTGGTATAATTGAGCATATAGGCTCAGAGATGGAGGTATTTAAAGTTTTAGCTTATTTAGGTTTTTACTTAAATCTGTGTTGCTGAATAATATGTTTACATTACATTGACTTTTTTTTCAGTTTTAGACTTTATTGATCTATAGAAGATAAGGATTTTGCTTCCTCCTTTTCCTGTCCCCACCACTCAACGTGTACCCTTCTCATCTCTCCATTTTTCCCACTTAGGTAAATTATAATTTTGGTTGGCTGTGTACTAAACTAATGTATTTCCCTTTCTGTCCAACTTTTAATTTCCTTATAATTAATAGCTTTTATTTTAGTATCGTGAATTCAATCCCCAAAGATGTTCAGATATATTGAGTAGTCTTATAGTTATGTTTTCAAGTTTCTCCTGGAAACAAGTTGCCCTCTGTTCTTGGAAAACAATTGCCATCCGGGGTCTATTTCACTATCATCATGAGCATTCCCTTTGCCTTTCTCCTATATTGGATATCCCCTTTGCTATATCTCTCATTTTTACTCTTTCTTGGTTTACTTTCTAATTGTGCTTGAGTACATCCTCTGACAGTTTCCTAAGAACAAGTTAATGGAAGGTAAATTTACTGAAATGGCATGCATAAAAATGCTTTTAATCTATTGTCACACTTAAATCATAGTCTGTGTAAAATTTGGGGTGAGAAAGCATTTTTCCTCAGAATTTTGCTAGTTGTTGAGGCTGGCCTGGAATTTGTGATCCTCCTGTGCCCCGCGCCCCTCTGCCCCCCGAGTTGTTGGCATTATCGGTGTACACCACCAGGCCTGCCTCAAGCACTTTCTTTCCTGGAGATCATTACTGTATTTGAGGACAGTTGGAAGGGAATGGGTATAAGTAAAAGGAAAGAAATGTTCAATTATTAGATGTTAGGAAGGACAGTTAGTGAGGAGTGATGACTTCTCTATAAATGGGGAAACAAAATAGTGTCTATTGAAAGGTTGTAAGTGACATTTAATGTTGGGTCATGGGAATGGGTAGACAGGCACTAATCTTAGATTATGACTGTTACAATGACAATAAAAACAATTTCCTTAGCATATTCAGATTCAGCTATGAATCTGAATTCAGCTATGAATCTGAATTCGGAACTGTCTCATAGTGGCCGACAATAGCTCTAACAAACCTGTGACACTGGTCACAGGGACGACTTGTGAGTGATGGGAACTGAGACCTCCCTGGTCTCTGCTTTCTGCCACCTTTTTCTCTTTGAGATGCATCCTGAGGGAAGGGAGCAAGCCCCAGCACTGGAACCAGATGCACCAGGATTCAAATACTAGCTTCTGCCTCTTTTTCTAATTGTGTAGCTTCAGGAAAGTCAGGAAACCTCTGTAACTCTTCCTCATCTGTAAAGTAGATGAGGAACTTTCTTACTATGGTAAAAGAGATGAAAACCTCAATAGAAGGATTGAGGAAGAGTTGAGGAAAATTGCCAGAAAATAGCCACTGCCTCTTTGCAAAATGGCTACAGTGATGAGAGTTACAGTGTCTGGCACTTAATGAATAGAAAACATTACTAACTTGTTTTCTTGCTGGTAAATATAGGCATGACCCAAAGATCTTACCAAACTTTGCTTATTATAGCTAGTGTTACTGAAACCATACCTATTTTCTTGCCTCTTGAAAATGGCCCAGTGAATCAAGGACAAGTTGTTAGGGAAGGAAAAGAATTTATTCAGTAAGCCAGCAAATGTGAGAAGGTGGTGAACTAGGATCCTGAAGGACCATCTCAACTCAGCACAAGTTTCAAGGTAGTTTTCATCTTGAAGTGAAGGAGGAAGAGGAGGGCAGATTTGGTTTGGAAGTGATTGATGGCTATAGACTTCTAGGTGTCTAGTAGGCTAAAGATTTTCCAAAAGCCCATGTTATCAATCTGTTGTTCTTGCACATAGTCACAAGGTCATGATGCCCCTGTAAAATATTGAAAATCTCTTAATCTTGTTTTGGTCTTATTAGTCTTTAAGGGGGAAGAAAGATCAGGGCAGTTTAAAGTTTAGTTAAATCAGTCTTGTACCATTAGTTTTGTACAAACATTCTTTAAATGATTGACAAGGGCTATGCTCTGGGTGGCAGAGGTCTTTTCTAGTGCATGATCACAGAGGTGAGGTTAAATACAGTATGGAGGATGTAGGTCTAATATTTCTTTATCTGTGCAGGTCTGCCTCCAGAGTGTCTCCACATCCAGCATATTTCAGTCTTCTTCCTCTTATAAATTCTAATACCATCTTGATGAAAAGCATTTCTTTGCCCCCTCAGCCAGAAATCAGCTCTCACTTTTATCAGAGAAACTTCTGCTCACCAGTGGGTTCCCTACTACATACACATTTGCTAGATAAATATAATACCCCTCCCCAATCTTAGTTCAATGTGAAAAAAGACATCTCAGGGCATCAGATTTGTAGGGAGGAGGTAGAGAGGTTCTCAAAGTCATAGCTGTTCGGTTACAATGACATAAAGGGAATTCCCTTAGCACATTCACATTCAGCGGTGAATGTGATGGGGCTAGGAGAGAACTGAACCCAGGTAAGGTATTGAGGAACCCTTTAAAATTTCATTCAAGAACAGCATTCACACAGAATAGGGAGGCTCCTAGAATGGCTATGCGAGAACAGGAAGCTGGAGCTAGGGCAGGACCCCTGCATGAAAGGGGCTTCTGAGGCCTGTTACTTCTGTGACAAGAAATTCTGAATCCTGGTCCTCTAGCTCAGAAGACAAAGAACTTACCATCTGCCCAGAGCTCTGGGTAGGGAGTAAAAACTTTCTGGGATGAATCTACTTCCTGGGTTTTGAACTTACACATCTTCAAAGAGCAGGACTACCAAGCAGAGAAATTAACACCAACCTGTCCAAGATGGATGAGACCCCCTAGGTCCTGCAAAAAGCAGAAAGGCTCTGTAGGGACCTTTCCATCACTACATGGAGCAGGGAAGTCTGCAAAAACTTTTGCCAAAACTGAGCTCAAAAAACAGTCATGACCCAAAGTATTTAGTGAAGCAGAACATGTCTTTTTTTTTTTTTTTTTTTTTTTTTGGTACTGGAGATTGAACTCAGGGGTTCTCAACCACCGAGCCACATCCCCAGCCCTATTTTGTGTTTTCTGTAGAGACAGGGCCTCACTGAGTTGCTTAGCGCCTCACGGTTGCTGAGGCTGGCTTTGAACTCGCAATTCTCCTGTCTCAGCCTCCCTAAGTGCTGGGATTACAGGCGTACACCACCACACCCAGCTCAGAACATGTCTTAAATACTGGCTTAAGAACTCGAGTCCCCTCCGCTCCACAAAGTGAACCTCCAGAAACCTGAGCATCACTGTTACAGGGAGCGCACTCAGAAGATCATTTATCACCTACTAAGTTCTGCATCAATGGGCCTTCGTTTCACCCCATCCCCCACGCACTCACTTTGCTCAGTCCAAATGGCCTCTTTGCTATTCCCCAGTAGCTTATCACATGTTGAATTGTGTCCCCCTAAAATGTGTTGCCATCCTAACCCCTAATACCCGTACACATGACCTTATTTGGGAATAGAGTCTTAATAGATGTACTCAAGTTAAGGCTGTTAGGGTAGATGTGGGATCCAATAGGATTGTGTCCTGATGAGAGGGGAGGTTAGCATGTGGAGGTGGCCATGTAACATCAGAGGAAGGGACTGGTGTGCTGCAGTTGCTACCAGCCAAGAAGAGCCAAGGGTTGCCCAAACTCCTTCCTTCCTTCAAGTTCCTGTTTGGATGCTACCTTTGTAAAAAGGTGTATCTGACTGTGCTACCCAAAGTAGCAATTCAGGCCTCCCTGCATTCCTTTGCCTCTTTGCTTTTCCTTCCAGTCCTCTAGCTATTCTTGATATTATATTGTAAATCCTTTATCTTTGTCCTAGGATGATTGCCTACCTTGCTTTCTAGAACATTATTTCCATCACAGTAGAGAGTTCCCGATTCCTTCTGGATGCCCAGTGCCTGCCATGTGCCTGACAGCTGACTCCCTACATATTTACTTCATCAGTGAACGCATTAATTTTATTTATTTGTTTGTTTATTTATTTTGGTACCAGGTATTGAACTCAGAGGCACTTAACCACTGAGCCACATTCCCCAGCCCTTTTTTGTAATTTATTTAGAGGTGAGTTTCACTGAGTTTCTTGGAGCCTCACTAAGTTACTGAGTCTGGCTTTGAACTTGTGATCCTCCTGCCTCAGCCTTCCCGGCCACTGGAATTATAGGCGTGCACCACTGTGCCCAACAAATGAGTTTCTTTTGTGCACAATTTCCTTCTTAACTTCTTCATGCTTTTGTCCTCCACATTACCTGACAGAATGCTTTACTCATTGTGGACATTCAATAAATATGTATAGATGGATTAATAAGCCTATTACCACTGGTGGACTCAAGGATCTGTGTGGTTAAAAAGGGTAAGTTAAAATGTACATTGTTTTGACCTGAATTTGGTGGCTTCTTTGTCATAAAACAATTGTGGGGACAATCCATGAGATATTTCTGAGTAATCACTATAGCTTACCATTTGTCACAGGGAGTCACTGTTTTTCTTGCACTGAATCCCCTCCCCCATTCTTGTTGATTCTAGAGACTGAGTTGAGTAATCTGAATTTAGTTTGTATAGCTCAGAGGTGCCAATCATGGCAAATAATGAATCAGAGGATCCTCTCCCTGCTTTCTTGAAGCACTGAGCTGAAACCAACAAATTCATTTCATTTAGAATCACGAGCTGAAGTCAGAGTGTTGTTGGTGACAGGAGAGTGCTTTATTCACTAATTCAGTCACCCAGGCTGAGATAAACCCTCTCCCTGTGGCAGGGGTGCTGCTTATCTGAGGCAGCTCAGCGACTATACCTTTTAGCCTTGTTTGCTAATGAAATTGGTATATAATTTTGTTAAAATTGTGTAAGTCAGGAAAAAATGCACGTGCATGTATGTGTGTGTCCCCGTTATAGTTCTGTAAATTCCGTTAGTGTTTCAAGGTATCTTCTGGTTTTCTTAGTAAACCAGAGTTCAGTTTCTGAGTTAAGGGCTATATTTTCTATCAGTTTTGAAAAAGACTTGTATAAAAGCATATTTTATCTGCTTTCCTTTCATAAGAACATAAGAAGTTACTTATTGGAAAGCTGTTGTATTTGGTGCTTGTAAGAAATAAGCCAGAGATTAGAAATAACAATTGTATGTTACTCTCTGTTGAAGCAAGTCCGTGAGGTTCCATCTTCAGTTATAACCTATGAGTCCATAATAGGTGCAATATGTGAATAAAATGAATGAAATGGTGCTAATTCACTTAAAAATGTTGTTACATTGATACATATAATAAAGCATATTTGCTAGTCCCTTTCTCCTTTCTGGTTGAACACAAACCTGATCTGTCTCAATTGTTGATTTTGTGAGGTTTGGAAACTTTATGCCTTGTCACTAATCATCAGCATTTCCCTGGAAGGGGCCAGAAACTTCTCTTATCTCTACCTAGCAGGTGGGGCTCAGCATCCAGGATAGAGGGGTGACTTATCCAGGGCCTTCCAGAGGTGACCAGGAAGATCTCACATAGATCAGACATCTTGAACCCCTGGCCTTTTCTAATTCTCTTGTCTACACTTTTTCCAGACAGTATTTCAGAATATGGAGTTGAGTCTTTTCATGCAGTTTATTTAGAAAAAAATGGGTTCTGGCTTTATGTAGAGAAGTATGTTATCTATAAAGATCAATTCTTTAAAGTACAACTTCAAACTCTCACAATTTTGGTTATGAGTCAAGAATTAGCAAAATGCACAGGAAGGCAGTTTGATACTTGGAGCAAGTTTTACTACCTTTTCTCAGGGGATGTCATGCTTGCATTAGAAGATCATGGAGGTAATATGAAAGACTATCTATTTAATTTGACAATTTGCATTGGGCTAATAAATTAATTCAATCAAGAGCACAACTTTTAGCTGCAAAAACTGGTTTTCAATTTGATCTAGACTCTATCTTCCCTGAATATTTCACATGACTTGGCCCCTTAATTCCTTCAGGCCTTATCCCAAATGTCAGTGAGGACTTCTTTGACCCACTGGACTCAAATTACAATAGGCCCCCTCCACCTTCTCTACTTCATTCTTTTTCTTAACTGCTCATCATCATTCAAAATATTCTATGTCAAGATTATTTTGTTTCTCTCCTAATACCCTACAGGAGACTTGGTCTTCTCTCTTCACTTCTGTTTGCCCAGTGCACACAGTAGGTGCTCAATATTTGTTCAACGAATGAATGTTTCCTGAGAGCTTTGTGTACCAAGGACTGGTCTTGTAACCCACCATACATTGAACATATGTGGACTGGTAGAGGCGCAGGAATGTAGGAATCGCTGGAAAGGCGTACAGCTTCCTCCACACATGAAATTGGGGATGGGGCTGCTAAGTTAGGAAGTTGCACGGAAATGATCCTGACAAACCTAACTATAACAATATTTCCAAGAAATGCATCTGGCCTGCACTTTTTCCTAACTCTCATTTTTTTTTTTGGTACTGAGGATTGAACTCAGGGGCACTCAACCACTGAGCCACATCCCCAGCCCTATTTTGTGTTTTATGTAGAGACAGGGTCTCACTGAGTTGCTTAGCACCTCGCCATTGCTGAGGCTGGCTTTGAACTCGCGATTCTCCTGTCTCAGTCTCCCTAAGTGCTGAGATTACAGGCTTGAGCCACCGCGCCCGGCTATAATGTTCACTTTTTGATGTCACCTGCCAAACTGCTGCTTTAGAGGTGCTGCTGAGAAACTGAATAATGACTTGAGTGTTTGATACAAAACAATCCCTTTTTCTATCCTGAAAACAAAGCAAAAAAAAAAAAAAAATCTGTACACTTGTGCTATAACTAGGCAAACGGACAACTGAGGCAAAAGCACCCTCATATTTAGGTAACAGTGATGGAAATGTCTAGAGTCTCACGGATTCGTGCTGCCATTCCTGCCTTGGCCAGGTTAGCAGATGCAACCAGGAGATCGGGCCAGGGCAAGGAGTTGAGTGGCACTTTGGGACATTGACTTG
Source organism: Geosciurus inauris (assembly GCA_004024805.1). Classification (NCBI taxonomy): domain Eukaryota; kingdom Metazoa; phylum Chordata; class Mammalia; order Rodentia; family Sciuridae; genus Geosciurus; species Geosciurus inauris. The sequence goes on along the minus strand of PVHX01000611.1, from coordinate 55,524 downwards.
TGATGGAAGGAAGGTGGCCACTAAAGCAGGCCCTGATACTTTTCCACGCGGTGGGCAGCTCCCAGCCAGCTGCGAGGGGCGTTTCCTAGCCAAGCCCGCCCTCCAGGCCACGCCCTCCCGCCCAGTTGGCCGGAGCAAGGACACGATCTCGGCAAGGACCGTGTCCCCAATAGGCCCCACGCCGAGACACCTCCTTAACCCTACGGCGAACGGGCTGACTTCCCGAGAGGGGCGTGCCGCCGTCGGGCGCTGCCCCCGCCCTCATTCCCGCAGCGAATGAGCGTGCGCGCTGCGAGGGTGCCGGGTGCTGCGGCACCTGATAAGGGCTGGGTGCGCGGGTCGGAGGCGCTCCCTGGGTTCGGTGTTGGTTGGGCCGGTACCGGAGGGTGCCGCGGCGGGAGGAACTCAGGCCCCGGGTCGAGGCTGCCCCGGAAATGCTTTCTGCCGGCACAAACATGGCTGCGGCCCTGCGAGAGGCAGGAGCCTTGCTCCGCGATCGGCGTAAGTGGGGCTGTCGCGGCTGCCGTCGAGGCTAAGGTCCCTGCGCCCCGCGGGGCGGCGGCGGTGCGCATTGGGGTGGCCGTCCTGCAGGCTTCCGGGAACTGAGGCGAGCTGCGCAGGACGCGGCGAGGGGTGTCCGGGAGAGGGACCCCGGATGGACCCTGGGGCCGCCGGGCGGGTCCCGCGCACTGGGCGCTCGGGTTCAAGTCTCATGGGTCTGCTGCATGGACGTGAGCAGTGGCTGACTTACTCAGAGCCTTAGTTGCTGTCATCTGTACTAACATGTTTGTTTTGGGGTTTATGGGAAGGAAATTATGTTAAGGGCTTGTCACTTAAAAGACGGTAACGCAGGCATCACCGGCATCACCACTGTGGGTAGCTGCTCAGCAATTCCCTCCCAAGTGTTTCTTAATCATCTCATCACAATATAGAACTTAATTTCTACTTTTGAACTCGGAGGTACTCTACCACTGAGCTATGTCCAAGCCCCTTTATTTTTTAATTTTGAGACAGGGTCTGGCCAAGTTGCTTAATTTCTGATCTTCCTGCTTCAGCTTCCTAAGTCAACTGAGCTTGGCTTCTACTGTTGTTTAAAATGATGCATATTTTTATGTGCACCTTTTGAAATAATCCCCATCTCTTATGTGATAGAAAATGATTATATATTTATGTCTTGTGTACCTTGCTTTCTGCCCTCCTCTGCTCTACACCTAGGCATCCAAAATATTAAAATAATTTTTAAAAAATTTATTTAGTCTAATTAGGTTTACATGACAGCAGAATGCATTTTGATTCGTTCTACACAAATGGAGCACAACTTTTCACTTCTCTGGTTGTACACAATATAGAGTTACACCATATGTGCAGTCATACTTGAACCTAGGGCATTGTTCATCGCATTCCACCATCTTTCCTGCCCCCATGTCTGCTAATAATTTGGTTTTGAAGAACCAGTGATACTCGTGAACTTAAGTCACAGATGCACTTTTGAATGATTTTTCTATTGGGTTTGTCCTGGATTTATGGAGCTTTATTTTCTTATATCATCTTTTCTTCTGCATATCCCTGTTTATAACCTTTATTGTTTATAGACATTCCATAGGTAGACCAGTTGTCCCTGTAAAGGCAGGGTCAAGGCAGTTACCTGATCCTAGTTTATAAGTGGATAAGTAGTATTATTGAGTCTTCTTAATCTGTTTGCCTAACCAGATGCATTGTGCCAGGCACTGTTTTGGGAGTGAGGCATAGAGTTTTCCCCCCCTAATCTTCACAACAGCTGGAAGGTTAGCCTTATCACCATTTCACAGATGAGAAAAGTGAGACTTGTAGTGGCTCAATGAATTGCCCAAGTGCATCCATACAACTTGGTCCTATGTAGGATTTCCCAGATCTTTCTGGCTCCAGGACACATACTCTGTATTTAGCAGTCTCAGTTCATCTTTTGAATGATTACTTTTAACTCTTCTAGCTAGACAAATTCTAATTGTTTGGTGGAAAGCACTTCATTTTTCTAGAACCTGTAGTTCTTTAGGGGAGGGGAGTGTCTTAGAGATGCCCTTAAGAGATAGGTGTTTTAACCCTAAGTCCTGAGTGGAAAGTATCTCTTATTAACAGCATCACTGTCCTCTCTAGGAATTTGGCCAGCCATGGAGAAGAGCATTTTGTAAACAAGGGCATGGCAAGAGTTAAACAACTCAAAAAGTTACCAGTTCCCAATTGTACTAGGAAATCCTAATGTACTAGATGGAGAATCTAGTCTCACCCCAACTTCCTTTCTTCTCCTTTTTTTTAAAAATATTTTTTAAGTTGTTGGTGGACCTTTATTTTTTTCATTGATTTATATGTGGTGCTGAGAATCAAACCCAGTGCCTCACACATGCTAGGCAAGTGCTCTACCACTGAGCCACAGCTCCAGCCCCTTCTCCTTTTTTTAGGTTTGCAGGTAGAATTTTATTTATGACCAGTAGTCAAAGTTTGGAATATCAAAGTTCTATTCTCATACCCCATGTATCTGATGTAATCTTATTCATATATGAAATTAGGGATGTTGAAGCATGATTAAGAACTTGGGGAAACATGTAGTTTAGAATTAAACTTTTCTAAAATAAGGAGATGTGTGTTGCTTTGAGGCTTCATGTGAAAGGAGTTGGAACTTTTTTCCCCTGTATTGGGGATTGAACTCAGTGGTGTTGCTGTACCACTGAACTATACCCACAGATCTTTTTATTTTGAGATAAGGTCTCATCAAGTTGCTGAGGCTGGTCCCAATCTTCCTGCCTCGGTTTCCCGAGTAGCTATGATTACAGTTGTGTACCACTGGGCCTGGCCGGAATTGAACTTCTTTATGTCAGATTGTACTTTCACTTTGACTTAGTAAGGATTACTCAGCACAAACCCATGTAATTGTAACTGTTGGGAGTGTGTACAATCTGGATAGCTGGAAATCTAAGTGGCTTAGAGATACCATTTTCCTATATTTTGTACTCAGGCTGGGTGATAGAAGAGAAATGAGAACAGATATAGTTCCTATTCTCTAGAAACTTACAAATGAAACTAATTATGGCATCAATCACGTGGCAGACACTGCAGAGTGCTTCATTTAATCTTCTGCTTTATTCCTCATACGAGTTCCAATAGCAAAATGTCATTTTATAGTTGGGGAAGTTAAGGCTCAGAAAGATCATAACTTGCCCTAGGTTACTGCTTATAAGACAGAACTTAATTCAGAGTCAGACCTGGTGGATCCACAGCCTGAATTACTCATCAGCATATTTCTGCCTCTTAGGGCGACAGCAGGCGGCTGATCTCAAGCTGATTTCTCCTGTCCAAGTACTAACCAGGCCGGAACCTGCTAAGCTTCCAAGATGAGACAAGATCAGACACATTCAGGGTGGCTTGGCCGTAGACTCAAGCTGATTTCTAACCTATTGGCTTGAGAATAGGGAAGGAGTTCCTGTGTACGGCATGGGAAACGGTAGCAATCACTGTCCCGTGTTGTCCTCTTGAATACCTATTTGGCTTCAATTTAATTTCACTACATGTTTAAGAACCAACTCTTGCTACAACTGAGCATGGCCTGTGGACTCTTCAATTCACGTGGCTTCTCCAGGCTTACCTTTTAACTCTTGTGGGGCTCAGGTCAAAAGTATATATGGTCTCATACATAGAGCACATGTAGGATAGCAAGCTGATAAAACAGAACGTGTTTTGTCCTCTGACATTGGCAAATAGACCTTTGTGTCAACTAGAAGGGTAAACTCTTGATCTTGAACTCTCATGAACTGCTACAGAAATGTGGAGGCTTTGGGAAAGTCGACCTTCAGGCTTTCCTGCTTCTCTTCTTGCCACCTGCCACCCCTTGGCCACCCTTCAGATCCAGGATTGTTTACACTGGTGGCACAGTGTGCCCTCGGGAGGATGGATGGGCATACCCCAGGACTGGAGTGGGGCTTTGGGAGCAGGGGATTATCAATTCCTAGGTCCTGGGAGTCGGGTCTGGTATGTGGGGTGTGGCTTCTAGGGCAGGCTTGTCTCCTTGGCCATGTAGATTGCACACTCCATGGGGTGGGGTGCAGTGAGAAGGCCAAAACAGGCCTGTAAAGCAGAGGTCCCCAACTCTTGCCAGGGCCCAAGGGCAACACTGGGGTTCACAGCACTGGTGCTTTACCAGTTATTGAAGGCAAAAATGAGATCTGTAGCTAGTTGGACACTCGCCTGATTTCCACTCCCTAAATCAGTAGCCCTTCATCTTTCCTGTGGACCCCTCAACTTTGCCCTGACCACTACCCTCAGTAACATTTAGAATGTTCAGAGGTTCTTATGAGGGATCATATCAAAACTGCAGCCAAGGCAGGGAGAGGAGGTGTGTGGCTTCCAGAGTGCCTCCCTGCAGGCTCTCATAAGCCATCCTGGGGCAGCAGATCTCCACCCATCCCCTTGGAGAGGCCTTAAGTGCTTCTACCCGCCTGCAGAGAAATGCTGGGAATATCACCTCTGCCATCACATCTCTTTAAATTTTAAAGCCAGGAATTATACCCTGAGGACCTCTTCAAAAGAAATTACTTTCCAGCTAGATTTCATGCTAGCACTTTAATTTTGTCTGTCACAGTGGTGCATGGCAGCTTGAGGGCCCGTCAGCCATGGAGGTGTCAGTTGGGTACAGCAGCGGCGGCAGCCACCACAGAGACGGCCCAACGGACTAAGAGTACAAAACCTCAAGCTCAACCCGAAAAGAGGTATGAGTCTAATTTTAGGTATAAATAAGGATTTTTCTTTATTGTTGCAAACACCAGTGATTATAAGCTACCTAGGAGGAGAGGTACTGGGAAAACGCAGTATATCAGAAGTGCTGTGTTATTTTCTTGGCTTCCTCTAAATAGCTGTTAAACTACAAATTTTAATGTCCCCCTAAGCCTCAGCAGGGCTTTTGTTGAAAAGAGAACACATAAAACTAGTGTACAAATGATGCAAGAATTTGATCTTGGACTATGTCACACAAATTATGTGTATGCTGGAAATGTATTTATGAACCTCACATAATTATGCCTATGAAACATGTCTTGTACAGGATAAGAACTAACCTACCAAGAACTTCTATAGAAGATTGTACCATAATTAGAACACAATTATCAATGACATACTATGATTTGTCATTTATTAAAGAAATCGAGAATATGTTTCCTCCCTCAGCTCTTTTATTTGCTGGTAGGAGGCAGCAGGCATGTTGCTGAGTGTCCTCTTCAATAGCAGAAACCACAGCTGTCTCAGGTCCTCCTCTGAAGGGCAGCTAGAGCAGACTTTATAAAGCGAAGTTGTTTAGATCTAAGGGTACCTACAAATAGTAAGCTTTCACACCAGGCAGAGTGAAAGAAGGAAAGTAGCTGTGACCTGTTTAACCCCTTGACTTTTCTACAAGACCTCATGTCAATGCAGGAAAGCTAATACAGCCCTGAAAATGGAATATTCTAATTTTGTACTTGTTTTTCATGGTGATCATAGGTTCATTGATGGAATGCTAAGTAAACTGAGGTTTGTTAGGGATAGGACTTGGGGGTGGCAAACCATCCCTTCTCAACTCTCTGTATTTGTAAAAGAGTTGGTGAGGAGGATGAGAAGCACAGAACGTCATTTTTGGCTGGCAGTGAGGCAAGCAGGGCGCTAGTCCTCCTGCCTCCAGCAGCCCCTCTTCCCACCTCAGCCTTAAGTCCTTAGGGGTTGGAATAGGTATTGGTGTAAGGTACTGATTCAGTGTGCAATCCTGGAAGGAAAGTTATTTCATACTATATTATTCTATTGGCAAATGTCAATAATATAAATAGCCTTAATTTAGATTATTCAAATTAAATAAAAATCTAAAATAAGTCCTAGATTCTATTAAGGAACTTTATATCATATTTATAGAAAAGCAATAAAAATACAGATGGGAAAAATAAAAGATAAGAAAGATCACTGATAATTACCATCTAATATTTTATCTCTGTATCTATTTGTATTCACTCAATATATACTTACCAAAATGTGACAATGCTGTACATATTATTTTATGTTATTTTATGACTTCTCTTTATGTACTGTGTCACCATATAACTATAAATATTCTTCTTTATGATTTTAGTGGATTAGGAATATTTTATTAAATCATAATTCATCCAGTCCCACATTATAGGCATAGGTTATTTCTAGGTTTTCCATATTTGAGTTGAAACAATGAGTGCCTATGTCATTCTGATGCCAGACCTTTTGAAGGCATCATGCTGCTTAGTGCTTGGACTAAACTAGATTAGGATACTTGTTTTAGTCAGCTTTTTCACTGCTGTGACTAAAAGACCTGACCAGAACAGTTTTAGGGGAAGAAAAGTTTATTTGGGGGCTCATGGTTTCAGAAGTCTCAGTCCATAGACAGCCAGTTCCATTCCTTTGGGCTTGAGGTGAGGCAGAACATCATAGCATAAGAGTGTGCTGGAGGGAAGTGGCTCATGTGTTGATCAGAAGGCAGAGAAAGATTCCACTCACCAGATACAAAATGTATACCCCAAAGGCATGCCCTCATTGACCCACGGCTTCTAGCTATACCCTGCCTGCCTTCCGTTACCACTCAATTCACTGATTGGGTTAAGTCTCTTGTAACCCAATCATTTCTCCTCTAAACCTTCTTACATTGTATCACACTTTGGGGGATACCTCACATCCAAACCGTAACATAACTAGATGATGCTATTCTAGATTAGGGGTTGGCAGGCTTGTTGTGTAAAGGGTTAGGTAATACATTTTCTTAGGCTGTGTAGGCCCTATCATCTCGTCACTGCTCTGCATCTTTGCCGTTGCAATGTGAGAGCATAAATAATATATGAACACCTGAATGGAGCTGTGTTATAGTAAAACTTTATTTCCTCAAACAGGCAGTGTATATGTGTGGATGCAGATTTGGTGCAGAATCTGTAAAACTACAGGCTATTCTAGAGGTAGCATAGATCCACAGTTCAGTTACATCTTGTAGGTTTAATTTAATTTTAATTTAGGATTAGGACTTGGATTTTGTTTCCTTAATGCTGACTATATATAGTAGAATAAAATTATTATTTCTTTATTAATTGATGAACTTAAGTTCCTATTATGTACATTTAGTAGTTCAAAAGAAAAACCTTATATTTTGAGAGTCCCAGAATGTAAGAATGGCAAAAACATTTAAACCTTTTCAAGTAAGAAGTTTTCAAATTTGTTTTGCTGCATACAGTTTTATGTTTAAACAAAGGGAACTCGACCAGTCAGACCTTGGTCTCAGGTGTGCTCTGTCTGGAGGAGAGAAGAGACAGAGACTCTTGACTAAAGCTTTGCACTTCAAATTCTGGAATAGAGCAGAGTCTGACTAGGGCTTACTAATACGCCATTCATCATGCATAACACAGTTTTGAATTAAGCACATGTGTATTTGGGCGTTTTCAAATCATGTGCATCTCTTTCATGTGTAAGATCAACATGGGTCTGCAAAACCATGAGCAGGGCAGAGTGACATCCGCTTCTAAGCCACTCTTACTCTGAGCTCAGGTGTTATAGATGAAAAACACAGTTCTAAATCCCGTTTGCACATTGATACCCTCTGTGGCTTAGGTAAGTCTTTTAGCCTGGGGTTTTTTAACCGGTAATCTTTTAACTGGCAGCAATCCATGGGAAAATGCACTTAATTTATTGTAAGTCACAGATTTTGAGGGTGAAAGACAGGATCCCAGGAGAAGACTGGTGGTCTAAGTAGAAAGATTAAAGGCATATTAGTTTCACAAAATGATGCTTCTGGAAGTTTGAGGTAGCAAGAAAAGAAAACCACCACAGCTAGTTTAGTGATAAGACCTCTATGTGGAAAAGTTCTATAATAATGACATCTTCAATGTCATTGCTTGGTTTAGTCAAAAGAGGGTTAAACTCTTTTTCTAAGATAGTGGTTCTAAACAGGGGCTTGGGGATACTTCTTCCCTCTCAGGACAAATTTGGTGCTGTCTGGAGACATTTTTCATGGTCATACTAGGGTATGTGCTGTTACCATCTAGTAGGTGGAGGGCAGGGAGTCACAAAACAGCTACATGGCATAGTACAGTCCTCCACAGCAAAGGATTATCTGGCCCAAAATGTCAAGGGTGCAGAGGTTGAGAAACCCTGGCCCAAGACAATGATGTGAAAAGTGATCTTAGATAGTCTTTGTAATGGGATCTAAATTAGAACATCCCTGACCTCGTTGTAATGCTGCATCTCCGCCTTCCTTGTTAATTGGTTCTTACTCTGAAAGTCTGAGCTGAGAATTCAGATTTTCACCTCATTCACCTACAGTGTGTTGGATAAAGAAAGTGGTTTCCACCTGTATAAATTTGACACATGCTACTCCCTAACGTTATTGCCAAACATTGTTAAAGTTGTTTAACACTGCCATTAAGATGCAATTGTAATATCGTTAGTTTTAGAACACATTGAGAACAGTCTTCCAAAAGAGAGCCGTCCTGACAGGATTGGTTTAGTGCTGTGGGAGCCAGAGGTGGCCCCATGTTAGCTTTAGGAAGTGGGCCCCTCACCATGCATAGGCACTTAGATAAACTTCTGCTGGCTATTTCTAAGCTGCTTTATCAGGAATAAATGGAGGATATAGCCATACAATAAGATACTATTTAGCAATAAAAAGCATGAAGTACTGATTCTTTCCTGCAACATGGATTAACCTCGGACATTTTATGCTAAGGGAAAGAAACCAGAAACAGTTGTATTTCCATTTTTATGAGATGTCCCGAACAGGTAAATCCATAGATATATCTCAATTTAAAAAAGAAAAGGAAAACAAATGGAAGAACACTCCTGTTTGTTTTCTTCATTGCCATCACATGGCTCTCATTCATGGGGGCATTCAACTTCCAGTTCTCCATGGCCCCAGACCCTGACCTTCTAGTTTTGGGTCTTTGGTGGTTCCCAGAGCATGTGGAGGCAGTCAGTTTGCCCTAAGCTTTACCGAGTAGAGAACACCCAGCTGGACTGACTTCAGGCTGTGTAGACTCCAACATTGTGTGGGATTTAGAAGTCTAATTTTGTTTTTTTTTTTCTGTATAGTATTTCTTATTTTATTTCATTTCATTTATTTTATTTTTTCACTTGCCAGAAGCTACTTGACTTAAAACATTTGTTAAGGAGTTTTATTTTGTTTTTGCTTCTTCCTACTCATGCCATGCTTGATTCTTTAGCTTGGGACTAACTTAAATGTTAGTGGCATTTCCTCCAGGAATTCTCTAAGCAATGGATTTGCAGGAAGAATGGAAAGGTAAGCATAGAGTGAGAAATGTAGTTTATCACAGCAGGAATGATGGAAGAAAGAGTAAATATAGGCAGTGGAGAAAGAAGCAGAGCAGCAAAAAACAATTGAAGTCAAGACTAATTTCATAATTCACAAAAGAGAAGTGATCCGATAAATGAGTGAGAGACAGGTTTATGCTGTACTTGGGAGGCTTAAAGTTACATGGGAACCCTTCTCTGTATCATAGAATTTATTATGTGCCAGGTCATGCTAAGTAACTCAGTACTTGAGCACTGAATTCTGAAAACAACTTTTTGAGGTAGGTGATTGATTTCTATTTAGTACATATGGAAACCTGAAATTTGAGGAGGTTGAAAACTTGTATATCCATAAAGGCTCTGATATGTACAGATTCTTCAGTCTCAGGACAATGCTCTATTTTTACCTCAATTCTCAATCCTTAAAGAATCAGATCTTTGCTTAGGGCTGACATGTTAATAGGGAAACATTGGAGCCCAATGAGAGCAATGGATAGAGCTAAGAGACGAAGGTCAGAGTCTGAGCTGGGAAAAATGGAGAAGTGGAGGCCTGCTGTGTCCCCAAATGGGCAGCCATGGAATAGCAGCAAAAAGGTCTGTAGGTTTTCCATTTGCTTCTAGATGAGAGTTGTTAGCTGAACCAAGTCTGTCCTAGAGGAAAATAAGACAATGTGCCAAATGAACTGTTGCATTTTATTTTGTGTAGGAAGCCAAAAACTGGAATATTAATGCTAAACATGGGAGGCCCTGAAACCCTTGGGGACGTTCATGACTTCCTTCTGAGGCTCTTCTTGGACCGAGACCTCATGACACTTCCTATTCAAAAGTAAGATATGTATAAACCCCTGCACTTTAAAAACAATAACATATGTAAGACATGTACCTCAGCTCTGGAGTTTGAAAAAATTAAAGAATTTCAATGCATATCTAGTAGTTGTTAGAGCAGCAGCATTCTTGTCTTTAGGAACTCAAAGACGTGATATGGGAAGAACTGCGGGTGAGAGCTAGTTAGCGAGCATTCTGCTTGAGCCGTCTCCTCCCCAGAGCCCTGGAAATTGCAGTTGTCTTGACAAAATGGAAGTACCTTTAAAGATTTTTAAAGATATATTTGCACTTGGCACTTAACGGCTGATTAACACTCAGGGAAACAATGATGATCATTCATTTGTACTTGAATATGGATTACTGCTGTTCTCCTTCTCTCTCGTTTTTCCTTCCCTATGTCCTTCTTTCCTTTTTTTTCTTTTAAAATAGGTTTTGCAGTGAAACATTTCTACATAAATATGATTTAAAAATGCAAATAGTATAAATATATTGATGGTACAAAGTAAGTGTCCCTTTCACCTTGAACTCCAGCCTCCCAGTTTCCTGCTCAGAGGTAAACACTGTTACATCCAGAAGCAGTCAGTACATATCTGAGTTTATATATACACTGTAAATATCCCTCCCCAACTTTGTTACCCATATGTGAATGTACTTATGTACATTATTTGGCATTTTGCTCCTTTTTTTAAAAACTTAGCACTATATTTTGTTTCATATATATAAATATAGATCTATACAATGATCTTGTAGCTCATTCGTGCATGTAGTGTCTCGTTCTGTACACAATTGTTCTGCTTAAAAGTTCTCAAAGGGCAGTTACCAGATGTGTGCAATCCTCTTTTTAGTTCCATGTCCAGTGTGGCACTTGGACATCTGCCAATGGTGCTGCTGCTAAGAGCTGAAAGCAGTCACTGAACACTGTTAGATCTAGCTCATTTTTTAAATGACTATTTAAAATTGCACTGTATGGTTGTACCTTAATTTATTTAGCATGTGCTTCACTGATGGACAATTAGGTTGTTTATAGTGTTGCAACGTAAATATTTTTTGCACACATCATTGATCATATATGTAAGTATATATCTATAAATTAACATTCATTTTGTTAAATTAAGAGCAATATATACTTCCTATGTTTTAAATCCTAATTCTTGTTAGGTGCAGGATCAATATATAAGACAGTAGCTAACAAGGATCCAGGGCTCTCTGCATGGATGTCAGGATTCCTGAATCCTCCAGGTGTGCTGCAAGAACAATTGGTAGAGTGCAGAGGTGATTATTCCTTGGAGAACATCTAACTTCAGCTCTCTGGTCTCTGTTCAAAGAACTAGCTACTGTCAGTGACTTCAGGCTTTTATGTGTCAAGACTCAACCTTGTTGGGTTGTCTTAAATTTTTGCTTATCTTTATTGAGTAGAAAATATTTCTCAGGTTGCTAAGGTGGAACAAAATCCACTTAACCTACATGTTAAATGGTTTAGCAAGCTGGCACCATTCATCGCCAAACGCCGAACCCCCAAAATTCAAGAGCAGTATCGCAGGATTGGAGGTGGATCCCCCATCAAGATGTGGACTTCCAAGCAAGGAGAAGGCATGGTGAAGCTGCTGGATGAGTTGTCCCCTAAAACAGGTACAGTAGTTCTTCATTAACATAGTTCTAGGCTTGTTCTCTCAAAGTAGATATGAAATTGAAAATGGTACTGGATGCAAATGCTGTTGTATGTATTGGTCACTCTCGATTTGTTAAGTTTCTGCATGATATATGATCACTTAACTGAGTTCTCAAGGCATTATCCTTGAACTGTAGAGCCTTTTCCATTACTTCCTATGTTCCAAAGGAAAAAGCAGAAAAATTGTACCATGAGTTTCCAAAGGAGGTTCAAGATGTTAAGTTGAGCTAGATTATAAGGCAGAAGCAACATGAATAGAAAATGCATGTATCATTGTATTGGGAAGAAGTCCTTGGGAAATGGGTTGAGGCTGCTGCTGTGGCTCGCTCTTTCTGGTTGGGTACCTAATTAGATCAACATTTAGAGGAGAATTAGCTACCTCCCAGTGAAGCCATGAGACACTAAGCAGTGTTCAGTGACTGCTTTCAGCTCTCAGCAGCAGCACCATTGGCAGATATCAAAGTGCCACTTTGGACATGGAACTAAAAAGAGGATTGCACACATCTGGTAACTGCCCTTTGAGAACTTTTAAGCAGAACAATCGTGTACAGAATGAGTCACTAAATGCACGAATGAGCTACAAGTGCCATGTTGAATCGCATCCAAGACTCACTCGAATGCAGGACATACCATTATTTCTGTACAATACTGAGAACACAAAATACTGGCAATTAATTTTAAGACACCATCTGTTGTAGGTATGGACCAGTAAGAGACATCTTAAAATTGAAAACAAATGTGCCTATTAGGACACATGAAATACATTCATTGCAAATACATTTTAGGGCTTTAAGACTCAGGACAGGAGTGTGACTCTGTGGAGAACCTCAAAGTAAATTAGCCCCCATTAGGCAGACCCAAAAGGAGTATTCCTCTCTCTGAGGAGACATCATTGAGCATCAACTTGAATTGCTCTCAGAATCCACCGTTTCGCATTGTACGAAGGGACAAAGGTTTCAAGTCCCTTAGCAGAGTATTTCACTTGGAAAATTGTTCAATTGTGCTTCTGAATATTAGCTTACATCCTGCCTGCCGCTGTGGCTCAAGGGCATTCTTACACAGTTCAGCCACAGATGCCACAGTGCATCTTTTTAAATGTTAGTGGAAGAGAACTTGGCTGCCCTTCATTTACTCCTATTTGGTAGAGAACAAACACTCTCATTATTAACACTTTATCATCATTAAAGGTTTCGTGTGAATCAGGTTTGTAGTTTATTTAGTAGAAAAAAAGGCTAAAAGGTGCCATTTTTTGTTTACATGTTACTGTGGTACCCATCAACATAAAGAGCCCTAGTAGAGATGTCAGACTAGAGAAAGGAAACCAGATGGAAGGGTGTCCTTCCCACCTCCTCCTTCCACTGTGGTCTCTATGATTGTCCAAACCAATCAGGCCACAGTTTGCCTCAGTCTCACAGGTTGGCTGGGCAGAGTTCCCACAGAATGACCTGGGTTGAACCAGTGTTCCACTCACTATCAAACGTCTGATCATTTTAATGTGTGGCCATGTTATGCAAAGACAGGAAGTCACAAATTTGTAAATTCTGGGGTTAATTGTTCTCTGCTTTGGTAGGCATCAAAGGATAATAATGTCCACTTCATGTTTACATAATCAAAATGTGAAAGTGGTTTTTAAAAAACAGAGATTAAACATTCTATCTTTTAGGGACTTACTTTAAAAAGTTCGCTACGCTTTATTGGAAGTGCAGGGCTCAGTTTCAGGTATCCATGGAGCCTGGGTCAGCTCCGTGGCTCGCTTGTCCCAACACACTCATTCCTAATGTGGCAGGAAACTGTCTTTTCTCCTTTGCTTGTTCATTCATTTTCTCACTCAGCCACTCTTTAAGCCATGAATTCCCACATCCATCCAACAACCAGCCACCAGATCTGCGTAAGCACTGACCACATGTCCTGCACAGTACTCAGGGACAGAGGAGTGAGTCAGCCACACTTACCTTCATGGCACTGACTTTCCTGGTAGTTTTCATGGAGGCAGGAGGTTGCTTCTCTTGGGGACTGCTTTTGATTTCTCAGGATCTCGGAAGCTCTTCCAGGGTCCTGGTCTTGGGTGATGTTGGTGTTGGTATTGGTGATCATTTGGCAGATCACTATCCTCTGTGGCCCACACTCGGGACTCTGTGAGGCAGGCCATTTAAATCATGATGAATGACCATACCTATCATGTTAGCAGGCCTGCTTTGGGGTGTGGTAGTGGTATTGACTATAGGCCAAGACCACCCATTCATTCATTCTGTAGCAGCCCATTGAATGCTCAGCATTGTTTAGTGCTGCTATTTAGAATTGAAAACCATGGTTTTAGTTACAAGAAGCTTCTAGTCCAGTTGGACCTTGCTGCTTCAGGCAGTCCTCTTATGAAGCAGAGAGAAAATCTTTTGGAGACTTATTGGAGTGATGGTATACAAAACGTGTGCAGGCTGATGAGCTTTGGGTATGAATGCAGGATAAATGAAATAGTGTCCAGGCTTCAAAGTTTTGTGGGGTAGTTTTGCAATGAAGACCAAGAAAATCACTTTATGGGGCTCTGTGGCTCTCCAGGTTGTCCAGAAAGAGGCTCTCTGTCCTGTTACTTACACTTCACTAGTGGACACTAAACAGAACCCAGTGCCTCTGAGAGGAACTAGCAGTCAGTTCCCTCCCTCCTGTACCTCTTTTCTTTCCTGTTTCTCAGTTTTCTTTCTCTCCTGTCCCTCAAAGTTCATGTATTGGAAACAGTCCCATAATTTATATGTTAATGACATTTGGAGTTGAGCCCTTAGACGAGATCATGAGGGTGGGACCCCTGTGATGGCAATAGTGGCTTTATAAGAAGAGAAGAGACTGAGCTGGCATGCTTGTTCTCTCTTGCCATGCAGTGTCCTCTGCCATGTCATGATGCAACAAGAGGGCCCTCGCCCAGGGCTGGTGCCGTGCTCTTGGGCTTCCCAGCCTCCAGAGCTGTGATCAAGTGAACTCCGAATCTATGTAAATTACTCAGTCTGAGATATTCAGTTGTAGCATCAGAAAATGAACTAAGACATCCTCTTTTCTTTTCTACACAATTATAAAGTTCGCTTTTGAACTATGTCTTTTTGTTTATTTCTACTAAGAAAACTTGAAGCAAGAAAACATGATTGCAAACAGATAAAAATGTGTCATGCTGTCATTTTTTAGGGATGTAGTTGTTGCTTGGTAGCCAGAATGGAAATTTTGAGGCTTGCACTGGTTTAGCATAGAACTGAACCTGATAGAGTGATTTACTGCAAGGGATATGGTTCCGTATGGTTGCAGGGCAGTGTAGTCATGTGGAGCATGGAGGAGACAGGTGAGAAGTATATTCATGTAATGAAAAGTCCAAAATCGGTTTTTAAAAATTACAGTTTAATGATGTGGGCAGTAACTGCTTTTAATGAAGCTGAGAGCACAGTGGGGAGGAAGTTGGGATCAGGATCAGGTGGCCCCGCTGCTTCCTCCCCGTGGGTGACTTCAGGCAGTTTGCTTACCTCACTAAGCCCAATTTCCAAAAGGAAGGTAACAGAATCCACTGCTTGGGCCCTTGTCAAAATTAAATGAGATAATCCTGAAAGACATTAGCATGGTACATGGCCAAAATTCCCTAAATGTGAGCTATTATTGCTCACCATTGGCATAGAATTTACCATCTGATGCAAATTAAAAAGCATCGTACTACATGTTTCAAACACTTCTCCCCAAGGATCATGTCCCACATGGGCACTGTTGTACGTACTAAATGATTGAAGTTTTACTGTTTAAAATCCCATTTTTATCTCTTTTCATAGTTCCCTCCAAAGTATGTCCACTCAGGCAGACTAGGCCAGGCCAGTGAGTCATGTGCTTGGGCATCACTCTGGCCAGGTGTAATGCCCACCAGATGTGGTGCTGGTTATTCCCCTCCTTGTGTCCTGCCAGGGACAGCCAACTACAAGAAGCTCACTATGACAGCAAGAGCCCTCTGTGAACATTCCTTGTTGGCTCTTCAGGTTAGGCCAAGTCAGGATGCATTGGCACTTTTTCTAAACGTGTGTTTGCAGGCTTTTAGAAAACATTATCTGTTCTTTCCAGAGTATTTTACTCTCTCTCACTTAAACATGTAATCACCCACCCCACCGTTACCTGCACAAGAGCAGTCAGTCTCTCAACCCTCATAGTCTGCACTATTTGGGAAACTCCCAGACCCCAGGCATTTAGACTGTGACTTTCAAACTCTGGACAGGTGAAAAGACAATGTGTGAAACTGACCTGCAGCATCCACATAGATTAGAAAGCAGTTTCCACTGGCTTGCTAAACCTTAGCTCCCAGAGCCAAGGGTTGCTTAGAAATGAACTTGAAGGTTTGGTAATAGTAGGTAATTTTAACATGAAGCATGTAATCATTGAACAGTTGGTTCTTTGGAATTTGCTTATAGAGTCATGTCCCCTGGTGTGTTTTAACCACAATTCAACTATTTTATACAAGAGAACATAAAATTCTCAGCCTGAAGGGGCAGACAGTTGAAAATGATTCCGTTTATATCCTTCCTTCCTCCTTTTTGCAGTCTCCATCATGAGAATACTGGGTCACACCATTCTTACACACACACACACACACACACACACACACACACACTCTTCCATGATATCCTGTTTCTGCCTTTGGTAACATGTTCCGTTATTTCACAGTTCCCTGGGTCAAGTTATGAAGGATATTGCCCATGTGTACATCCATGTATATATAGGATAAACTCTTTATCTTTTCTTTCAATTTAACCTAATTGTTTCTAGTGGCAATTTTGTGTCACATTCTTCGTTGCAGTCCCTGCAAATACTTTGAACAATAACATAATCTGAGTTCTATTATTACTTGACGTTTGTAACGTGTATGCTCAATATCATTCCCGAGTGTTAGTTTTGTGTAATATTGTGAAAACAGGTGACTTTAGGAAGCTTTCAGTTTTATGATTTTATAAATGCTTGAGAATTTATGTGATACGACTGCTTTGAAATGCAGGAGAATAAAGAAGATAGAAAGGGGAACTGGTGAAACCACAGAGGAAGGAACACAGCTGCAGCAGACTCGGGCCATCTTAGGGCCACAATTACTAGACATCCCACTTGATGCTTCTAACTTAAGCATTGTTTTATGTATGTTATCAATGAACTTTCAATATGGTTCCCAGTGCTTTTGCATTTGTTTAATAAATGTAGGTGACCTGGGGTCTAAGGGAAGTGGGAGATAGGAACAGGTGGGGTGTAGAAGGAGTATGGGTTTTGAAATGGGGGACCCAGGTTACAATTCTAGCTCTGCCTCCCACCAGGTATGGCTTTGGGCAGGTCAGTGATCTTTCAGTGTCTGTTTCCCTGTCTAATAAATGGAGTTTAAGTGTGTATGGGTGGGGGGGAGTAGAGTGTCTCTTCCAGTGTCTAGTGTGTAAGAGGTGACACTGTCTCTTCCAGTGTCTAGTGTGCAGCCGGGTGTGATGGCACACACCTGTAATCCCAGCATTTAGGGAGGCTGAGATAGGAGAATGGTGAGTTCAAAGCCAGCCTCAGCAACAGCGAGGCGCTAAGCAACTCAGTGAGACCCTGTCTCTACATAAAACACAAAATAGGGCTGAGGATGTGGCTCAGTGGTCGAGTGCCCCTGAGTTCAATCCTCAGTACCAAAAAAAAAAAAAAAGCTGTCTACAAGAATAAGTGCTAGTTTTTCCTCCCTTTTGCTGAGTCTCTCTTTTCTCAGCCAACAACAGAGAATTAGGAACAGAAGCATGAATTTTAAAAACCATCATGCTAAGTAAAGGTGTGTGAGGGGTGGTGTTGATCCTAGAGAATGGTGACTGAAAGTCCATGGCTGAAGAATAATTAAGATCCAAGGAATATTCTAAATTTGCCCACATTATCAGCATCATGGGACATTTACGTTCACTATTCTTTTTTCGGGGCATTACATTGTGTTTGGTGACTGCAAGGAATCTATATAAAGATTAATACTTTCTCCTTTCCACTTGTGCTTCCTAATAGCTCCTCACAAATACTATATTGGATTCCGGTACGTCCATCCTTTAACAGAAGAAGCAATTGACGAGATGGAGAGAGATGGGCTAGAAAGGGCCATTGCTTTCACGCAGTATCCGCAGTACAGCTGCTCTACCACTGGTAAGGGCTTTTTTGACAGTGGGGAGGTGGATAAAGTCCTGGCAAAGTTACCCTGGGAGTCTGAGTGCTGTATAAAGGATGAATCACTTAGATTTGAATGGCAAATCCGGTCTGTCTCCTTTAAACATGAGAGTTCAGGTCAGTCCATTTGAAATCTCATGGTTCATCTGCTCCTTGAATTATTGGCTGGTCAGCTGAGAATTACAAATGGTGGGTGGAAGGCGGTGGCTGTGTGTGTTCAGTGCCTTAATGCAGTTGGATAATGGATCAGTAATGAACCTTAAGCCACTCTCTAGTTTTCCATAACACCCTTATTTTTTTTTTCAAAAATGTTTTTGGTGGTACTGGGGATTGAACCCAGGGGTGCTGTACCACTGAGCTATACCCTCAGTCCTCTTTTATTTTGAGACAGTGTCTTGTTAAGTTGCCCAAGCTGTTTTTGAACTTGTGATTCTTATCCCTCAGCCTCCCAAGTAGCCACCATGCCTGGCACTCCTACAGCCTTATATTTAGGGCTACCCTGATATTAATTAGCAACAGCGATTGCTCTTTGCCTTTTGGAAGCAGAGATGTCCATATAGCACAGGTAGTATTGGTATTTCTGTTGTCATTGTGCTGCTTTCAGGGATGGTTGGTTGATAGTTTGACTGAAGTCCAGTTTTGGATTCCCTTTGCAAACTTCCCTCAGTATTTTTTATTTTAGAAAATGTTACTGCTTGCTGTTCCCGTGTGTTTAACTGGAACTGGAGAGTAAGCTGTTTGGTAACCTCTGTGTTGTTGCTTGTAGGTAACAGGCCTACTGTCACCTACAAATACGGTTATTTGCATTTTATTTCAAGGATTGAGATCAGCACATTTTTACTCCCAAGTTGTTCTTAGGCAGTAATGTTTATTACTTCTATAACTATAAGGAGAAACAAAGGCTACTAGTGGAAGAAATGTTCAGAGCTTGCTGAGTGCCTTAAAGATTTGTCCAGAGCACCTGCCAGCACCCTCAAGCATTTGAATTGTGATTTCCTTCTGAAATGTACTTCTCAACTTCAAAATTTTCTGGTAATATATTATTGGAAATGACTCAGATCTTAGAATTTTAAGCTATGTGGCTGTCTTGCTTTAAAAAAATTACCTTAATCTGGAAATGTTTGCTTTCAAAAGTAGGTAGGTTCAGAAGATTGTTTTCTATGACAAAGGATTGACTTTGGGTTTCTTTTTACAGCTGGCTTTTACTGTGTGTTTGGAGCTTCAGAACATGTTCAGGTTTTCTTTAGTCCATCTGTGTGTAAGGACAGATACATCTTTACTTCTGAGCGTGAAAACCTTTGGGATACCCATTTATTCCTTGAGGCCACTAGAGTGTCGTTTATCTATTTTGTCTTTTAGACATGACCTATTAGTGGCAGAGCCAGTATAGTCTGGGTGTCTATCACAAGCATTTTTCTCAGTTCTATTTACCCCTCTGCTGGTTTATTGTTTCTAAGTAATCTGAATGAGCTCATATAGCTTCCAAAATCCCTTTTGTTATATCCAATAATGATACCCAGGTATTTTGAGAATCTGAAAATGATATGTGATATTATTTGAAAATGATATGTGGTTTGCAATATGAATATAGTAGTAACTACTTTGATTTCTAGAGATTATACTTGACTCTTGAATGGACTTAAATTGGATTCTTTTGATTCACTGTTTTCTACTCACAAAAATTGAAAAAAAAAATATTTTTTTTTTGAAAGTTGAGCCTTAGCCTAAACATACGTTAGAGTTAATATATGGCTCCGTTCTGATTAGCCTTTTAAATGGGAAACCTAACGGACTAATAGTTCCTATGATTAGAAAACCCACTGGATTGGTGATGGGAAGCAAGCAAATATGTTGGAACTTGTCCTATTTTAAGATTGAGGAAGAGGCTCCAGTTAGGATTGGGTTTATGGGTTGGAGTTTGGCCACAATGCCCACTTCCCTAGGCCAAGAAAAAGCTGCTTTGGTTGGCACCATCTGCCCTCCTGTAGGCTTCAAATTTTCATGATTTCCATCTCCCACTTAGAAATACAAGTTTTGTTAGATTGCCTGTAAGGACTTGGTATCCATTTAACTAGGGAATGATGACGTTGTAGCAGCGCATAAAAAAAGAAAGTCCTGATAGAAAGTGCTGCTCACCTTGTTGTGATACCACGGGGATGTATGCTTATAACACTGGCACTTTAACATGGAAGGTATTTATTTCATAATATTAAGTAAAAATGCCCAAATACTAAGGAGAAAGAGTTTTATATATACTAGCATTATAACTTTGTAAAACAAAGCAGCTATAAAGAAAATGTCTGAAAACAACTGTGTTGGAACAGAACAATGACTGCATTAGCATGCTGGGATAATGGCTGGTTTCTTTGTTCCTTTCTTCCTCACTTATACATTCTCTGTAACAGGACTGATTACCCTCATAATGAGAAAAAAATTCTAACCTGCTTTCAATGTAAGACTTAGTCCCCATAAGTAACAACTGCTTATATTTCATAAATCTCCAGCCATCACGTTTCTCACTAGAAATGGCCTCAATAATCTTTGAGAGTCTGTTGAAATTGATTGCTTTTTAGTGACCTTCATTTGCGGGTAGTTAAATCTATATGCATTTTAGAGTATTGAAAAGATTGTAATTAGACTGGGATTCTGTACAGAAGCAGTTACCTACTTTGAACTTTTAATTACTGCCTTTACTAGTCTTTTTTAATTTTCACAATAATCAAAGTATGTCTACTATATTTCAGGGAGCAGCTTAAATGCCATTTATAGGTACTATAATGAGGTGGGAAAAAAGCCCACAATGAAATGGAGCACTATCGACAGGTGGCCCACACATCCCCTCCTCATCCAGGTAAGCCAGGACTGCCAGCAGTCCCTATCACCAGCCTCTGGAGTGATCAGGTTCTTGTCCCTGCTTGGTTTGTGGTGTCATCCTGAGCTTCCTGTTCTCTTGCTTAAATTACATGCTGGGGGTTTAAAAGAAAATATTGGATTCCTGACTTATTATGAAAAAAGAAAATAAATTTAAAGATTAAAATAGTGGGGCTGGGGTTATGGCGCAGTGGTGGCATGCTCGCCTGGCATGCGTGGGGCACTGGGTTCGATCCTCAGCACCACATAAAAATAAAATATAAAGATATTCTGTCCACCTACAACTAAAAAATAAATATTAAAAAAAAGATTAAAATAGTTCTACTCTTTTCTTTGTTCAAATTAATGCTGTTAGTCCCAAATCATAACAGAATAACATTTTGAGTTTTGTGTTTCCCAGTGACCAGAAGAACATTTAAAATTGTACATGATGTTTCAGCTAATTTACCTTCAGAGATGGAATGATAATAAATGAAACTTTAAAAATATATTTTAAAATGTCAAATTTAAAAAAATTTAAGGTAATATACCTACATGTTGAGACATGAAAATAAAAACATTTCAATGGAGAAAGTTTCACTGAGTTAAGAAGTTTCAACTTTCTCCTGTACAGCTTATATGTGTAATATGTATATTAATGGGTATTTGATTTTAAGAGAATCATTTTAAACTACAATTCTGCAACAAATAGCTTTGAGTTGGTATTTTTATGTCCTTCAGATATGGGAAGGCAGTTGGTAAAATATTTCCCTGATTCATGCCAATAGTTTTTTGTTTTTTTTTTTTGTCAGTAGAAGTTTCTCCTTTGGAGTAGTTCTAGGTCGGAGAAGTAATGAAGTGATTTAGATTGTGCAGTTTATTTTCCATTCTTTGAACATTCTCTGACCTCTGGCAAAATACCCCGTGAATTAAAACCCACAACCACTAGATGGTGCTAGACATCATTAAAATCAGACCGACTCTCCCCAGAGCAGACTGAGTTCCTCAGGCTCGTAAAGGGGTTAACTCAGGGGGTGAACTCTAGTTTTAAGTAAAAGATGAAAAGGAGGAGCCCCGTGGGGATGGGTATCACCACAGGCTCTGTGTCCCCTGCCATGCCGCTGGGTCCTGCCAGCACTGCCCCGAGCCCCGCTTCCCCTGACTGCAGCGCTGGGAGGCCGTGGCTGGAGGGAGGGGTGTTTCAGGTCCGCGCCGACATGTGGTGCCGGGTACCGAGGGATCTGCACAGCATCTGCCTGCCCTGATCGAGGGAGTAATTAGATTTGCATTAAAATTCAGCCCTTTGAAAAGGGGGGAAGCAGAAAGATGGAAAGGTCTCTTAACTGAGGAAGTCTCTGTTCATAAAATAAAAGGGAATTTTAGAGGCATTTATCTGCCCTCCTGGATGGTGTGATTGAAGGCTTTGAAGGCCGCGGTGCCTCTTTCATTCTGCATAGGAGCTGTGCGCAGAAGATCCCACAGATGGGTTGTAGATGATTTAGGCTCCGCCTTGAAGGTGGTTTGGAGACTGCCATGAGCCATAAGGAATAATGTTCTGATTTGCAGTTTTACAAGTTGAGAAAAGGAAAAAAAACACTGAGTTCCGAATAAGTTAGGATTTTTTTTTGAAATGAAAACAAAACGAAAACCCTTAATTAAACTAAAACTAAAAATATAGTTTAAACACTAAAAGTATGGTTCTTAATCCACATTTCTACTTGTTACAGGTAATAATTACTCACAATAGTCATTTTATTACTATGATCTCTAATATTGCTATTTATCTCGCTGTTGGAGTAAATTTACTATTGGAGTAAATTTGTGTCCCAAGCTACTTGAGCTTCACAGTGGCCTCCTTATCTAGGATGCTGCCCCCAAATAATCCTTTCTAAACCTTCTTAGTTTCCAAACACTGCAAAGACCACCGGAAAGCATAGTTTTTGTTTATATCAAATATTACCACGTTTACTCTATTGGTAACTCATAAATTCTGAAAAGGGAAACTTAACTTTAGGTACCATCTTGTGTCATAGGGCATTTATTTACCAAATTTGAGAGTTCCAGAATGATTGATGGTATCTCAATATTTATTAGGGAATAGTTTGCACCTTCTACAGTATTGACTGACCACTGATATACTAACAAAGGCAGATTTGTATGTTTCTGGGAAGGTTCTTTATCAATTAAAAAACATCTTTTTATTTGGAAATAATCTCAGAGATTTTTTAAAAAGTTTTTTAGTTGTCAATGGATCTTTATTTTATGTATTTATATGTGGTGCTGAGAATTGAACCCAGGGCCTCACACATGCTAGGCAAGCACTCCACCTCTGAGCCACAACCCCATCCCATCTCAGAGATTTTGAAAAATGACAAGCATAAGAAGAATATAGCCAGGCTATGTTGTATACCTATTGTCCCAGCTGCTCAGGAGACTGAGGCAGGAGCATCACTTGAGCTGAGGGTGGCCAGCCTGGGCAATATAGAACCCTATGTCAAAAAAAAAAAAAAAAAAAAAAAAATATATATATATATATATAGTATAGGGAATTTTCTTCTACTCTTTGCCTATGTTCATGTATTGTTAACATTTATCCCACTGTGTATGACTATATATGTATTTGTGCATTCATGTGTATTTTCCTGAACCATTGAGAGTGGGTGGTATACATGTTATTACTTTCTACACGTAAATATTCTAAGTGCATATTTCTTAAGATCAGGACTGTTCTCATACATAACTGCAACATAACATTCAACATCAGTAAATTTAAACATTGATATTCAATTTTATCTCATTTCTGTTCATATTCCAATTCTGTCAGTTGACCTGTTACTGTCCTTTATAGCATTTTCTTTATAAGTTAAATGATGAAGAATGATTAAAGTGTGAGATGAAAGAAAGCTTCTTCTGATCTGGCATTTCAGCACCTATCCATGTGAATTGGAAAGTGCCAGCTAGATGGAGGGAGTCAGCTGGTCTGGTGGACAGAGGTTTGCAGGCGGCGGGACCTGTGTTCTAGCCCCGGTTCCCAGATGTGGCTGGATGGCCCCATATCCACAACATCTTTTCCCCCTCTGTGCATCTAATGGGGGTTGTGCCACCTGTCATCTGCCTTTAGGGAGGGTGTGAGAAAGGTTGAGATTGCCTCCATGAGGATCCTGGACTTGGGAAGAAGATGTCATAAAAATAGAACAGTATTTTCTTATTTCGCTCCTATTTCTAGCTAATGTATTTTCATGCAGTATGCCTGAAAGCCAAAGTAAGGAAGATTTAGAAAGACCCTGTAAGCTGTTTTCCTGCAAACGGAGCAGATGCGAGGCCTTAAAACAGCTTCTCCTTCCCATCTGTGTTTCCTTTCCATCTGGAAGTGTGCCCTGCGCTTCCCGAGGGGAGGCAGATCTGCAGCATTCATTTGCAGGGAGCCATTAGTGAGCTTCAGAAGTTTCCCATCAAATTCCCTAGGCCCCTCAAACTGTTATGGTCCATTTTGATGATGAACCAAAGCAAAGAGACTATGCTGTTTGCATTTTTTTTGAAAAAAGAGTTCTGATTCTTGAGGGTTGCTCTGAGATTTTTGGTATAACTCTCATTTTTGAAATATTTTCTTGCCTTCCACTTCTGTCTTCCCATTTCCCCATGTCCTCCTTTCTTGGGATTCCCACAGTGCTTTGCAGACCACATTCTGAAAGAACTGGACCATTTCCCACCTGAGAAGAAGAACGAGGTGGTCATTCTGTTTTCTGCTCACTCACTGCCAATGTCTGTAAGTAAGAGCATATTGTTGGGTGACCTAGTGGTAAGGAACTGGGTCGTTTCATCTTGTAGATGTGTAAAATGAACACAGCTCCATTATGTTCTAATCCCTTATGCAAGAATGATTTCTAAAATTTCAGACTTAACTTGGTACAGACTTCATCTGACTCAGTATTTGCAACTTTGTAATAATTAATCCAAATTAAAATCTTGTAAATCTTTTAATACTCTTTAAATGATAATTGGAAGATACATTAAGATAGAAGAATTTCTAGGAAGTGGGACTGTTGTAAGTTTTTGCCTGCTCCACTGAGGCTGCTGTTTCAGGGTGTTCAGTTAATACAGCCAGCCACTGTTGAGACCAGTGCTCTTAGTTCTGTTCTTCTGTTCTCAAGACTTGATAGAGGCCATTGAATTCCAAGAAGCAAGTGTAGTTTCTGATTTGCTAAGACTAAGTACCATGTTTTAGCAAGTGGATATATGGTATATTAGTTTGTGATCTGGTTGCTCCTTAGTTCATCTTATTACACCAGGTTGTTTATTAAAATATTACAAACTGTGCCATGACAGTTAAATTTTTGGAAACAAGATCAAGCTACTGTGCCATATAATTTATATACCTATTATGGGTTTTTTTTTTTTTGGTACCAGGGGTTGATCCCAGGGTTACTTAACCACTGAGCCACTTTCATAGCCCTTTTTTATGTTTTATTTAGAGATAGGGCCTCACTGAGTTGCTTAGCACCTCGCTTTTGCTGAGACTGGCTTTGAACTCGTGATTCTCCTGCCTCAGCCTCCTGAGCCGCTGGGATTACAGGCATGTGGTACTGTGCCTGGTGCTGAGGCTGATTTTGAACTCGTGATCCTCCTGCCTCAGCCTCCCTAGCTGCTGGGATTATAGGTGTGTGCCACCTTGCCCAGCACCATATAATTTATAGAAGGGCTTGGAATAAGTAATTAGTTTCATCACTCAAAAATAGTATTATGTCCTAAAAACATTGCTTTTCAATGCTGGTTGCGGTGGTGCACACCTGTAATAGTAGCTGCTAGGGAGGCTGAGGCAGAGGATTGTAAGTTCAAGGCTAGCAAGGGCAACTTAAGAGAAATCCTGTCTTAAAATAAAAAATGAAAAGATCTAAGGACCTAGGGAAGTGATAAAGGGCCACTGAGGTCACTTTCCAGTACTGGAAAACAAAGCAAAATAATAACAACAAAAAATATTTTCTTAAGTGTGATTAAAGTTTGAATTTGATGATTAACGGAACCAGCCTCAGCATGGCAGTCCCTCTTCTTGCTGCTCCATACCGCCACTTGGTGGTCATCAGAGTCAGGCCCTGAGCAGCGTTTCCTGTTCTACACCTTAGCTGGGCAGTCGCTGCTTGGGCAGTAGGTGGCTCTGGAGATAAATTTATCCCTGCAAGAAGCTCGCCTACTTCATTTTAACAGGATTATATTTTCTTGGCTGGTGCCACGCAGATCTTCTTCACATATCCATCCTGTGCATGATGAAACCGGAAGTGCCAGAAGGGAAGCTCCTGAATGGGGCCAGGAGAACATTTTGCACAGGAACATTCCATGCGCCTCTTTGCGGTCTCTCACCTTCAGCCTCCCTTCCCTTGCCTTCCTGCCGGGACTGAGCATGGTGCTGTGCTTCCAGGCTCCTGTGAGGGACTGGACTGGGGGATGCCATGAAGTCACAGGCTGAGGCAGGGCTCTGGAAGGTGATGGGATTGTCGAGAAAGAACACTGACCTAGCAAGCCCTCTTTCCCCCTATCTGGATAACTAGTAACTTTTTTACTTGGAAATAATTTTTAGACTTAGCGAAAAGTGCCCTGAGGAATACAGAGGGGGTCCCATGTGCCCTTCACTCAGCTTCTCCTAATGAAAAATCTTACATAAAATAGTACAGTATCAAAACTGAGCATTGGTGCTGTTCTGTTGACTAAACTCCAGACTTTATTTGGATTTTGCCCATTTTCCCACCAGTGTCCTTTCTGTTCCAAGGTCCCACGCTGTGTTTGGCTGTCTTTTCTTGTCACTATCCTCCAATCTGTGACAGTTTCTTATACTTTTCTTTTATTGTCCTGCTGTATTAAAGAGTCATTTATAGAATTCCAGTTGCTTTTGGTGTGTCCCTCCACTGGGTTTTATCTGGTATTCTCTCGTGATTGGATTGTGACTTTGTCGTATTGACAGGATCACTCTTTTCAGTGTATCATACCAGGGGCTCTGTGACATTGACGTGTTTTACTCTTGGTGACATGATCCTTGGTTATTTGTTAAGATGGTATCTGTTATATTTGTCCGTGGCAAAGTTACTGTTTTTCTCTTTGTAATTAAGAAATACCTTGGAGGAGATGCTTTGAAACTATGCAGACATTTTGTTATTATTCAGACTTTTGTCATCTTTTAGTATCCATGGGTGGATTTTGCCTGTGGCAATCATTAATACACTGTCCTAATGGCAACTTTATATTTCCTTCATTTCTTTTATATTTTGCTTCTAATGACTTTCTAACCGTTAGCAATATCATCAAACATTGTCAATATTTCATGTCAACAATATGGTATTCATTGAGTGCCAACTATATTCTAGGTACTGTTCTCTCATAGGATATGAGAAGGAAGAAAATAGTCAAAAATCTTTGTCCCTAGAGAGTAGCAGTAAAAGATGCTAAACATAATATGTAAGAAAATAGCATGGTAGATTAGAAGATAATAGATGTCAGAGAAGAAAATAAAGCAGGGTAAGGAGGTAGGGAGTCAGTACATGGGTACAGGTTTCCATCCCATGCTGGCTCTTCGTGCCCAAAGTTTTTTGTGTTATTTTTCCTATCAGGGGGTGGGGGAACAATCTCCTGTAAACAACATGAAGCCAAGAATTGTTACATCTTCTTAGGGATCTTAGAGGTTATCGAGTATAGTGTTTTCTTTGGCCAGAGAAGAAATGGAACCAAGGAAGCACCATGTTTGCTCAGATCATATTGTCATCAGTGCAGGAGACAGGGAAGACTCTGGTCTGGGGCTCACACCATGCCACTGCATGGTCAGAAGCTCTTGGAGCCCTTCATGGTGTTGGCAACTGAACACCCTTGTGTCTCTGATGCAGGTGGTAAACAGAGGGGACCCATATCCTCAGGAGGTAGGCGCCACTGTCCACAAAGTCATGGAAAGGCTGGGTTACTCCAACCCCTACCGACTGGTTTGGCAGTCCAAGGTATGTGGCTTTCACACATTTATAATTTGCTCTTGAGCTATTCTAGTTTAGGACTTAGCTATAAAATGATTCAGTTTGGCTTGTCTACATAGACAGACTGCTCTATAACCTGATTGCTCATCTTGGGCAGAAAGAATTCTCTGAACAAGTAAGAGAAAAGATAAAAGGAAATCAAAGGATTAGTTGAGTTTCATTGGCTTAATACTTTATTTTTAATTGTAATGACAGACTGTTATTTACTCATATTGGGCCAACTTTTAGGTTTCAAGCTTCAATGTAAAAATACCAAAGCCCACTGAAGCAGGTCTGAGAAGCTCTGGGCCCTGATGGGCCAAGTGTGTGTGCCTAGTGTGGGGGACAAGGGTGTGCTTTAGACACTTTGGGAGAACCATCCATTAATGTGCTCATCCACCTTTTTCATAGGTTGGTCCAGTACCCTGGTTGGGTCCTCAAACAGATGACGCTATCAAGGGACTTTGTGAGAGGGGGAGGAAGAATATCCTCTTGGTCCCAATCGCATTTACTAGTGATCACATCGAAACGCTGTATGAGCTGGATATCGAGTACTCTCAAGTTTTAGCCAAGGAGGTGAGCAGTCCCATCAGGCTTGTTAAGACCATTGTGATCTGTTTTAAAAGGAAACTTTCTCTGCAGCTATCAGCAGTGTCACTCAAAAACATGGTTTACTATATATGATTGCATATACTGCAGCCTCATTTGTTTGAATAATGCTTCATCTGCATGGAGTTACTTCTGGAGTTACTTTTGTGCCTTTTGAAACCAAGTGGCCCAGGGATCGTTTGGTTTAGTTCGAATTACTATAGTATGTGAAAATCATAACAGCTGCATTCCTTTAAGAAAAGCGAATTGTATACTTTACCAATTCCTAGGGAAAATGTTTCCTGGTTCCTTAATTCCTTTTCTTCACCTAATATGGTTGTGTCATTTACTCACGCTGTTACACTATTTCTGGTTGGATTTCAGGGTATATATGGGGTTGTTGTCATTTCAGAGAAGAGCATGGAATGAACAAGAAGCGGAGTGTGTTGTCCTTGACCTCTTTTATGCACTCACTTAATTAGCTGTTTGCTACCATGTTGTGATCAATCTGATTATTGAAATAATACCACCTTGGTATCTCATAAGATGGATGTTCAGGGTGGAGAAAAACTATTGCTTACCTATC
The DNA here is from genome assembly GCA_004024805.1 of Geosciurus inauris. NCBI lineage: Eukaryota > Metazoa > Chordata > Mammalia > Rodentia > Sciuridae > Geosciurus > Geosciurus inauris. The sequence goes on along the minus strand of PVHX01000611.1, from coordinate 26,549 downwards.
TCATGGCTTTTGAGGGCTGGCCTGAAAACTGTGTCCAATTTATAGCTCTGTTTCTATGAGATTGTGAAAGCCCGGGGACTCAAGGAGCCCCTTCTCCCTCTCATCTTCCTGTTCATCCCTTGTGTGATTGATGGAGGCCTGGCTTGCAGAGCACTGCACACCTCTGGAGCTGGGTGGCAGGTGCAGGGCAGGAGAGAGAGTGGGCGGGGGCGGAACCTGAGCCAGTCTTCAGCCATTGTCCATTGCTGGTCATCAAACATTGATGAAGGGAAGAAGTTTCTATACTTGCCCGTCACTAATTAAGAAGAATTTGCAGGCAGGCTGGTTGTAGCTGACTGAGGTGAGGCTGTGGCATTGCCCATGCGTTTTCTTTCATGATTCCTCTGATCTCGTCATCACCTGGGCCAACTGTGCATCTGCTAAAAGGACTTCAGTGAAAATATGGTTCATGCCAGTGTGTTTGAAAAACAAGTTTTTGTCTATACAGAATGACAATCACATCCATTCATATTACTTAGTAATCAAAGCATTATTAGTAACTAATTAGTCCCTATATAGATTAAAGGAAACCAACTAAACTATAATTTATTTCATTATTTTTATGGCAAAATATAGTATATTTCAAATAACTACAAAAAGTTTAAAACAGGGGCTGGGGTTATGGCACAGTGGTAGTGTGCTCGCCTGGCATGCGTGAGGCACTGGGTTCGATCCTCAGCACCACATAAAAATAAAATAAAGATATTCTGTCCACCTACAACTAAAAAATAAATGTTAAAAAAAAAGTTTAAAACATTTTCCCCCAAATAGAAATGACTTTATTGCTTTTTTTTTTTTTTGCTTTTTGATTATAAAAATAATAAAGATCTCAGCACAGAGAATTGTGTGGCATAGAGAGTAGAATGAACTCATAATCTTACCCCAAGAGAGAATATCTACTCATATTTTGATAAAAATCCATCCCTTTTTCTCCTAACACATAAACATGTATTTTAATAAAACTAGTCTTCTTGTTTTTAACTTGTTTAACAGAAATGGTATTTTATTTATACTGTTTTATAATCTTTTTTTCTTAAAATATGTGTATTATGCACTGATTAGTAAATATAATTAGAGCTCTATGATTATTTTATAGAGATTAGTATCCACTTTATAGAGCTTAGCATATATTTAAGGCATTTTTAATTTGTACTCTCATACACTACTGTAGAATAAATGTTTTCATTTTTCCAGTTATTTTCTTTGGAAAAGTTCCTAGAAAGGCATGGCAGTGTTGACCCACCTCCCAGGTTGCCCTCCTGAAGGTGCACTGGCCCTCCTTCAGCAGTGAGGGAGGTCGTCCTCTGCCAGCACCAGTCATTCTGCTGCAACTGACTTTGGTGTGCGGTTTTAGGATCCAGCCTCTTCAGTTGAGAGTGAGGTTTTTGCATGGAATCGTAATGCATTTCTTGTGCCCATCTTCTGGTGGTAATGCCAGTCTAAACACTGAAGTAGCCCACGAGCTTATCAGCAGCAGGAAGGGGAAAGAGAGGAGCCTGACTACTCCAGTGCATCATCGTTAGACGGTTCTCAATGATTTGGAGGATAATTAACTGGATATTTTTGGACAGGAAAAAGAAAGATGATACTAAAATAATACTCAGATTAAAATTTTTTTCTGTAGCAATATATTTAAAACCCAAACTCTGAATGGACCCAGTCTAGATCCAATATATATCTTAGAGTTCATAAATTAATTTCTTTCATTTTGGGACTTGAGATGGAAGCCAATAGGAAATTTTACTTAATTAAAACAATGGTCTATTTAGGTAGAGACAATAAGAGTATGCATTAAAAAAGTAGAATTGAAGAAATAGTTAGCAGATTTAAATTAATTGAGAGTTCCATCAAGGAGTACCTCAAACATGGTTTGGAAGGAAACTACCTGTGGGAAGGTAATGGGGTGGGGGAGGACACAGAAACTGAAGAGCAATTTGTGATAAGAATCAACCTATGTGCCCTCTCTGTGTGTGTCTCTTATGAACAGTCTGAACACAGCAAGTCAGGCTGTGAGTTGTATGTGCCTGTGTTTATTTATTTATTTTTTTGTTAGCCGTTTCTGAAAAAAAAAAAAAGAAAAAGAAAACATGTCTGTTTTTCCTCCCCTTTCTCATTTGATTCAGTGTGGAGCTGAAAACATCAGAAGAGCAGAGTCTCTTAATGGAAATCCATTGTTCTCTAAGGTATCTGCAGTGTTACAACCATTTTAGTAGAACATTCCAGGGAGTAATCCTCTGAGAAACTCTTGTAGAATATTGGTTTTCTCACATATTAGAACATTTGGAGTTCCAATTAATTACAAAAATAAGATCGAATTCCTTATCTACTCCCTCCTTTCTCCTTTCGGTAGCCCCAATTTTCTTATGTCTGACCACCAAAACTATGTCTAATTTAAAATTTGCTTCTCAGAGAAAAGGTGGAGTGGGTGGGGTAAGAGGATTCATCTTCTAAAATCTCTATTGTAACTTTCCTTAAACTGAGGAAGCTTAGGAAAAGACAGTGTTACAGAATTCAGTTAAACTCAAATTAAAAGAAGCCCAGATAACTAGAGCAGTTATGCAGGCAGACAGGAGGTGGGCATCCCAGGACCAGCGATCTCTTCACTTCTGATGGCTCTGTGCTCCTTGTGTGTCTTGCAGGCCCTGGCTGATTTGGTGTACTCTCACATCCAGTCCAACAAGCTGTGCTCCAAGCAGTTGACTCTGAGTTGTCCACTCTGTGTAAATCCTGTCTGCCGGGAGACTAAGTCCTTCTTCACCAACCAGCAGCTGTGACCCCACTGGAGGAGCCTGTGGGATTAGGCAGATGGCCAACATCCAGACACCTCCATGTGGAGGGGATGCTGTTTAGAGATCAGGAAGGAAGCCACATTAGTGGATACACAGCCTTTGGGCACAGACTGATTTGCCGAGGAATAGACTCTGAATCCTTATTGAAGGACTTCAATTTTCATATACCTACATTAGTAGCATTTATAATCCCTCTTTCTGAGTAAATTTACTAGTTTGTAATGTCCAATATGACATTAAAAAAAGCATTTAAAATTTTTTTCTGATGAGACACATACCAATTTAAAATACACATTTTGTTTTTATTGCCCAGAACAACCTGAAAGGGTATGGAGGGTGCCCTCTGTGGGCCATTAGTGTGTGTGAGATCTGTTTATTTATAGCCTTGTGCATACAGGTTCTTAAATGCATGTAGTTGAGTTTATGAAATATCCTTTGAAAAAGCGATATTATTTAATCTTTTCCTCAATCCACAGGTTATGGCATGTCTGTGAGATGGGTTGGTTTCCCACCATGGTTTCCACTGCTAGTGAAGCCAACATTTTTTCGTTGTGTAGGTGTCTGCATGAAAATCTCCTTCTCCACCCTGAAACTGAATCAAGCACAAATTTCAGAAGTGTTCTGAGATTCCCAAAACACATAAGGCTAATAAATGTGTAGGAATCAGTGTTCCGCCTCTCTGCCTTGGTTTGAGTTCATGGTGCCTTAGGGAAGGGGGCTCCCGCTGCTTCTTGTCTCTGAGGAAAGCACTGCCAGGAAACCCTGCTGATGGGCTCTGTCTTGAAATCTCCCTGGAGCCTATCCAGCTGGTGTTCTTGGTCTTAGTTGAATGTTTCCTTTCTGCACATTTAAGAATTATTTTATCAAGTTGACTACATTTTGTAACCTTAGATTCTTTCTTCATTGACATTTTTATTATAGAAATTATATAGCCATAGAGTAGAACAATTGAAAAATATAGAAAGGAGAAATAACCACTTGAATGCAACTGTAATCATTTTATTGTATTTCATGCCAGTCTTTTCCTGTGGGTGTGTTCAATGTCACTGTCACCTTGAACTTGTGAGTGAAAAGTTGTTCTAAAAATGTAGAAATAATATCGGATCAGAATCTGATCTTCTATAGTTGGATTTAATGGCTTAAAAACTCTGATGGATCCATGAAGAATTTGTAATGATCACTTCTCTTTCCTCCAAGCCCCCAAACTTTGTTCTTCAAAAGAGTGTTTCTTTGATTGTTTTTAAAAAGCCAGTTCATAAAATGCAAGTAATTAGGGGATTCATAGATCTTCCATATTCAGGATTTGCTGTTAATAAATATTATGGCATCATTAAAGTTTTAAACAGTTTGATCCATGCTGTCTGTTAAAATTGATCAAAATGATTAAATATGAGGAATTTACTTTGTAATACAGAGAAAGAAACCTCCTAGCTGCTCAAATTGTTTTCCTGCACGGATGATGACCCTCAAATTTGAGTAGCACCTAACCCTTTCTTTTCCAAATTGTCTTTTTTTTTTTAGCTGAAGGTTTCTAGGGAAAGAAGGCAGAGATATTGGGAATTTTCCTCTATTCTTTTCCACCACCTTTTTGGGGAGTAAGCTCAAAGCAGACTGTGAGTGACTGTCCCACAGTGGAGTGAATTCTCTGGGTTAGTAGTGCAGCCTGCCTTTGGAAGGCAGGTTCCCCCATAGCCTTTCTCCCTCCTTCAGGATACTTGCTGATGGTCTGTTTTACTCCTTCAACTGCTTTAGAGGTGAAAATATGTTACTATGGAGATGTAGAAAGTTTTGACTCAGGAGCCTTTGCTAGGGTATCTGAAGCCCCTCATTTGCTAAGGAAACTGCAGATCAGCAGTGACTGGGCTGTTTGGAATAATATCCTTAGTACTGAGTTGGGAGCAGATTGCCCTGTCCAGTGAGAGGCCAGGGTGGTTCATCCGGATCACAGTGCATGGCATTTGTTGTTTTAATTGTTATTTTTGACTCTTAACCATAATTGTGTAAGAGCCATACGTAGGTGTAGCATTTGGTAGGACAAAATCTCTTTAGAGGTAATGATCTTTGAGGCTTGTTATTCTGTTTGTCAACTTTGAAGTACAAATGTTTGCCTTGGTAATTAGCAATGGACTGCAGGTAGTTTCTTCAAGGGGCGCTCCGTACTGATCTGGCTTTTAATTGATGAGTCTACTTCTACAAAAAACTTGCAGGGGGCTGCATTGGTGAGGCAGGTTGACTTAGCAGGACAATTCTAAGGGCAAGGATCACATAGTGTAGTGAGGAGGAAGGAGCTCTCCCCCCAAAATTATGCATTAAAGGAAATTTTTGCACTGAGAAATTAACTCATTAAAAGCCCTTGAAGTAGATATCAATGGTGAGTTTGTGCTGAATAAATAGTAAAAATCCAATATTTTTTTCTGCTTATAACTCAGAATATGCATTCTTCCTCAAGTAAGCCCATGATTAAATGAAATATTTCTCTAGGATTTTGTTAACTTTTCTTTATGGCTGAAATTAAACAATGATGATCAAGTATAAAGAGAAAGTGGAATTTTTTGCTCCTGGTTGCCCAAACTGACCCTATCAGAAGGTACATTATATCAACAATCCTTAAGTAATATCAGGCCATTTAGCTGACCTTAAAAATAGGTTTTTCTCCTTGGTTTCTTTTTTTAAAAAATGTTTTTATTAGTGCATTATATCTGTGCTCCTTGGTTTCTTTGGGGGGGGATATACTGATGTAGTGAGACAGATCACTTAGGATAAAATCACTACATTAGTTTTTCTCAGCTAATCTGTTCCTATAAATTGGGCATTTCATTTAAGAACCATAATTTAAGGTACATGGAGAAAAATGTTTGCACAATCTGATACCATTGGATTTATCCAAAATACTGTTATGATACCATGAGGTGAGACCATTGGGCTATTGCCACACCGCAAGTGGGGCCATCAGTAAGCCCTGCAGCATGGGTGTGGGTTATCCCATGGCGCCTGCAGCCCTGGGGGCTCTGCTGTGCTTGCTCTTCCATTCTATGGGTGGGCAGGGATGCAGCAAGGGGCCACGCTTCATGTGCAGCTACATTAAGAAAGCAAGTGTGTGTATGTGTGTGTGTGTGTACATGCATCTCTAACCTATTCACTTGGCCTGGGAAACCCCTTTGGTCAGGAGCCTGAAATTGGCCCAGGAACATGCTTCCCAACATTAAGTAGAAATGGGAAATTCTTTAAGCAGGAAAAGAATTATGAGTTGACTTTGAAACTAGGACTTTCTGTTAAAATTATTGCAGTTCAGCCAGGCATGGTGGTACACACCTGTAATCCCAGTGATTCAGGAGGCTGAGGCAAGAGGATCACAAGTTAGAGGCCAGCCTCAGCAACTTAGTGAGACCTTAAGCAACTTAGCAAGACTCTGTCTTGAAATAAAATAATAATAATAATAATAGGGGGGCTGGGGTTATGGCGCAGTGGTAGCGTGCTCGCCTAGCACGCATGAGGCACTGGGTTCAATCCTCAGCACCACATAAAAATAAAATAAAGATATTCTGTCCACCTACAACTGAAAAATAAATATTTAAAAATAATAATAATAATAATAATAATAATAATAGGGCTGGGGTTATGGCTAAATGGTAGAGTGCTTGCCTTGCAAGTTTGAGGCAAATTTGCCTTGCAAGTTTGATCCTCAGCACCACATAAAAAAAAATAAAGTTTAAAAAATATAATAATAAAAAGGCTGGGTGTGGCTCAATGGTAAAGTGCCTCTGGGTTTAATCCCCAATACCAAAAAAAAGATTATTCAGTTCATTATTTTTTAATAGCAATATGGGGATTCCTCAGAGGAAGATGAAAGCTAATCATTTCTATCATTTCTAGAAGTTATAAAATTAAAAACATTCAATTAAGGTCATGTCCCAAAAAGGCTTTGCAATTATTATTCACAGAAGTTTTATTGTAATTGTCTAATAATTTTAGAGATTTCTTTGTAACAAGCCCTTTTATTAATTCCTCCCGGAACAGATAGTTTTCTGTAACATTTGAATTTCATTTTATAGAAACGAATATCATATGATTTCAGAGGATATATGGCAAATAGATTAAAAATGAATGTTGGTATGGCTCAAGAAACATGAATTCTGCTTGAATCATTGCCAGTTAAAATACTTAATCATATCATAATTATGTTGAGGTTTCAAGTACTTAATTTCTAACATTCCTGGCTAATTCAACCAGTGGCACCTACAAACCTTTGATCTATTTTTTGCCAGGGTTCCACCAGGTAGACAGTTGTGTGCTATGTCTGTTATCTGACTTTTGCCTTAAAAGTTGTGCTTCTTTCAAAGTGCACTTATTTGGGAAATTGCAAAGTGTGCAGAGCTACATAGCATTGAGCCAAGTGCTGGGTATTGTGGGTGTTCAAAGGAAGGAAGTCGGTGTGCTCTCACGTGTTGAGTGGCAGGCGCTGAGCAGGCGCAGGTGGTGCACCCTCGTGTGTGGTGAGTCTTAGGAAGAGGCGCTCTGGGGGCATCTGCCTCTGGAGAACACATTTGTAATATTCTCAGGTCCCAGGAGAGGAAAAAATGGTTTTGCTTTTGATATGGAAATCTTATTAAGGCTTTCTACAGGGAAAAGGAACTGGAAAACAAATGCACCCATGATAATCAGTTTCCTATAACATTCTTTGATAATACTGGCTTGGTTGTTTTTAGTGGAAATCATTAGTTTCCATTTTTAGTATAATAACAATTATTGGCTAAATTAGTCTATAGTAGGCCATTAATATGGATGTTGGAATTAACATTTTTGGAAGAAAGCCTGGTCTAAGCCTTTGTTATAAGCTCTCAGGCAAGGACCTGGGTCCTGTTTCTGTTGCGAGTTATCACTCTGACACTTCATTCCCAGATACACACTCTTAGTGACTTGCTCCCGAAACAAAACAGGAGCACACAGACCAGCTTCCCCGCTCCCTGTCTCTCTGTGGGTCAAATGTTTACTTTCCTATCATGTTAAGAAATGGTAGATTTTAGCCAGGTGCGGTGGCACACACCTGTAATCCCAGCACTTTGGGAGGCTGAGGCAGGAGAATTGCTAGTTCAAAGCCAGCCTCAGCAAGGGTGAGGCACTAAGCAACTCGGTGAGACCCTGTCTGTACATAAAACACAAAATAGGGCTGGGGATGTGGCTCAGTGATTGAGTGCCCCTGGGTTCAATCCCTAGTACCAAAAAAAAAAAAAAAAAAAAAAAAAAAAAAAAGCAAAGATAGCACTCAAAACTCATTTCTGTGTAATTATTTTACTGCATCATTGTTTGTTGATTATCTACACTTCAGAAAATGATGGAGAAAATGTTAATATGATTTAAAAGTTGTCTCTGTAGCCATGGCATCATGAATGGCACCAACACATGAGTAAGCACTCTTCCAGTGTTTGAAAACTATTATCCAGTTTAGCCAAGTGACTTTTTTTGAGGGGGGTGTGGTACTGAGATTGAACCAGAGAGGGCTTTAATGCTGAGCTATATCCCAGGCCTTTTTATTTGGGGACAAGGTCTTGCTCAGTTCCTGGGACTGGACCTGAACTTGTGATTCTCTTGTCTTAATCTCCTGAGTTACTGGAATTACAGGGATGTGTGCACCACCATGCCTGGCTATCCAGGTGATGTTTGATGTACAAAGATGTTGTCTGGTGTTTGCATTACTCATTAATAAAAATGAAAACATCAACATTTAAGTCAAAGTTATATTTGTTGATCTGTTGTAACCATAGTTTGTCTGCAGAGCAAGAGCTTGGTGAATATAAGCAAAGCATGCTTTGAGAATCAACTGACTCTATGGAATTTATAGAATATAATATCTTTTATTATTATTTGTAAATTTTAGACCAGTGGCATTTATAATAAACATGGACTCACACATGTGTGCATAGATTGCTTTTTCAGATGTTGGTTGGTAACGTTTCCCAGTACATCACTGCCCCTATAGGATACTTCTCCAGGATGCTGGAGATGATACATACAGATTGCACCCTTGAGTTGTTCTCCAGATTCACTAGGAGGCAGCTCTCCTTTATGTCACTGTCTTTCTGGAGGGGAAGTTAGCCCACTGGGACTAGATATTTAGTCTTTCCAGTACAATTCCATTTGTCTCCAACACAACCATGGGCCTGTCATACTACTCGAATCCTTGGAATCCCAATCAGCAGTTGGGTTGGATGGGAGAACTTTACGATGGCGAAGTTCTGCCTGAAAGTAGGGTTTATTTACCTTAACTTGCTTTGTCCTGGAAAACCATCATGAATGAGGATTACACGCACTAGTGGTACTTGTTCAGGGGAACATGGATTGCTCTTCCTTCCAGTGAGGCAGTGGCTCTCTGTGTACCTGCTTTTGTTTCCCAGGAGCCGTCTGTTCACATCTGTTCTTCTGGAAGGACCAAACCTTGGCATGTCTGTAACAGCCAGAGAGAATGGGGCCCAAGAAGCTCTGCGTCCAGAGCGGCAGAACTCTAGCTGGCTTCTGAAGGTGGCCCAGGTGTTTCCCTGGCACCAGAAGGACCCACCACCATGATGTCACCATCATACCCCAGTGCCTTGGTGTGCAGTTCCAATTCATCTTGAGGCATGGCCATCTTTTCCCACAGTTAGACTCTGAAGACAAGCAGTTGCTTTTATTCATGTCTTTCTCATGCTGATTATGACAGAAAAGAAAAAAAAAAGTGTCAGTTAATCCCAACGTTTTCCTGTGTTTCAGAACTTGACCAAAATGGACCCAGCAGCTCTGTGCAGCCCCTTCATTTCTCTGTGTGCTTCTTCTCAGTTCCCTTTCTACTGAGTTTCTGGGAAACCTTGTTGTGTTTCCTGATACAGCATTATCCTTGACTGCAATCCCTTGATCCTCAGGAGCTAGGAATATCCCCAGGGTTTTATGGCTGATCCCTTCTGTATCCCCAAAAGCCAAGTACCAAGCTGAGCCATGGTGGTGTCCAATAGAAAAGGTTAGCCTGGCAGCCGAGTGTCTTCAGGAGCGTGATCAGATGTTTTACTGTGGCCGTGTCACACGAGGTAGCGTTTTGAGGGTATAGGGCTGCTTGATTACAATCTCTTCTCAAAAAAATTTAAATGGATTCTCCCAGACTACCGCTCTGTACAGTCAGTACTTCTGCCTCTTTCCTGCCTGCATTAGCACCACCTGGACTGGATTATCTGCCGGTTGTGTATGCCCACCCGAGTCGTCCTCAAGTGCTGAAAGTAGGAATTGTTCAAGTGCCAGAGGAGGTGGTCCAATGACTAGGGGCACCAAGTGGCGAGCAGGATGTTTCTCTGCCCCTGCACAGAGCTCGGTTGTCTTCCTTTAGTCATTATTTGGGTCTATCAAGTTCGGATATAAAAAAATGTACTAGATGGATTTGCTTTGACTATGAAGAAGAAACATGCGTTTGAATAATATGTTGTCATTTTTAAACAACAGACTGTATAGTCTATGCGGACATAATCATATTTAAAGCAGGGATCTGGATAGGTTCACCTTCATTTCAATAGATAGATTTTTCTTTCTGAGACTATCCAGTGGTGTGCTGGTAAATGTTTAACAACCGGCTCTCTGGGAGAAAAAAACCTGATTTGTGGTGTTTGCTGGTTTCCATCATGTAAATACTCCCACTGCTGCTGGTTCCAAGCTGTCAATACAGTATTACCCATCATAGGGTTGGGAAGAGATGCGAATAATTGGCTTTCTTGAGCTGGCATGAGCTAGCCCTGGCACACTGCTGATTCTTGTCAGAGACCTTGCTTACCATGGGATCTGGAATGTTCCCGTGCCCCATTCCTTTCCTGTCCTAAGCAGAGCAGACCCCTAGAAACCTGAGCAGTAACGAAGGGGAAAGACAAAGGAGGAAGAAGGCAGATTCCTGTCAGAGTAGTTGAAGTTGCGTCTTCATAATGGACGTCGGGGCTTAGAGCGCGTCCTGTGGACTGTGGCCTAAGGCCGACTCTCTTCACAGAGGCCTTGGGGCTGCAGCCTGTGGCACACAGAGAGGACCTCCGTTCTTTGTACTATTCTTTTGAAAATTTTCTGTGTATTTAAAAATCCTTAGGATTAGAAAATGTCTGTTCTGTCTTTCTCAGGTTCAACCTGAAAAAGTTAATGTGAAAATGACCTGAGATAATGTGCAGAAAACCACAGTTGAGACCAGAAAGGGCTTTGTGTGCATAATGAGCCATTATTAAGTTTATTAACATCTATCAATATTTGGATAAATTACCTAGGTCATAATTTTAAAAAAATACTTTTCTTGCTATAAATTACTTAAAAATTAAAAGTAGTAAAATAAAAAGAAGTGGAAATTTAGCTGTAATCTTATGACATTTGATGAATCTAGTCCTACGCATTTTATGCATTCTTTAAATTTACAAAAATACTCATATGGTCCAGATTGCTCTCACTTAGTAATATCTCATATTTTATTTGTCATTACATATTTTACAACATAGTTTTAAATGTCTGCACAGTATCCTATGGGTATGTTATAACCCATTTAACCACTTCTTGATTATTGGAGCTTTTTATTATTTTCATTTTTTGCTTATTACTACACAGTGATCTGATAAACAGCCTTATAGATATAGTCTTTGAATATATCCTCAATCATTTCCAAAGGAAAAATTCCTGGCAGTGCCTTTTCTGGATCAAAAGATATTCTTGCAGATTTTTAAAGAAAAGAATTAAATGAAATTTTATGTTTAATGTATTTAGTACAGAGCAGTGCATGAGGGGTGCGTGTGCGTGTGTGCATGTGTATTAAGGGTCCAATAAATGGCAGCTGTCATTAACCTGTGCTGTTAATTTGGTTAGCAGACTATTGTTATTGCTATTTATTCTCAGTGGTAACTATTCTAGATAGTAAAATTCTGCAGTTTTGTGTGTGTGTGTGTGTGTGTGTGTGTGTATTATAAGAGTTTGATGACAGAATGAATATAAGCCAGATTGCTGACCAGAGCCTCCAGGAATCTAGAGATCAGTTCTCTTGTCTTGTTCTTTATGTCCCTATTGTTGCTTGCTTTTGGTCACTTGTCTTGATAATGTCATGGGTAGACAGAAAAGACAGGCTCGGAGTCTGTTTATCTTTGTTCATCAATAACTTTGGGAAGATTTTGAATGCTCGGAGAAAGTTGAGTTTCAAGTTAGAACAATTTGAGAGATTATGTGTGGCTTTCACTTACCCTTTCTAGTTTGCAGGCTCCTGAGCCTTGCCTGGGTGTCTGTGGCTCTGAGCTGGCTCCTAGAGGGCAGAGCCGTCCATCAAAGCCAGGCAGGCCTCAGCCCAGGTGACCACCGCACTTACACATTGTCCCTTTACGGAAGGTCAGCAGGGAATGTGTTCCTTCCTGTTCCTGCCATCCTGAAGGTTTTCATGTCCATACTAACCCACTGCGGGCCTGGGCCAAGGCCAAGTTGTCCATCAATATTTTAAAGTAGTGGTGTTATAAAATTTATGGAAGACGCACAAAGGACAATTCCCTGAAGTGTTGAGCCCGCTGAGAAGGGATATTGGCTAAAAGGAGATTTCCCACTTTGAACCAGTGTGAGATCAAGTGCCAAGCTGGAGAGGCCCTTTACATGCATGGGGCTCAGAGCTTGGTGGAAAATCTGACCTGGTTTCAAATCCCACCTACAACTGTTAATTTATTTGGTTATCTATTAACAGTCTCCTGGCAGCTTACTTTTATGTTTAAAATTAAGTGCTTGATTGATTATTTTCTAGAACCGTGATGGGCTGTTGTTCTATACTTAAGCCAATCCATTAGTGGGCTCTCTCATTACTGATCTTGCCTTCCTTTCTTGGTTTATTGTGTGTGCACATGTGCGCATGCGTATGCCTGTGAATGTATGTTTACCTGAGGGTTGTGGTGGGGGCCTGGAGGATGGAAGAAAGGTGGCTTCCTTTAGAAAGTGAGTCAGTAGGGCTTTTAAATCCCCTGACTACACATTCATAAAGATTTTTCAATGCCTAGGGAGCAATAATTCATAGATGGAAGGAATGTCCCAAAACACTATATTGTGATGATTTTATTTGATCAAAAATCTCAGCATAGCTGGGTATTGTGGCCCATTCCTGTAGTCCCAGTGGCTCTGGAGGCTAAGGCAGGAGGATAGCAAGTTCCAGGCCAGCCCGGGCAACTTGGCATGATCCTGTGTCAAAATAAAAAATAAAAAAAGGGCTAGGGTTGTAGCTCAGTGGGAAAGTAGACGGAGAGGAACCTGGGCTTGAGTCCTGATTGTTTGACTAGTCCTGTGACCTCTGGTGAGACCCCTCCCTTCTGAGGGGCTGTGGAATGTATAGGGAGGCAGTGATTGGACAAGGCGGTGCCCTGGACTTCCAGCCACAGTTGTCTTGTACCATCCATCTGCATAAACTCTCCAGGAAGACTCTGAGACTCTGGCTACTCTTATTTTTGATCAGCATTAGCACAATTCACATATATTCCTTAGATTGGGCTTCCAAACTAGCACAGGAAATTTTGCAGATTTTTTCAAAATAATATTTGCTGTTCAGGTATTATTTGAATAACGTGCCCTTTCTGGCAGATTTTATTTCACTTCTGAGAATGAAGCAGTTGTGGAATCCTTGGATTGAAGAATAGGGATAGAGAAGGATCTATTTAGTCCATTCCATGGTTTCTAAACACATTCTCTCAGAAAACAGAGAAGTCATGCAGGATTAAGTCTGACAGGAAAGAAGTTGCCACAGCACCTGGACAGAGCCTGTGCAGAGTAGGCCCTCAAAAGCTCAAGTAGAGTTATTTACAGATGAAGACATTGAAGCTGAGAGAGGTGAAGTGACTTGTCCAAGGTCACACAGGGTTAGGTTTCTGACTGTAAGGCCAGGATTCTTTCTTTCTAGAGTTCTTACTAGAATTCTTATTTCATCTGAAATTGCTTTGAGTTTCCACTGTTCAGGATACATTTTTTATTAGATTTGGTTATGCTACTGTTCAGACAGACTTAAAAATATATCCAGTATTCCCAGTGACATGGTCATCTGGAGCAAAGTTACAGGAAAGGAGGAGCCTGGATGAGGTAGGGCCACACGAGCTTCTTCCAGTGTGACCTCTGCTGTGAGGATCCAGTGCACCTATATGTGCTGTTCACATTCACTACAGGAGAAGACACATTTTATTTGCAAGCCCAATCTTCATTTAAAAGGCTTCTGGTCTCTGACCAGAACTTTAGCTCATACAGACTATTTGGCAAAGTTCTCAAGATCTATTTCCCAGCATCAGCATCTTATTTAGTATCTAGATACACACACTTACGTGTTTCTTTTAAGAAAAAAATCTAAAACAACAGCAAAATTGCAGTAGTCATGAAAAACAGGGGCACAACCTGCTCAGCTCTCAGCTATTTAGATAGTGTTTATCATCAGTTCAGAGGCTAGACTGGTCTTTTTCCGGGGGGTATGGGTAGCAGAGTAGCCCCTCAAAAGCCCAAGTAGTTATTGACAGATGAAGACATTGAAGCTGAGAGAGGTAAAATGACTTGTCCAGGGTCACACAGTGTTAGGTTTCTGACTGTAAGGTCAGGATCCTTTCTTTCTGGAGTTAGGGTGGTTGAGGGGCAGTCAATGTCATATGGGAGGTGACATCTGTTCTACAGAATGTGACCTTTGCAGACCACCCTTCACCTAAGTGGCAAGTCTTTCTTACTGGCTGCCTATGCTACTGACTTTCAGCCTGTCACCAAGGACGGGTCTGGTGGCCAAGGAGAAAGTTCTTGGCTTCAGGTGGGCCTCCCATACCTGTCCCTAACAGGCTCAGCCTCTGGGTAAACCTTCGGCAAGGCTTGATTTTCTGGTGGTGGTGTAGTATTGGCGTGTGTCAAAGTGTGTGCTGTGTGTAGATGAGAGAGGGTCCTAGAGGAAACCAATTTATAAATCACTTCTTGCAAATCTTTTCATTTTGAGCTGGCTGTAAACTCATTTCTCTGCTTTACTCAAGCTTTGATTTATGTGTGGGGACCATGGGGTTTGTGTCCCTTCTCCTGACTGTAGGTTTGGATTTAGCAGGGTGTGCCATAAAAATGTTAGGTGATTTGCATGCTCTGTGCTGACAGTTACATTCTTATAGGATCATTTTTAGATGGATTGTCTCTAGGGCCTCTGTTCTTTTGTTTTCCAGGGTTCAGAGGTTACATCAAAAACCTCCCCGCCTGCTGCCTGATGTGACCTTTGAACTCCAAAGGGCACAAGATCATGAGGCCATAAAACAAGGCACAGACACTAAAGGTGTCATTCTGATTGTCCTCCAAGGACAGGAGTTTAGGGCTTGATCATGTGATTGAAGGGAAAGGAAATACTGAGAGAGCCAAAAGCAGGGTTCAGCTCCCATCTTTCTAGATCTCTCAGTCCATAGCCAGGGAGGATGTAAAAGAGCCCTGGGTGGACATGGCCAGTTGCTAAAAATGTCAGCTGCATCTTTGTGCAGCCATTTCTGGTAGGAAAGCCCAAGACTGCTCAGACATGCCTGCCGGCAGACTATTAGATATAAGGTGTTGTTTTATCAGGTCACCATAAACAGGTTCATTTTTTTCTGGCTGCTTTTGCAGTCAGCATGAGGACTGTGGGAGGTTATGGGGAGGGTCTGCATAGTGGCTCTGCAGGGTTCAAACTCACAGGAAGGGCAGCAGAGTGAGACTGAAACCTGAGAGCCGTGGCCTGTGCGGCTTGGAAGGAAGAGCTCTATATTAGCTGCTGGTTTTTTAAAAGGGAAGAAGCCCTGGCTGCAAGTCAAACCTCCGAGGAGTGTGTCATTAGAAAGGGAAGATCTATTTGGAATAATGATAAAGGTCTCCTTGTGGCCAGCTAGCATTTCAGGGCCAACCAAAACAAACATGCCAGGGAAATGCAGTGGAGCCCTGCAGGGCCCAGGTGGAAAAGTGAAGCACAGGCTCAGGATCCTTATCACCAAGTAAATTATCCAGAATATTCTAAAACCATAAATGAACTTCTACTGATTTATGCAGAGGTTTCCAAGGTCTTTCAAAAATGCATGTGAGGAGCATTTGCACTCCCTAGTGGCATGGAAAATGCTCCACGGCAGCAGAAAGGAGCACAGCCAAGTGAGTGGCTGAAAGCCTGCAGCTACAAATAAGCTGCCCTCTCCGGGGTGGGGGCTGGGGGGGGAGGGCATAAACAGGCCAGGGAGGCGGAGGGGTTCAGAGTCCCTCTGACTGCAGAGGGGAACAGAGCCCCAGGTCAGGGTGACTTGGACACATCTGTCCCCAGATGTTATTTTCACTCCCAAACCAAATAGAGAGAAGGGATGTTTTTAAAGGTGAAGTGGGTGTGTAGAAATCTGAGCTCCTCCAAGGGCAGGGGAAGGGCATACTCCTGACTGAGAAAGCCTTAGGCAGGATCAGTGGACATTCAAGAATCCAGGCTTAGTACTTGGGAGTTGGCTACAGCTGGGAAACAGGGGTCCAGGTAGGGATTTAGAGAGAGAGGATGAGGGAAGGGAAGAGGGTCAGCTGGAGGGAAAGGGGAACGGCCTTGGAGGGAAAGCAGCTGGGGTTTCTCAAGCCAGGGAGGGATTTGTAAATGTGGAAATGGAATGGAGGAAGCATCTTTTCTTTGGGACTAGTGGGTTTTATACTTGCTCCAGGCCTGAGTGTTTAGGGACTCCCTCCTGAGAAGATCTGAGCAGTTGCAGCTGAGTTCTTGCCTATCTCTGTCCAGGTAGAGTGGCCACTGCGAGGAGGGGCAGAGTCTGACTGAAGTGCCTACAGGTTTCCAGTGTTTGTGTACCTATGCCTAGCAAAGGTGGCATCTATGCAGAGGCAAGTTCAGATTTCCTGTCTCCCGACTCTCTGACTCCTGAGGTCTGAGAGCAACCAGAGGACCCTGCCTGTGTCCTCCTTGTGCTTTCTTGGATTTGGGCCAGTGGTAGTTTTAGGCTCCTGAGTTTCTCTGGATTTCATGATTGGAAAAGAAGTCGTCTTGCAAGAAGCAGGGCAGGCAAAACCCCAGGCTGTGGGAGGAGAATGAAAGTAGGAGAATTTAGTTTGGGGACAGGGCAATGAACTTCTGATTGGTCCCTGCTTTTCATGGTGGGGGGTGGCCCAGATGCTCTTTGTCCTGTACATACAGAGCTGGTTTCCCATCCAGGGCCCTGGGCTGTACTGCCTTCTCCACTGATTTGAAGCCCACCTATTTTAAAAGACTAGGTTAAATCTCCCCCACCCCTAAGAAGCTTCCCAGACCAGCCAAGTCCAGGGGGATCTTCCTTTCTGATCACATGGACTACCATTCACCAAGTGTGTGTCTCGCTTGGTTTCCTCCTATTAATCAAACAGACGTACTGTGCATATGTATTTATATATTTAGATGTCCACAGCAACATCTAAACCCCCTCTCCAGCTAAATTAGGAACATTGTCCTTCCTCTCATTCATCTCCTCTATAAAAATATTTCTTGGTTAATCGATGTATTGACTTCTTGGGTGCACTGCACATCTTTTGATGGACATTCATTTTATTAGAAGTTTAGTTGGAGAACGTTGATTAAAAATGCCTCTTCCTAATGCTGTGTTCTATGATCTGTGGATGTGTAGAATATCCAAGCCAGTTACGGCTCAATCCCTGTCTCTCCCACACAGCAAATCAGGTGGTACTTTCAGTTTTGAGGGGTGTGCAAATTAAGGCAGTTTGGGATGGTACTGGGATCCCACCAGCAGAGATTTCAATTTAAGTGGTCTGATCTGAGACCTTGGCTTAAACATTCTTTAAAAGCTCCCAGATGACTCTACTGGGAGCCCTCTACCAGGGCTGGGGAATCACTAGTCTATACAGCAAAGCCAACTGTTTCCCAGACACACAGGTCTGTCCCAATCCCAAATCAATGGAGGAAGACATTTGATTGGCTGAGCTGGGGACCAGGTATCCTCCTTGGTCCAATTAGCCATGCTCAGCAAGTGGGGTCATGAATGATAAACCTGGCCGATGAGGCACCTACCCACTAGCTCTGGGGTATATTTGCCAAGAATGGGAAGATTGTGTGCTTGACAGGTATCCCAGTGGTGACTGGCATAATTCCTTGTGTCATTACGGTATCAAACTCTACAGCGATTGTTTGTTTTGCAGTCTGTGAGCTCTTTAAGGGCAGAGATTATCATTTTTTGAAATTCCATCTATTAATCATGTTTCTTATTTTCTATATTTCATGATGCTTTGACACGTCAGGGTCTTGTGAACCCACAGAGGGACTGCCCCTGCCAGGGTTAGCAAATTCCTAGAGATAGCAAACAACTTGGCTACCTTTGATATGCAAACTAGCCAATCCCAAGCCCTTGCTCTCATCTGCCCACCCTTTTATCAAGCTAAGGCTGCCGGGAATCGCCCAGGACGTGGAGTTAGGCAACTTGGGACCAGTCCTCTAACCCAGAGCCCACCAAAGTCATTCAAATCGCTCAGCAGCTTCTCCTACCTCACCTGCCTGTTCTTCCTCTGGGAACCATGCTTCCTCCAGACTCTCTCCTGACAGACCTTGGTGCTGCCCCAGGTGGCCCTGCATGGTGTGGACCCTGTGTCCCCTCTTCTTGAGAACTGTAAGTAACAGGCTATTTTTCCGATGGTGGTTGTGTCCTAATCTCTTGGCCTCATTACACCTGAATAAAAGCAAACTCCCAGGTATATTTGAAAATATAGCAGCACTTGGCACAGAACCTACCACACAGAAGACAAGTGACAAATATTTGCTGAATCAAACAAATGGATAGACAGATGGACTGATGATCAGAGGGATGGACGGATGGGCGAGCAGACCCTTGAGAATTTCCTGGGGCACACTGTGAAGCTATGTGCCTGCGTTACAGATGCCTGGGCCTTTCCTCCTGTGCTGTTCCTGTCATAAAAAGAACCACAGGAAATTACAGCAGAATAACAGACCAGAGGGACCAGGTGACTCCCTGAAAAATGGCAATCAGACTGACGACTTGGGCAGAGGAAAACGTGTGAGTCCTGTGTCCCCGCTTTTGTGAGGGACCTTCGCAGTGTTTGTAAATGGAAATGATGAATGAGCACACTCTGACATTTATGCCACTGTGCTAGGATTTTCTTTCCTCTTCTCCACATAATCTTTCTCTAGCACCAAAAAAAAAAAAAAGGCTAAGCAAGAAAGACTTTTCATCCTTTCCAGTCAAAACTAGGGAAACTGACAAACTCAATCCTTAGACCTGTGGTTGAATTATGGGACGTGGAGGGTAGTTGTGCCTGCGCACATGTAATGAACCCAGGATCTCCAGTGATGGATGGATGGATGGAGGAGAACATTAATCCACTCTCACTTGCTCTGATGATGTCATCTTTAACCAACCGAGAACTTCACCCAGAAGCCAACCTGAAGACAGAGCAGCGATAAAGGGAGAAATGTTAACCAGATCCCAGAGTCCTGACAGTCAGTGCTGCTGAATTTATTTAAATGCTCTGTTTAGCTCTTGAATTCAAACAAGACAGGGCTAAAACTTTAATCAATCCAGTTCAGCCACCACACTCGGGCATGAGCAGGGAATGAGCAGGTCACAGGAGAAGTCTAGGAGAGAGGAGCTGACAGTCCGTGCAGATGAATGGGGTTATGCCAAATGGCCTTGGAGATGCAAAGGAGACCCGTGCTGCAGTCCATTTAGAACAGCCACGGCCATCTGTCAATAGCTGGTGCCAGATTCCCCATCACTACTTTTCCTAGAGCATGTAAGAGTGTGTGCGAGTGAGTGCACTCAACTGCCAGAGCAGAAAAATAGGTAAAAAGCTGCCAAAGAGAAGGGGCCATGTTCACCCCAGTGCAGCCTTGGTTATGTTCATGATTGACTTCCACAGAGGATAGTTCACATTTCAGTGTACATATTATTTCTTCGCATAATCAGATTACTTTAGTCTGAACTCCTCAGCTCTAGGAAGGGTGGGGATTTCAGCCCATGGCACATCCCTGATGGCCAATCCTGCAGCGGTGTGGCCTTCAGTAACAGAGAGGATACAAAGCAGGGGAGAAGAGGTGTCCAAAGCCCAAGGACCAGCCTCTCCTGCCGCCTTTGTTTGGCATCCTGTGGGCAGCCAAGCAAAGGCCCACAAGGGCCAGGGAAGGCAGCAGTCTGCTGAGTGCTGAGGCTAGGCCCAGAGGGAGGCAGAAGGAGGCAGAGGGAAGGGAAGCCTGAGGCCTCGGCAGGAGCCAAGGGGAGCTGTACAATGTTCATGGCCCACCAGCCACATTGTGAAGGCAGCTCAGACACCACCTGCCAGGCACACCGTCCTTATTGCCTGGGTCCTTCAGAGCCCCCTGGGACTTACTGTGCTCGGAAGAGTGACCCTGTGTTAATTATGGCTGTCTATGTCTAATTATGGGTCTGATCCATTGTGCCCTGGTCTCCTGCTTGCTCTCTGACTTCCTTTCTCTCTCTCATCTTGCTCTGGCCACACTGGCCTCCTTACAGATCTGATATGCCAAGGTGCAGTGCTGCCTCGGGGCCTTTGGACTTGCTCTTCTCACTTCCCCAAGTACTCAGGCTTAAGTGTGCTCATGGCTCCCTTCCCATTTCACTGTTCTAATGCCACATTTTCAGAGGCCTTCCCTGACCACCTGATTGAGAACGCCACCACCATCCCTTGCTCTGTGCCCTGTTTTACTTGTTCCCAAAGTGATTGTCACCACTGACATTAGATATGTGTATGTACGTACACATAAACACGCACACACACACACATACAGTTGCCTCTCGGTACCTGGATTGGTACCAGGTGCTGGGGGTGAGGTGGTGATAATTAGTTCCAAGACTTCCTGACAGAAATCCAAATCCTCAGATGTTCCAGTCTCTTATAGAAAATGGTGTGGTATCTGCAAATAACCTATGCACGCTTGATACCTATATGCTTTTTTTTTTTTTAGTTGTAGATGGACACAATGTCTTTATTTTATTGCTTTGTATGTGGTGCTGAGGATCGAACCCAGGGCCTCACGCATGCGAGGCAAGCGCTCTACCACTGAGCCACAATCCCAGCCCTATCCCTACATTCACTCATCTCTAGTGACCTAGAGATGTACATGTAAGTGGTACATGAGGAGTTGTTATACCGTATTGTTTAAGGAATGATGACAAGAAAGAAATGTGTACATGTTCAATTCAGAT
Source organism: Geosciurus inauris (assembly GCA_004024805.1). Lineage (NCBI taxonomy): Eukaryota > Metazoa > Chordata > Mammalia > Rodentia > Sciuridae > Geosciurus > Geosciurus inauris. Next base: position 5,560 of record PVHX01000611.1, on the reverse strand, counting down.
GCAATTACCCCCATCATTTACAATCTCCTGTTGGTTGAATCCAAGGATGTGGAACCCATGGATTCAGACAGCCAACTGTACATATTATTTGTTTGTTACTGTCTATTTTCCCCCCATTAAAATTCCATTCCGCAGAGGCAAGGCCTGGGTCTTTTCCAATCACTGCTGCATCCAGAGAACTCAGAACAGCGCCTTTGCAGGAACCTTCCTGAAGGGTGGGCCAGGCCACACAGCCCTCTCCAGGGTCTTGCTGGGGCACCACTGGAGTGCCAGGGACCTTCTCCTGTCTGCCCTCCAGGGCTCCTATCTCAGCCCCTACCGTGGGGAGCCACAATTTAGGCCCTTTCTTCCTTCTCTGCTTCTCCATTGCCTCTGTCCAGAACAACTTTATCTAGCCTGGGGCAGAGTGACCTGGCTCAGACGGATCACGTATTCTTCCAAATCTATTATTTATGCCTAAACCGTATGCCCGGAGTTCTTCAGGCCTGAGGCTTCTTCAGCTCAAAAGCCAGGCTTTGAAACTCAGAAAGCTTGCCCCCCCTCACACTCTAGTCTCCGCTCTGTTTCCAGAGGCCTATTTTGTAACAGAAGTGAAAACTTGATTCCTTTTAGTGCATTTTGCGATGTCATCACTTCTCTATTGCAGGACATGTGAATGTCCCTGTGGCTGCCTGGATCAGAGGGCGGGCCGAAGGGCAAGAGGCAGGGAGGGTTGCTGGATCCAAAGATTGCCCAGCCCATACTCTGTAGTAGAGATACTCCCACCGGTAGAAATACAGTGCACATGCCCTCAGTAAAATCTCTTAAAGGCACTTTCTCATTGGTGCCAAGGCATTCACAACCTAATGGCAATGCCACCCAGCCCGGCTGGGGATGGCGTGGATGGCCTACACCACTGAGTGCACCCATTTGCTCCAGTATTCCTGAGGCAATAAGCCTGGCAATAGGAAAACAAGAGCTATGAAACAGTTTGTTCCCCTGATAATGCATGGATAAAGCCCTGGCAATACCCCTTTGGGGAATATATTTCCTGAGTATAAGTCAGAGGAAGCAAATGAAAAACCATAGTTTGTTCAGAGCTCATCATGACATTATGTACAAACAAGGAAAATGTCCAAGACAGGAAAGTGGTTAAGCAGATGATCTGCCAAAGTGATGGGACGGTAGCTAAGTGGCTGGTCGAGGAACTGCCTGAAGCCTATGTAGTTTAGCAAGATAAACATTTGTTTCTTGTACAATCACAATCCAGTGTGGGCTGGTTGAGGAAAGAGGTTTCTTTCTTCCACACGGTCACTCAGGGCTCCAGGTTTCTGCCTTTATTGGCCCCACCATTCCCTCTCTGTATCTGATAGTGGTTGAGGGAAGGAGGGGTTGCAGGGCAAGGGCGACTCATAAACCAGATGCAATCACATCTGCAGATATTGACCAACTCAGGAGTTACTCTGAAGAATCGTGGGCTTTAGTGTATGCTTTTCATTTTTGTTTTTCTCCTCCTGTGAAATGAAACAATGTGATGGATGGAAAAGTAGTGGTTGTGAAACTTTGTGACTGAAAGTGGAGGTTTGTTATGCTGTTCACCTTCTGGAGATGTTTTCATTAAAAACACAGAAGCTTTTTTGTGATAACATGGTTGAACCTAGAGAATATTTGCACCAAGTGAAATAAGCCAGACACGGAAAGATAAGTATTGTGTGATCTTACTTATATATGGCATCTAAAAAATCAGACTTGAAGAAGCAGAGATTAGAATGGTGGACGCCAGGGTATGGGGAGATGGGGACTCAAACTTCCAGTTATGAATCAGGAATGGTGGCACATGCTTGTAATCCTAGCAACCTGGGAAGCTGAGGCAGGAGGATCGCCAAGTTGGAGGCCAGACTGAGCAGCCTAGTGAAACCCTGTCTCAAGATAAAAAGGACTGGATATGTAGAGTACCAAAGAACAGACAGACGAACAAACAACAAACCCAAACAACTTTCAGTTATAAAATGAACAAGTCCTGGGGATCTGACGTAAAGCATGGGTGGTGATGGATGTGTTGATTAATTTGTCACGTCACACACCTTGAATATATTTAATTTTAATCAAATATTTTCAATAAAAATATCTAGAAAACAAATGGAATGCTAGTATAGAAAACAGGGGCTCTTCTCAATTATTTTTCCTGGCTATAAAATAAGTACCTGTTGTATAAAAATTAGAAATATATTTTTTAAATTATGTGTCATCATCCCTGCTGGCCACCACAGTTAACATCACTTTCCAGTTCCTTTTTTCCCCGCTAGGCATATGCTTGAATATTGGAACTCTTACACTATATGCCATTTTGCAATAGCATTTTTCATTTAACACTATCTCATAGGTGCTTTTCCTTATGACTAAAATTATCTAAAAATGTAATGTCTTTACAATATTCTATTTCAGAGATGTGCAGCAATATAAACCACTCTCCTATTGGGAGACATTGTTTCCATATTTCACTGGTATTATTTACCCTCTAAGGAGTATCTTTTATAAACATCTCAGCCCACATTCCTGGTTACTTTTCAGGATAAAATCCTCAAAGAAGAATCACCAGGTCGAAGAATATGAGCCTTTCAAGGTTCTGGATGCCCACTGGCCAAACTGCCTTCTGAAAAGGTCATGTCATTTATATTCCTCTCTCGCTCACCTCTGTAGCATCTGCACTATCAATATTTCTATTTTTTACTAACTTGATAAGCAAGAAGCTATATCTGCTGACATTATTTTTAATTTCTTTGACTGCTTTTATGACAGGATACCTTTCTTATGTGTGTTAGCCAGAAATATGTATTTCCTCTTCTGTAAATCATCTATTTATAACCTTTACCCATTTTTCTATTTCTTTTTCTTATTGATTTGTACAGATGCCTTATATAGTAAGAATATTAACCTTTTGCCTGTCATGTATGTGGCTAATATTTTTCAGGTTTATTGTTTGCTTTCATTTATTTATTTGTGGTCCTAGGTATTGAACCCAGAGCCTTGTGCATGCTAGGCAAGCACTCTGCCACGGAGCTACACCCCGAGTCCTGCTTTTATTTACTTGTTTTTAAACATCTAGCTGTTTAAAAATTTTGTGTGATCTATATGTTAGTCTTTTCCTTTGGGATTTATTGCATTATTTTATGCCTGGAAAATTCTTCTGATGCAGGGATCAGGCAAATATTTGCCTACATTTTTGATAGTTTTCTATGATTTTTGGTTTGATAATAGTAATATGCCTGGAGTTATTTTATTTTATGATGCAAGATGAGAATTTAGATGTTCCCTTCCACCAAGTGAGCCCTAAGACCACAAATGATTTGTTCCTTTCTCTGTGATATATAGTGCCCCCTTCATTAGCTAAGAGACTCTTACTAAAGTGCAGATTTTAGAATCTATAAAATGGAAATAATATGCTGCCGACTGCTCAGAGTTGTTATAAAAATAGAACGAGACAAGTCTAAGTGAAACAGTTTCTCGAACTCTGACACGTTCTACAAATGCTTTGGTGGCCAATAAAACATATAAAAGAGAAGTAAAAGACAAAATGGATACCAAAGTACTTATCATTTTCTTAAAGAAAATGTTCATGAGGACTTGCATTCAACTGGGTTTAAGCTAGCAGAAAGGTTAAAAGTCCCCTTACCTTTTCCTCTTTCATAATTGTTTCTCTCTGTTCATATTCTCATCTTGCCAAAGCTAGGAGAAGAAAAGATGATGTGTACTTTCCTTGAGTCTTTGAAAGATGGTGAAAGGTGTGGTGTGTGTGTGTGTGTGTGTGTGTGTGTGTGTAGAGGTTACAGTAAAAGAAAAAAAATAACAGCAGAAATTAAATTTAGGTGTTGTCTAGAAATCTCAGTTATCTTTTATCCTTGTTCTTTAAATCTCCAGATAGGAGCAGGTTGCATTCAGTCAACTGACTAAGGGTTTATTGAGGTTCTGACATGAGCGCCATCTTGGTGAAAGACACGCTAAAATAGGACAGACTGTGTTTGAGAAGACTGTCTATGAAAAAAGCCAAGAGAGCTAAGCCTATGTGTGGTCAAGGGACAAAATGGGGAACGCCTAAGAACCAATGTGAATCCAAAACGCTCCTGGTAATGAGGAGTAGAAAGGAAAACAAAATAATAAATATATGTCACTTTGGGGGATAGGTCAGTTTAGAAAAGAAGAAATAAGAGTAGCACATAAGTTCAGATTAAAAGCAGAGATGACCTGAAGTCAAGCATAGGTCTGTCTGTCTCCTGGGGAGCTCACCTGAATGGAGTGCTTCCCCTGAGGGATCCTCTCCACTGGGTGAGGTGAGGGGTGGAAAGGCAGCAACAAGACAGGCACCGAAGGATGGAGAACTGGAGGAGTGGGCTGTTTTGCTTGTCAGTTCTTAGAAAGCTATTTCCCACGAAATAAAACTTTGCGATGGGAATGGGCTTGTGGGAAGAAGATGGAGATGAAATGGAGGCATCATCAAGGAGACGAGACTGTACCTTCTGGAGGCATTTTATTTCATTATATATCCTAGAAAATCAAAGTGATTTCAAAAGACGATATGTTTCAAAGATTTCATCAGGTCTGGGCTGGCATGCCCCAACTACTTTGATCTGTGATGTTTCTGGAATTCTTGTCTCACTTGAATGGAAAATGCTTTACACTCTATTTTCCTGTGGCTTCAATGAGTTTGTAGGTCCTACGGCAAGCCCCAGGTTCCAGCGCTCATGGCCTTCTTGCTTTCCTGGCTTATCTTCCGTTTCAGAACAGAACAGTCATATTGCTCAGTATTCAGAAGGCTATGTGTCTAGACAGGGGATTATTAAGTTTTTTTTCTTCTTCTTTTTCCATGGAGGACAATGGTAAAAGATCTAAGATCCATTCCACAGAGCCCTGGGTAATCTTTTTTTCTGTCATCTTTAAGGATGATGCACAATGTGTGAATATGGCCCGCAATTGAGGCCTAATTATGATTCTCCAGCGAGTGTGCTGCAGTTTGGAGGAAGTCTTAAACGAGCACTTAAGCAGTAATGCCTCTGAGCACACCACTGTGGATTTGGAAGAGAGCTTTGATTCCTGCACCAGGAGCAGCCTCCTCCCTTGCTGCTCCCACAAGCACTTTTATCACCAAGTTATTAGACCATTATGGTCTACGATTGTCTTTTACCGCCTTTGATTTTTTTTCTGTTGTCAGACGTGAGGAAAGTGATGTGTAATATGATCCAAAAGGCTCTTGTTTGTTTTAATCTACTGTTTTAATATATTATGGCTTCCTGCCATTACCCTCCTCTGGCAAGGCCCTAGGGCCCCTTGGAGACAGATTGTGCATGGAATGCACTGGGCACTTTGGGGCTCTGGTACAAAGCGGGGGCATGTGTGATCCTACCAGGTGGGGACTCAGAGCTGGGAATGGATTGAGAAGTTGGGTCCAGAGGCTTTGGAGGTCATTGGAAAATGGAGTGGCCTGATGTTATAGACGTAGTGTCCCCCAAAAGCTCTTGTGAGAGATAAAGCAAGGAGGTTTGGAGGAGAAATGATTGGGTTATAACCTTAACCTAAACAATGAATT
>PVHX01000610.1:230160-275160 GCA_004024805.1 Geosciurus inauris | reverse complement strand
TCAGGTGACATTTTTTTTTTTGGTAGATAATTTTATCTAATTAAACAAGTATTTCTATTATAAATTTGCTGATAAATTAGTAATATTGTGCAAAATGGATGTTGAATTTTTTTACTGCTTTGTATCTATCAAGAAGATATTTTCCAGTTTCTTCTTATGAAAATTTCAAAGGCACAGAAAGATGTAGGACTATGTAGTATCAGCTAGCTAGCAGATACTCTCTTTGCTTGACTGGAACATCTGTCCTCATCTCCAGTCAGTACTGCTGCCAGGGCAGCACAGTTGCCTCTTTGTCCAGAAGATTCCTCTAACCAAAGGGAGCTGCCTTTGCAGGCAAGTTATGCACTTCCCCCCTCTGCCCTCCACTCTAGTCCCCACCTTACCTAATCTTCAGCCCACAAACAATGATTGCATGTTGGAGGCAATAAAATTCAGTCACCTTCTCACAGGAGGGACATCTCTACTGTGATAAGGGTCCAGAACTCTCCTGTGGGTCAAGTAAGGGAGGCTTTTACCTGTGATCTCATCTTTGCTCAGGTTCTTCCCCTTCACTTATTTGTCATGCTTCCAACCCTATTTATCCCCACCCCTTCGTCCACCAATAAAGTGCCCAAGTACTTGCCTCAAATTCTTCTAGGGAATCTTACATAAAAGAGAATAAGATAAGGAATAATTGAGTAGTCAATGATTCACTTTGGTTTGGCTTTCTCTTTTGCTCCTGCTCTCTATCTGTCCATATGCATGTATTTATTTATAAATGTATGTGTGTATACATATATCTTGTATATATGTATATACGCTGTTCCTTTCGGAAGTGAGTTGAATTATGGCACAATTTAACCCTGCCATTGCATGGAGAATCTCCTACAGATAGATATTCTTCTACCACAATTTTAATGATGATAAGATTTTATCAGTATATTAAAGTTGTAAATTTTGATGAGAATTTTTCTTTGTTACTTGGAAATGACATAAAATTTACACAAAACTTGTTAAGATCATACAAAAATGTCCTGTATAATTTCCACGGAGTTCTATGAAATGATGACATTTCTGAACTATTTGAGTTTCAGTTAGGGATATGAAAGCTGATTACTCCTTAGTACTTTAGTGTGTATTGCCTAAAACCAAGCATTCTCTTCTGTATAACCACAGAACAATCATTATAATCAGGAAATTAATATAAATCTAACATTATCACCTGATCCACAGACTCACTCAATGTTGTCACTTATTCCAAGAGTCTCTTATGGGTCTAATATCCAATCCAGTATCAATCCAGAATGACATGTTGAATTAAGTTGTTACATAGATTTCATTTCTTTCAATTTGACACAATTCCTTAGTTGACCTATCTTACATTAAGTTGCCATTTTTTAAGAGTATAGACAAGTTATTTTAGGGAATAGTCTTTAAATATAACTGATGTTTTCACATAGGAAAAATATCATTTTCATTTTTGACAACACTACTACAGAAATCATGTTTCATACAACAAAATGCAAAGTTTTGAAAAATCCAATTTTCCTCTCTGTTTTTTGGTTGGGTTGGGAGTAGAACCTAGGGCCTCGTGCATGCTAGGCAAGTACTCTACCACTGAGCCACACCCCCAACTCTTTGTCTTTTAACTGCAGAGTTAACCTACTTATATTATTGCAAGTGTTAATACATATTTTTACTATTTTACATTTTCCTTATTCCTTTTCCCCCAAAACATATATTTCTCTCATTCTCCAATGTCTTCACTGGAAGGTTCGTTACAAACATGTTCACCCTTCTCGTTCTAACCTTAATGCCTCAATTTTGCTTTTAACAAGGATTTGAGAGTAGTAAGTTCTCTCGGTCTTCATATGTACGCAAATTTACTTATTTTGACTTATTTAATAATTCCTTAGCTAAATATATGACATCCCATTATTTTCTGCTATTTCTTGTCATTACTGAAAGCTCCATGTCGGTATATCTCTGAGTACACTTATTGATTTGTGTGGTGTGGATTTGTATTGACTAGTTTAAATGGTAGGCACTTGGGAGCTCTGTAACATAAAGACCTTCCAACAGAGTGCTTCAAAGCCCTTCCTTTTCAGTTTCTTGGAGGTAATATTTTTCTACCTGGCTTTCTCTCTAGTCTGGTGGTTTCTTTTAGAAATGTGGAAGCTTCTTGATTTCTGGTACTCAATTCCAGCTTCTGTGAGTTCTGATCCTTAGACAGACTTTTCTAACTGTCAAAGCCTCTGTATTAAACTGATTTCCTTGCAATCTTTCAAACTACGACTCTGATGCATTCCTATGTTTCTTCTTTATTTGGCATCGGAAGATTCCCCCCACTGCCGCCAAATTTGTGTGTTCTATCTTTATATTTTATATAGCACTACATATTTTGTAACTCAAGTAAATTGTAAATATTTAAATGGAACTAAAGTAAAAGCAAATTAAGTTATAGATTAATTAATACATAGATTACACACACATACACACACACATTAAAAACCCTCATGCCAGGAGCACGGCACTTAATTTAGGAAGGAATTAGACAATTAATAATACTTAAGGCTAATGTGAAACAGAATACCAAATCTGCTGCATTTGTTAGAAGTCAGTATTACATTTCACTGCAGCAACAATGTTGAAGCACTGAAGTGAGGTCAAAAAGTCAGGCTAAGGTGTCAAAAGAGAACTCTCATGTTCTTTATGTTTTTGCTATTTCCGAGACAATATTTTTAGAGTCGTTCCAATGGCTGTGATGCTTTTAGTTGTAACCCCTGTGTCAGAGGTTTTCACGTCCTTCACAATTCTCATAGATCAAGACCTCACTAAGAAACCTGGGAAAATTCCTCCACTGCTCAGGACACTGATATTAACCCTCTGATATTGAAAAATGCTGAATAAAATGGTAGTGAGTTCTTTCAATCATAAAATAGATACAAAAATATCTATTTAGTAGGTTGAAAGGATTAACTTAGATAAATTAGATAAATTAGATCAAGTCAGCACCATGCATCTAATATGAAGTGGTTGCCACTTTGGGCTATTTCTGTATGAGTTTCCTTCAAGAGTGGCTCCCCTAACGTTGGCTGTCCCAACCCAAGGTCACCTCACCATATTGTTTTGGAGCAAGTGTGAAACTCAAATGTTAAATGGTACACAGCAAGAATTCTTATTCACAAACATAAAAATAAATAACAGCTAGACGTTTTTCTCAATGGTAAAGGACAAGAATTAGCAATGATTTTTATACATAAACCATCATCAGGCAAATGGGATGTTTCATATAAATGAATTTATAAATCAGACAATGTCATCTGATTACAATAGTCAATCTCCTCCACCCACCTTTATGTTGCCCAGGCTTGTCTAGAACTGCTGGCTCAAGTGATTCTCCTGCCTCAGCCTCCTGGGGAAGTTGAGACCACAGTGCTCACCACTACCCCTGCACCTGACTTCACTATCATCATTCCAGACTCATCACGGGCTGTAAGCTCCTCTGCCTACTTACCTTGTCTTGCCATTCCTCATTCCATTGACCTCAACAGAATTGGCCTTTTTTTTTAATATTTATTTTTTAGTTGTAGGTGGACAGAATATCTTTATTTTGTTTTTATATGGTGCTGAGGATCGAACCCAGTGCCTCCCGCATGCTAGGCAAGCACGCTACCACTGCGCCACAACCCCAGCCCCCAGAATTGGCCTTTTCATGTCTTGATTTTCCACTTTAAGCCTGGTGGAATTTGCTGAACAACTACAGTATGGATCTCCCTATGTCTCTGCCTTGTGTCAGACAGGTCTCATCTCAAACATCAAGTCGTCAGAGGAGACCTCCCTGCCTGGGCTGGCTAAGTAATATAACCCACCTCCATAGCTGTTCCACACTGGCCAGGTCTGATTTTTAGGAAGCTTATTATAAGATGATACTTAACTTCTGTCCTGTCAGACTCTGATTTAGAAAGAAAACTTCTCAAGAACAGGAATTTTGTCCTTGCTCACCACACTTGTGCAACCTAAAACTTTACTTGGCCCAGGTACAGTTTGGTGGTGGGCAGGGGAGGCATCAAAACATTTAGTACCAAGTTTGAAGCAGGACATTTTCTATATGTGCACTACCCAAATTCTTTGAAATAAATTAGTGCTTTGTTTCTCTTAAACTTCTGAGAGAAATAATAATAATTTGGAGGCAAACACAATCAACTATTTGAATTGTGGCTACCAAGTATGTCTCAAACTAAACCGATGATCAAACATGAGAAGATAACAGTAGTTAATTTTTAGTAACCTGAACCATTAGCATCGATTCCTTTCAATAACCCACGTTGCCACATCTTACTGTCTTGGTTTATTTTGATTAAATTCTTTCTTTCCTTGAGGAGAAATATGTCTTAAAAATATGCAGAGTACTCATTTTAATCTGGAGTTTTTCAAATCCCAGGGGAAAGACATAAAAGTATAGGTACAAAGTCCAATGCCTGTCAGGCACCTAGATCTTCCCAGCTTTTGAGCACTTGCTTCCCAGGAGGTGTTTCTGTTCAAACACTCCCTTGCCTTCGACTTCTTTACAGTCACTTAACTTGAAAAACTTTCACTTGACTCTGCTGCCCCCTCTAGATACCACATATTTCTGTCTTTTCTTTGACAAAGTGCTCTAAGGAGTGGTCAGCTTTTATGTTCTGCAGTTTCTTTTAAGTCCTTGAAGTCTGGCCCTGACCCCCACAACCTTGTGAAACTACACTCTCAAGGGGCTGCCTTGATGGAGCCTCTCTCTGCCAACCTCAGTGGTTAGCCTCAACCTGGATTGTCTCAGGGACTCTGCAACTTTCAATATTTTTGAAGTGCAAAACTGTACTATATAGTTGTTTCTGATAAGCTCACAATAATCCTTTAAAGGATGTGTTATTAACCCCATTTTACAGCTGGGAAAAATGAGGCTCAGAAACATTAAATAACTGCTCAGAAGAGGTAGAGCCATAGTTGAACTCAGTTCTTTCTACTAGTCACATTAATTTCCAAAAGCAAGGAAACACATGTAGAAGTAGAAACCTAGTGTATGTATTGTGTTCTGACCATTTTCTTTTTATACAGACAAGATAAACAGATGGGCTGTAACTATCGATGACAATTCTGGATAGCAGGATCCTTTAAAGACATTAAATAATCTATCCCTAAAATGGTTGAAAATATATGCAATATATTTGTACAAGCAAACAGCTTTGGAGAAGATAGGTCTATTGGTGGTCTTCTTACATATTTTTTGTTTTCTAATTTTTAATATTGTATTGTGTGTTAATAGGTACTTCACACTAATAAGGGGTAAGAAAACAAGATGGTCTTTGATTCAAGATATATTATTAAAATTTTACTTGGAGACAAGGTTGTAGTCTGGAGATGAAAGAATGGCTACAGCACACTGATCACAGTTTGCATGGAACTAGTTAAAGAAGTGTTTGGTGCAGGATGCACAGAGCACTATGGTACAATTAAAAACATTCTAATTAATTAATTAAGAACATTCTAACTAATTCTGTCTAGAAACACATTCTTAATTGAGGAAGTTTTTCTAGAAATGAAATCTAAATTTAAGCTTGATAGCTTGATAAATGAGCCAGTTGAATTCCATTCATGTTCCTTCTATTCAAGAAGAAATATGCTAGCCATAGAAAAAATAGTAATATAAAGATATTATATATTATAAATTAATATCTTTATATTATTTATAATTATATATATAAAGTAATATTTATATATTATAAAATAAATCTTTATATTACTACTTTTTCCAGATATTTATAATATCTGGAATTACATGGGTCTTAAAAATATTGCTGAGGACTTGACCATCATTCTGAAGGCAAAGTGAGTCACAGAGGTGGTCATAGAGGGGCAGTCTATGCATGCCAGGCAGGTGCTCTACCAGAGTTGCACCTCCAGCCCAGAACTGACTTCAGAAAGATCTGGTGGGATTCAGAGTACAGAAGAACAAGCTCCAGGCTACTTAAAGTGCTCCTTTTTTGTACTGACCAGAGAGAAGGAGAAGGGATCAAGGGCAGGCTATAGAAATTTGATATTAACCTCAGCTACAAATCAAAAATTCTCGTGGATGTTCTATAAAAACAGTAGTTTGCACCCATCCTGAACCAATAAAATTCTAAAGACAGAATTTTTTTGTCTCTTTCTCTCTCTCTATCTCTCCCTAATACACAGCCATATATGTAAGTTCCCTGGATTCCCTAAGCCTAAAGGTAGGATGGATACACATTAGAAAGAGTGTTATTCTAAAACAATCTCTTAAGATCAAGAGAGCCAAATGTCAGGAACACTTTTCTACTCCATTCAATCAGTGACATCACATTGGCACTTTGAAATTACTCTATATTTCACAGAAACTGGAAAACATGGTACAAAGATGTCAGTTGGATCAGATAATAAAAATCCAGATAGGAGATGGAGACACTTGTGAAACATTTAGGTTGTAGAAACAAATTTGGTATTAAGATGGATATTGGATTAAGGGAGTATAAGAAATTTTAAAATTTGCTCTCAAATTTTTAACTTGGGTAACTGGGTTCATCCATCACTAAAGTCCATTTAGGCAAGAGAAAAGGACTAGAAAGAGGTTCTGACATATTGAATCTTAAAGATATCTCCTTGGAAGTATTCACCAGCCAATTTAGATACATGGCTCCTAAATTCAAGAAAGAGTTGTCAGGGCTAGATGTAAAGATCCAAGCTCTACCTTGTTATAAGTGGTACTTGAAGCTATAGTGGTCAAGGACATCAACTAAGAAGAGCACATTAAGTAAGGCAGGAAGGTGGCCTAGGAGAAAGCCTGAAGAAAGCCAATGTGGTAGACTAATGGGCAGATGAAGAGGCAAAGGAGACAGTGAAAGGGATGATTCAAAAGAGAGGAGGAAAGGCAATCTTGAGCAGTATCACAGAAACCAAGGAAAGAGAGTAACTCAGGAAAAGAAACAACAGCTCTGTCCATGATGCTGAGATACAAAAGTCAGGGGAGGGCTAGCTGCCAGTCCATTGTAGTGGACTGAGAGTTGAAGGAATGGTGTGTTCTTCCAAGATTATTGTGGAAATGAGAAACTTTAAGAGTCTTTATTGTTCTTCTTTTTTGCTGTTTTTAAAGTTAAAGAGGTAAACTATTTAAAAACTGATGGGATTGGGTGATTATAGAAGCCATCCAAGAAAAATGGGTAAATATGCTAAAAGACTGATCTGGTAGGATTCAGAGTACAGAATAACAAGCTCCAAGCCACATAAAATGCTTCTTTCCTATACTGACCCAGAGAGAAGGAGAAAGGGATCAAGTGCAGCTGCTGAAAACCTGCAAAGATTTTAGGGAAAAAAATTTGAAGACATCTGACAGCTCCCATTCATTTTGTGGAATAGAAGACAAACTCTGAAACAGACTGGCAAGGTTGCAGGTTCAAAATTGCTAGGAAATTAAGAACTTGCTAAACAGTTGCTGAAGATAACATTAAAGAGACATAACAGGAAATATAGATGCATTGCCAGAAAGCTCTGAAAACCCAGGGTAGGTTGGGGATGTGGCATTTATATTGTTTCTGGTCTTTGTGCTTCTGTAATTTTCAGTAATAATCAAAGATTATATTTAAATAATTTTCTTATTTTAATTTCAAGCCCAGTTTTTACATCATGTGATATCATTATGATGCCATGGTTTTTATTTTTCCCTTTTGTTGGAATTTTAAATTAAAGTCTGGAGTTATTTTAAATACAGCCACTAGAAATAATTTTATTAATGACATTTTAAAACATTTTTGGGAATGTTTTTTAAATTGGATAAAACTCTTCATAGATATGAATAATCTGTTTTCATACTTGTGAACTCTGTAGATGTTAACATTGTATTTTTTTAAAATATAGCCTTTAAATTTCAATACCTGATCTGAAATTATACTACAGAGCTATAGTAATGAAATTAGCATGGTATTGGCATCAAAACAGACAAAAAGACCAATGGAACAGAATAGAAGACACAGAGACAAATCCACATATCTACAGTAATCTAATATTTGACTAAGGTACCAAAAACACATCCATTTTCTATTGTTTTTATTTTATTTTATTGGCACTTTTTAGTTATACACAACAGTAGAATCCATTTTGACAGAATTATACAAGCTGAAATATATCGTGTTCTTCTAATTCAGATTCCAGTACCTCTCCTTCTTTTCTCTCCCTTTTCCCTGCTCCTTTTCCTTTATTGATCTTTCTGCCATTTACCCATAGATTTTTTTTTTAAATTAACTTCTTATGGATGTACACAATGGTGAGAGTCGCTGTAGTATATTCACATATGTACATAGAAAAATTATGTCAGATTCATTCGACTTTCTGTTCTTTTTGCCATCCCTCCTCCCTTCCCTTCATTGACCTTTGTCTATTCCATTGAACTTCTGTCCTCCCCAATCCCTTAGAGTGAGTTAGCTTCCACATACAGAGAAAACACTCAACCTTTAGTTTACTGGGACTGATTTATTTCATTAGCATGATAGTCTATATATACATCCATTTACTAAGAAACATCATAAAGACATACCTCTTTATGGCTGAGTAATACTCCATTGAGTATATATACCTCATTTTAAAAGACAGCCTTTTAAACAAATGGTGCTGAGAAAACCGGATGGCTATATGTAGAAAAATAAAACTAGACCCTATCTCTCCTGCACAGAACTCAAATTGAAATGGATCAAAGACTTAGGAATTAGACCAGAAACCTTCCAAATTCTAGAAGAAAACATAGGGTCAACACTCTATCATATAGATGCTGGTACCAACTTCCTCAAGAAGACCCACACAGCACAAGAAATAAAACCAAGAATCAATAAGAGGGATACCATCAAACTAAAAACTCCTGCACAACAAAGGAAATGATTAAGAGCATGAAGAGAGGCCCTACAGAAGGAGAGAAAATCTTGGCTAGCTATCTTCTGATAAGGGAGTAATATTCAGAATATACAAAGAACTCAAAAAACTTAACAGTAAAAAAACAAGCAGGGCGCAGTGGCACACACCTGTAATCCCAGCATTTTGGGAGGCTGAGACAGGAGAATCGCAAGTTCAAAGCCAGCCTCAGCAACAGCAAGGCGCTAAGCAACTCAGTGAGGCCCTGTCTCTACATAAAACACAAAATAGGGCTGGGGATGTGGCTCAGTGGTGAGTACCTTGAGTTCAATCCCTGGTACAAAAAAAAGGAAAAAAAAGGAAGAAAGAAAGCACTAACCCAATCAATAAATAGGCAAAAGAACTAAACAAAAAAATTCTCAAAGAAACACAAATGGCCAACAAATATATGAAAAAATGTCCAACATCTCTAGCAATCAGGGAAATGAAAATCAAAACTTCACTAAGATTTCATATCATTCCAGTCAGAATGACAATGACCAAGAATATGAACAATAAATGCTGGTGAGGTTGTCGGGGGGAATGATACACTTATACATTATTGGTAGGACTGCTGACTAGTACAACCACTCTGGAAAGAAATATGGAGACTCCTCAAAAAAGTAGGGATGAAACCACTATACGACCCAGCTATCCTACTCCTTGATATTTTCCCCAAAGATCTAAAATCATCATACAGTGAAACAGCCACCTCAATATTTATAACAGAATAATTAATAATAACTAAATTATGGAATCAACACAGGTGCCTGTCAATAGAAAAATGGATTAAGAAATTGTGATATATATATACACATATATATAAATATAGCACACACACACAAAGGAATTGTACTCAGCCATAAAAAAAAGAATGAAATTATGGCATTTGCCAGTAAGTGGATGGAAATGGAGAATATCATGTTAAGCAAAATAAGCCAAACTCAAAAAATCAAAGTTTGAATGTTTTCTCCCATATGCAGAAACTAGAGTAAAGTAAAGGAAGGGGGAAGGATAGGATAACATAAAGATAAAGGGAAGATCAGTAACATGGAAGAAGGAAATGAAGAGGCAGAGTGGAGAGTTGGGTAAGGGGGAGCAATACAAATAAATTCTTAAAAAATCATGTTATGTGAATATATAAATATACCATAGGAAACTTTACCTTTATCCATAGGTAGAAAGAACTAATCAAATGTAAATAGACAAGTGAAAGGAAATCTAGAGAGTAAGGTAGGGGAATGGGAGAATAGGAGAGAAAAGGGAGGGGATTATGAACTGAAATGGAATCCCATACATGTGTGAGTTTGTTGAGATGAACCCAACTACTGTGTAGTTTATAGGAGTTATACTACTACTATAAAGCCCTAATAAAAATGTAGCCTTTAATAAACATTACCAACAAATTTCTCCACTCTTCTACTAATATTGGAACACCTTTCTTTTGAGACAGGGTCTTGCTTTGCTGTCCAGGCTGCTCACAAACGTGTAAGCTCTAATGATCCTTCTCCGCCTGAGCCTCCAGAGTAGCTAGAACTACAGGTATACATCAGCATGCCCAGCTTGGAAATTTTTCTTTCTAAAAAACAATGCTAATTGAACTAGTCATTTTATCATATGATTTTATTTATATTTCTTTGAACACTAGGATTGAATATTTTCTCCAATATTTGTTGAAGTCCTGGAATAAGCTCTTCTAAAACACTTTTCTTCCTTAGATAGAAAATGAAGATAGCTCATCTTTTTATAGTAGAAGTCCCTTCAAGGTCCTTTCAGGAAAATTCTATATGGATTCATAGATGTAGATATCACCCAAACTCCTGTACTTATTTTTAGGCTTACCTCTATTTTAGGAAATGGTGATGACCAACATCCACAATTGTTGTATCACAATTCTATATAATCATTTTGGCCTCTGACCTAAATTTTAACCTTGCAATTTGACTTAAGGTGCCAGCCACAGCTTGCATGCATTCTGGTGAGAGAAGACAACCTTCTTAAAAGGACAATAAACTCAGCTTCAGGATGACATAAGACCATGGAGTACAAGACTTCAGTCAAGAGGTGATACAACCACGAGGCTGTAGAAAGTGGGAAGTCATCTTGAATGTGTTATCAGAGGAATAATAATGCCAAAAATAGGAGAAAGAGATGAACTGGATGCTTAATTAATTTAACATTAGAATGTGAGTAAATGTGTTATTAACTAACATTAACATTATTGTGGCATTTACAATTCTATGACCTAATCTTGTCTGATTTTTAAAATATAGTAATTCTAATTTTTTATCTTTGTACATAGTCCATTCTGTTACTGATCACCTTAAAGATTATAAACCATGGCTCTGTTGTTAACTTTACAAGTTTTTAATTATTTTATTGGTGCATCTTTTATAGAATGGTAGATTTCATCATGGCATATTGGTACATGCATATAAAAGAATTCAATTTCTGTCCCCCAGTACATCCTCTTAACCTCTCCTGCTCCCTCCTGCTTCTTCTACACTATTCTGTACCTTCCACTTTTGTGATGTCCTTTCTTTGTAACCCTTCACTAGTTTGCATTTGAAAGAAAACATGAAATTCTTCTTTCTGAGTCTGTCTCACTTCACTTAACATGATACTCTCCAGTTCCATCTATTTTCCTGCAAATAACAAAATTTCATTCTTCTTTATGACTGAATAAAGCTCCACTGTGTACCTATATACCACATTTTCTTTATTCATTCACCTGGTGATGGACATCCAGGCTGACTTCACCATAATACACAAAGTTATGCATTTGTCCCTAAAGGATACTGACTAAGTATTTTGGACAAATACCAAGAAGTAGGAAGATCATATGATAGTTATATTTTTGGTTTTTTAAGGAACCTTCATACTGATTTCCATAATGGCTGTATTAATTTACATTCACACCAACAGTGCACAAGAGTTCCTTTTTCCCTACCTCTTCACCAGCATTTATTATTTGTATTCTTGATGATTGCCATTCTGCCTGGAATAAGAAGGAATCCCAGTGTAGTTCTTATTTGCATTTCCTTGATGCCTAAGATGTTGAACATTTTTTCATATAATTGTTGGCTATGATTACTTCTTCTTTGAGAATTGTGACTTTACAGATTTTTTTAAACCACTCTGGTATATGAGGCTTTTATTTTTCTTTTTGGAAAGAATATAAGAGGGATGATTGTAATAAATGTGAGAATTAATAAGTTTATATTCATAGGTGTCCTCTTACTACCTCACTCTCCAGCTTAGACTCTTCTTCTTTATTCCACAATCTCTTGTCTACATTTGCACCAACACATCATGAAAAGGGATTAGCTATAGCACCATAGTTTGTGACTGAGCAAAGCTTATTCACAGAATGGAAATGTTCCCTTGAGTGATAACAACAAGCAGTAACTATAAAATACAGTAAATATAAAATAATTCAATAATTAATAATTCTAGGAATTATATTGTGCCATGAGAGTGACATACAGACAATGTTATCACTGTAAATTCAAAGAAAAAAGAATCCAAAAACACAAGGGTTTAGCAAACAATATATACTTGCAAAAAAGGAGCTCTGAGCTTCAATGATCAATATGCTTCATTTAAATAGTAAAATTCCTGGAATAAAGAAGGAAAGCACACCAGATCACCATGGTATTATAAAAATAGATAATGAGATGATACAAGTTTTTATGCCCTAATTACAAATTCACAATCATGGTTGGAAATGACATTGTTGGCTGCAGCAGGTACTCCAACATGAGAAGGCATGCTTATTCTCTACAGATGGGACAACTTTGGTTCTGTCTATACATTAATGCATTGGTTTTGGGGTTATAGGGTAATCTCCTGTTGTATTAACTAGTGTTCTTGCACATACACTACTGACAAAAGCTGGAACTGAATAAAGAAGCAATCCATTCTCCTTTCCTCTCTGCCACACTTCTTTTCTAGATTTTTTTCTGGATGAAATGAAAAATTAGTTACATAATCTCTAAAATTGTGTTCTTGGAAAATGTTGAGGTTGTGGATTTGCCACATTAGTTTATTGATCAGCATAGCACAATACAGTTCAAAGCATTAGAAACAAGGTATTCTATTTTAAAATGCTCTTTAGACAGCAGCCAAAACCATGGCTTCAAAATTAATGTCTCAAAATAGTAACATTTACACTTAGGAAACCTATATGCTTTAATAAATAATACTGTACCTTGTAATTGAAGATATGATTTTAAATATAAATATTAAAAACTTTTACTAATATTACATACAATTTTAGGATACTTTAGAATCAATGATGTGCAGGGTCATAAAAGTGAAAATGATTAATTTTTAATCTAGGAAAAAAGAAAATTGAATTTGTTTCTGAAAATAAAGTGATATATCACTGCTTGCTAAATGTAGCTATAAATAATGTTTTTCTTGTGTTTCTGTCCTTTGTTGTATAGTGGAATTCATTTTAAAGGAATCACAAAAAGATAAATAATATTTTCTTAAATTATGATATACTTAATATGTCTTTTTCAATTTTAGTTACCTTTTAATATAAAGATATTTTTATGAAAAAATGACTTTGGAAAAAGAGATTCTAAATAAATAGAGACATTTTGCCCTTTTATGAATATGACTAAACAAACACCAAAGAAATGATGACAGGTACATTACTCATGTCTTTCCTGTAGACCTGAATTGTCAAAATGCTGTTCTGAGTAGAGCTATCAACTATGCGACTACATTGTCAGTTAGTGTATTCTTAGTCAATATTTAAATTCAAACAAGTGCTTTTCCAAGTGAATATTAGCTCATTTGGTGTTTTAAAACTCATTTCTAGTCTTTTGCCTCCTCTTTTATTTTAATCCTCCATTCCCCCACATCCTTCCCAACTTGACCATAAAAATAGAAAGCTTTCTCAAACATAAACCTTTGCTCTATCTGAGCATCAAGTCATATTTCTACACTTTTATTAATGAATGGAGTATGTTAGGAGGTGACTCGTTTAAACATCTTACCAATGCAGCTGCATTGCCATGACTATTGATGAAGCTCTACCCAATGAGCCAAACCTGTGACTGCAAGGGACACTTACACTAAACACACAACCTTTTTCTCAAGCATATCTGTGGTTTTGCTTTGCGTCACTCTTAGGAACTGTGCCCATAAACATCTGTTCTATTTTAAAGATTTTGTTTTGAATTCCAAAATGGTCTTCATTTTCATATGGTTTGTTTAATCCAAAAACTAAGAATGTTTTTTAAAAGGCTCAGAAAGTCATGGTTGTGGTACAGTTGCAGTCATTATTATCCATGGTATTTCAGGAAACTACTACAGCCTCATTGGATCACCTCAATATTTGGTAATTCTGCCACACAAATTTCTTGAATTTATGAATTGTCTTCTCTTATGTATTTTAACTGATTGTGCTTATTTTGTGGATTGACTCCCAATGAATGGCTTAATAGATTTAAAATAAGACATCAAATCTACGTAACTCATACCAAAATAAAGAAACAAATAAAAAATGAAACAACAAATGTCTACGATGTTTTTCAAGGAAATAGCTCATGATGCGAAATTTTTCATTTGATTTTCATATAACTGAAAATGACAGCATAATAGTATCATGAAGTAAATGTATTTTTAACTTATAAAACAATATATATATCACTTTCAAAATGTTCAGGGGAAAAATTACTTTTAAGATTGCCTTCTCAATGTTTATAGCAGCACTATTTACAATAGCTAAGCATTGGAGACAACCTAGGTGCCCTTCAACAGAAAAATGGATAAAGAAAATATGAGATATTTATGTAAGTGCATATATATGTGAGACACATATATGTGAGATATATGTATAATATATATGTGAGATATATATATACACATATATATGGTATATCTGTATATCATATATGTGTGTGTATTACTTAGCCATAAAGAAGAATGACTTTATGACCTTTGCCAGTAAATGTATGGATCTAGAGACTACCAATGCTAAGTGAAATAAGCCAATCCCCAAAAAACAGAAGTTGAATGCTTTCTCTGATATGTGAAAGCTAACCCACAATAAGGGTGGAGTAGGAGAAAATAGAAATTCAGTAGATTAGACAAAGAGAAATGGAGATAAAGGAGGGGGAATAAAAAAAGAAAAGAGTAGAATGAATCTGACATAACTTTCTTATGTATATCCATAAGACTGGGGTCCTAATTAGAATACTATATATTTCATACTTGCATAATTTTATCAAAATAGATTCTACTGTCATGTATAACTAAAAGAACCAAAAAAAAAAAAAATTGCCTTCTAAACCAGAAGAGGTGGTGCACACCTGTAATCTCAGCAACTCAGGAGGCTGAGGCAGGAAGGTTGCAAGTATGAAGCCAGCCTCAGCAACTTAGCAAGGCCCTGCCTCAAATTAAAAAAAAAAAAAAATTAAAGGGCTGGAGATTTAATTCAATGTTCAAGTGTCCTTGGGTTCAATCCCCACTACTGCAAAAAAAAAAAAAAAAAGTTCTTTAAATTAACAAAATGTATTTTTTCTGGTGCCTTATTTTATTTTCCAGATGTTAAAAAAAGATGGGGCATGTCACTTAAGGAAAGAGACAGGGCATTCAGTAGTTAGAGGTAGCTAATGACCACATACCACAGAGGCTCAAATCTTCTTGCTATGGGAAAAGGGGTTTCATAACAAGCTTAAACTATGGTTCCAATTTTTCTTCATGGAACCTTTTAAGGAAACTGTTCATGGAAATCACTTAAAGAAAAACAATAGTACACCTGCAAATAAAAATCAGTGCTCAAATTCTTACAATACACTTGTACACTTTGTTTAAAACAGTTTTCACTTAATAGGATACTGTTATTTGTAATTAGTGAACCTTGCTTTTAGAAAGTGTATATTGGACTAAATTACACTAAATGGACAATGAGAAGAAATCTCCTGCTGCTGTATCATTAAAAGAGGCTTATATAAGGGGAAATGATATTTGACAATCATAACAAGTTTTATGAGTTAATTTATTCTCTCATGCCTGCTGCTTTAATTCTTTAGGTTTGAGAGAACCTAACATTGTCCAAAGTTTTACCACTTAAAATAATTATAATAAAAAAAAGGAAAGGTAGTTTATTTTTATTTCAAATGAAAGGCAAAGATCAAAAGATGGAATCACCCATATTCCCTGTTTCCTGAACTTAGTTTTCTCCCAATAAACTCATAATTCAAAATATAGGAGTCTAAATATCAGCTTTTCCATTTTAGATTTGTG
This sequence comes from Geosciurus inauris, assembly GCA_004024805.1. NCBI lineage: Eukaryota > Metazoa > Chordata > Mammalia > Rodentia > Sciuridae > Geosciurus > Geosciurus inauris. Next base: position 258,987 of record PVHX01000610.1, on the reverse strand, counting down.
ATAGTTCATACTTGAGAATCACAGTTTCCTGGGTCCCTTCTATCTTCTGTTTGCTAAGGAAATTTCATGAGGTAATGGATCAGCATGGTGCCCCATGCACAATACACTGAAAGTCTGCACTGGAAATGAGAAAGAGGGTGACAATTACCAACAAATCTTGCCTTCCTAATCTTTCTCCAGCTTCCTCTCTCCATTTTCTGTGAGAAATTTCCCCACTCATGCCCCTGTGATTAATGTGCCCAATCCATTGGATTAAAATCCTCAGCTATCTAAACCAGGAACCATTTCTTCTGTCTTCTTTTGGCATTCAGATCACAATAGCCTTCAAATTCCCAGCTTTCCAGGCTCACCCTCTAAAACCAGGTTTGCCTTCCAGAGGGCCAGGTCTTTTTAAATCTTTTTCTTAGGGTCTCTAAGCTTCAACTGATTGGCCTCCTCCTTGACTGCTCTAATTCAAGTGTGAATCCTTGTGCATCTGAATAGAACACAGCCTCTGAGCCACTTTTCTTCCCTCATTTTGTCTCAACTATTAAACTCTACTTGAAATTTTCTCATTATGCTATAGTTTGGGCTATACCATTAGGTACTTGCTGCCTATAAAATATACTCTGCTTATTTTAATCAACTGTAACTTTCTTTTTCATTAGAGCAAAGAGACATTTCAATTCATAGAAATAGGTAATATCTCCCAGCTAAAGATATAGACAAATAGAGGTTTCAGAAGTAAGCACTCAGAAATTCATGCATGTGTTTAATATGAAGAATGTAATCTGCTTATAATTTTGTGCAAAGTTAGAAAAATTATGATTGTAATAATTTTTTTTCTATTTGCCTCAACAATTATTTTCAGTGAATAGTGTGTACAGCTTCTGAAAATTTGTTTTTTTCTGTTATGTTTGATAACATGTATTTAAATGCAACTTTTGAGAAAAATAAATAAAAATAAAAATTTAAAAAAAATAAAAATAAAATAAAATGCAAAAAAAAAAAAAAAAGAAATTCATGCATGTAGAAGCAGAAGAGAAAGAAGTCAAAGAGGAAGGCTAGAGCTGCCATTGAGTTGAGGAAAACCAGGAGGGCACTGCTGACAATGTTAAAGGAGGACAGTATTTCAAGAACGAGGGAGTCGTTGACTCTGGTGAAGACTGATGAAAGTTCAAGTAATATAAATCAGAGAGGGGTCCATTGATGTAGGTTATTGGACGTCATTGTGATTTTGATAAGGGCAGCTGCAGTGGAATGATGGAGTGGAAATCACTGTGTCCTGGGTTGAGGGATGGGAGGAGTAAGCACATAAAGAGCTAATGTATACAACTCTTAAAAATTTATTCTGGATGAGCACACAGAAATGATATTGGAAGTGAGGAAAGGGAACATGATTTTATTTATGATGGGAGATTCTATACTATGCTTATTTGTTAAAGGGAATGATCTAGTAGAAGGGGAAAGAGGAGATAACTAAAACAGAATAAGCCATAAGGACTTTCAGAAGAGGAGATGATATCCAAAGGAGAGGGGTAAAAATTGGCATTTGATGCTAGGGGAGAGGGATCTTCTTCAATAGAAATAAGGGGTGGGAGAGATAAGTTTCTATATAGCTGGGATTTTAGATTTGGCAGGAAAAAAAGTGAAGCATTTCCTACAGTTTCTCTTTCCTCAATAAAATGTGAAATAATGTCATCAGCTGATAATAAGAGTGGAGTAGAAGGTGAGAAATGTTTGGGGAGAGGGGAGAACATGTACAGTGGTCTTTTATGAATATGAAAAGTAAGCTTATTACCTATGTGAGAAGATATCAGAATATAATTGATTGTCAATTTGTATTTGAGTTGGAATGTGAAATCAACCAGCTGAGTAGAGGATTTTCTCCAGTAATATTCAGGTGCTCCCACAAAGGCAGAGAGAAGGCTAATGGTACATGTTTTCTACAACTGAGATTTTGCAAGATGAGCTCAATCACAGAGAAGAAATCCAGGAAACAAGGACTGTTTGTGAGGCTGTGTTAGTATGACAGATTATTGACTATAGTCTGGACTAGGGTAAGAGCAAAGCCTAGAGGAGTGGAGAACATGAGAAAGTAGTGAGAGAGCACTGGAGACCTCATGAGTAGCAAACCTGTATGGGGGGAGGATGCTTAAACAGACAGCCCAAAATGGGATGTTTGAAATACACATTTGGGGAGGGAGTTATGTGTCTACTTATGACAAAGTGTAAAATATGAATAGGGGAACAAATTACCTAGGCTGAATGAAGTTAGACATAAACAGAAAAGAGGAAGGCAAGGACTGGGACTCTAAAGTGTTGGTATATTTACCTCTGTGGGTTTTTAAGTCACCAGGAATGACTTCTGGAGTAGTTGATGCCAATTTCTGGAACAGGATTTCTGGAGTAGAGGAATACAGTGAACAGAGAGAAAAGAGCTCGTGGATAATGTGTTATTGGCAAGATGATAGTAGGGAAGCAAGTGACATAGGCATGGGGTAGATGTCTTCAAGTATAACATCTGGAAGTTGTAAGAGAAGTCGAGAAAATATCAACTTCAAATTTTTATACCTGACCTACATATGCAATAAGAGAAAAGCCAGCCTCCACCAGGGAAAGTGGTGCTTTCTGAGACAGGTCAGATTTCAGTGAAGGTGAAAAGATAAAGGAAGTGAGTGGTCTTAAAAGCAACAGATATGAAAAGGATCTGTTCACCAATAAGAGTTCCAGAGTCCATAAGACAACAAGTTGTGCAAAACAAGAAAATCTGAAGCTCTAAGTTTGGTCAATCGAGCATCAGGAAGCAGTGGGGCATGAGAACTTGGCTGATGTGATGAGGTAGCTCAGGTGCTTTGGGAGATAGGCAATCATTAAAGTAAACTTTAGTGATATGATTAGTCTGGCTAGTATCTGAGCAAGGGCAAACAATATTTTTTTCTGTAGGTTTTTTCTTCCCTGCTTTAAAAGAGTTCATGTTATTAGGTTAGGCCCATCCAAGGAACTTCTCTTTCTTTTTTTTTTAATATTTTTTTTTAGTTGTTGATGGATCTCTATTTTATTCATTTATTATTTATATGTGGTGTTGAGGATCGAACCCAGTGCCTCACACATGCTAGGCAAGCGCTCTACGACTGAGCTCCAGCCACAGCCCCCAACTTATCTTTCTTAATGTTAACTATGCCATGTAACATAACCTAATCACAGGAGGAACAACTCATTGCACTGTATTCACATTCCCAAGGATTATGGCAAGAAATATTGGGGACTATCTTAGAGTTCTATCACTGTGTGTGTGTGTGTGTGTGTGTGTGGTAGTGGGGATTGAACTCAGGGACACTCGACCACTGAGCCACATCCCCAGCCCTATTTTGTGTTCTATTTTGTGTTTTATTTAGAGACAGGGTCTCACTGAGTCGCTTAGTGCCTCGCCATTGATGAGGCTGGCTTTGAATTCGCAATTCTCCTGTCTCAGCCTCCCAAAGTGCCTGAGATTACAGGTGTGCGCCACCGCACCCATCTGAGTTCTATTACTCTTGATAAGCAGAAAGAAAGCAAACAAGCACAACCATGGCACTGGATCATCCAGGCAAATCTGGTCTATGAAGGCATCACATTATTCCTGAAAAGACAGGAATCCTTTCAAATGAAACATGAGCTTTTTTGTGACTGACCATTGGATATTTGTCAAACCTCACCTCCCAACTTGCTCTCTCTATAGCCCTACAAAGCACTTAACCCATGCTGATTTCATTTCCCTAAGCATGACATGATCCCTGAGGCCAGTTAGCAAAAAAAAAAAGAAAGAAAGAAAGAAAGAAAAAGAAAATTAATTGACACTTTTGAATCCCTTAAAACCAAATCTTGGTGATTTTTATTCAGACATGCTAATAGATCATATAATGCTAATAGATTCATATCTTCCTTTCAATTAAATAATTAAATTTAGTTGGGCTTCATGGAAGGATTTGAAAGGGCCAATTGCTTCATATACCATTGTCTTACATGGCTCAATACTTAACTGCCTGGAACTTGCAGTAAAATGAATACTCTAGTATATTATAGAAGTAGTAAAATAATATAAAATAGGATTTAGAGCTGGATAAAATGACCTTGAACCCGTTGTCACCACTAAATGTTGTGATTATGGACAAGCCATGAAACTCTGCTTCAGTTTCCTTACCTATAAATAGTAGGAAATGACCACTCCACTGGCAGACAGGAACTTAAGATAACAGTGTCTAGAATATTATAGATTCTTAATGCTGTAACCCTTGATATATGATTTGGAAAATAATGCTATTGATTAATAATGCAATTATTAATGTAAACTTCCGTTTATGTGAAATGAAGTCAGTGAACTGAAGAATTACTAATGCCTCTTCAGTTTAGATTTTCTAAATTCTATAGCATTTAGCACTGTTAGTGACTATGCAATACATAAAGAATTTGGAAGACCCAATACATCTATATAGAACCCTGAAATGTAAAGAGTATAACACTCGATTTCATGCAAATGAAGTACAAACCATTATGCTCATCCACATGTTGTATTAACTGTATAGGAATCTCAGTGTCAGTAGGAAGATTAGGAGTTTATCAAAACATGTTTACAACATGTAGGAAGATTAGGAGTTTATCAAAAGCCAACACAGATTGATTTGTGGAAACAAAAATAAAGAAATAAATATTAACAATTTCAAGAAGGAACAAATAGCAGCATTTTGTTAGAGATACTACAAGCAAAAGGAACTTGTAACCTAGCTTGATGGTAGGAACCAGAGGAGTGCATGTGAAAGATGGGGGCATCTTTGCTTCTTCCAAATTTATAAGGAAATTCTTCAAAAGTGAAAGTGAAACATGGAGAGAACGTCAGGAAATTGATATTTTCCAGAGTCAAACTTGAGAATTTAGCAAGATAGTAAATTTGCATGACACCATAAATAGAATGTGTCACTTAGAGAGATACCAAGGTTGACTTAGTAAAACTGAATACCATGGAACCTAAGCTGAAAAATGAGTGAAATCACAAAGAGCTAGAAGCTGCATTTTTTTTTTATTGTTCCATATGACAAGGTAAGAAAAGAAGCCAGTAGTGCTGAAGTTTGAAAATTGTATTGACTCTTTATTCATTTTATTGAATGTTTTAGCAAATTAGTAAAAAGGCATTTGGAAAGGCCACAGGAGGCTAGTGAGTGGACTCTGGAGAAGCCCTTGGGTACAGTTCTTAATCTCTTGGACCTCAGTTTCTACATCTGTAAAATAAAAATAGAAATAGTACCAATTTCATGGAGTTGTGAAAAGACCACATGAGTTAAAGCAGATAAAACACTTGGAGAGTACCTGGTGCCTAATAACATAGTCTACCTTTTTCTTCATATTATCAGCCATGGAGTTATGGCATTAATTGCAAGTAAAATAAGATTTTAGAATCTTTTTGAGAGTTTTCATATTTGTTTTAGAAACCTTACCTTGAGTAAGTTTATTGGGAATGAGTAAATGAGCCAAAGAGAGATTAAATCTTATGCCTACCATTGCAGAGCTATTAAGTGAGAATCTGGACTTTTGTCAGTACAGTTTGGAGTCAGAGAGTAAGAATTAGAGGGAGAACTGAAGGAAGAAATCAAGGCAAATGACCACGGAATAAGAGTGCAGAAAGCTGTCAGGTTAATGAATGAAGGAGAAAATTAGCTAATCAGGTAAAAGACTAAACAGAAAGAAGAGTCTTCAAATCAATAAGAGTCTTCAAAACGATGTTGCTACACTTAAAAACAGTAATGAAATACTTGCTGAAGGAAAAACCAGAAATCTGCAAAAACTCAGAATTTGATTCCCTTGTTAGTTTTTATTTTCAACTTTAAATCTGATCTAATGAAATTAATTATGTAGATTTTAAAGTCAGTTTTAAAATATTATTCACCTCTCAAAATATTTATTTAGTGTAAAATTTTAGCAGTCCTTCATTCTAGCTTCTTCCTACACAGATTCCCAAGATAAAGAAAATAAAACATGGCACAGAATTTAGGAGCTACAATTGATTTAACTTAGATAGATCGACACTCTATGTAATCCAAAGAAATTTATTTTAAGTCACAGGTATCATTTTTATTCGTTGCATATGTCCCCAATTTTATTGTTTTACTCACCCTGTGGAACTGTTCTATTCAAGTCTGATCCATCTCACTATCACTTTCTTTGGGAATAATAATAGTCCATGTAAGATATATCAGTTATTGCTACAGTCACTTATCAGATGTTTCCATGGGCCTAATTAAAAACAAGCTAAGGCAAATAGCTTCACATTTAATAGTCTTAGTGTCAACATAACTTAGCAGAAGATCATATGACAAGTTGATTCTTCTAAATATCCACTGAAATAACATATTGATTCTTTTTTATGGTAAAGAAAAGGAAATTGTGCATGATTATTCAGTCTCTGCTGAAAGTCACATAAAATAGCCTTCAATAGGTCAAAACAAATTTTAATTTACACTATTTGATAAATAGCCTGGTAATAATTTTGAATGATACAATTGACTTGCAGACCTAAGAAGCCAATTCTTTTGAAGAGCAGAGCAAATTATTAGAGACATTTTTTATCCCTCTCTACTTGGATATTGATTCATTTCTATATAACAGGAAAAAAAGAAAATTGTAATTATAGCAGCACTGTTCGTTCTATTATAAGTAGAGGACTACCAACATTTCTGTTATTAACCCCTATTGTCACTGGTTTATGATCTCAGCAGTCAACTTGGCAAAGATGATACCTCCTTGGGAGTACATTTTTTAACCATGTTTCTTAAGCCATTTGTCTATTTATGAATTATACAATTGCCAGAAATGATGTGCACTCAATAGGCTTTTGATTTCCAATCACTCTGAATAAAGGTTTATGTTTTGAAATGAAAGCACTGGCTTCGAAATATTCTAAATTCCTTTTGGCATTTTTGGTTTGTCCTTTTTATTTTCTTAATTCCCCAATATGTCTGTTTAAGGACAAATTTTAATAGAAATTAATAAAACCTGGTCTCAGCAATTGGCTCACTTCACCCATGGTAACAATTGGCACAGATTGCTAGGTGAAAAAGTCAGCTGCGATGATTGGTATCAATTGCCAGCCGATTGAAATAATGCTCTAGCTTTCTAACAATTCACTTAGCCATCAGGTGCTGGCTGAGACCTGGAGTATTTAACATGCAGTTTGAAACTCCTGGTTCTTAAAATTACCAACTAACATAGAATTGCTTCTTAGATAAAAAGAACTACATCACAAAATGAATTATGAACTTTTTCACACATGTATGAAGATTTTATGTAATGTATACATATGTGTATACTGCATATTTAAATACCCATTTACCCACCATAAGTTAAATTCCCTTGAGACTCCTTCATTGTTAAATCTCCCTCACTTTCTGAGTGGTAACTAGTAATTCAATCTTTTCTTAAAGTAACAATCTAATCTTTAAAATTTATTTCTGTATATTCATGTGTAAATAATATGTTACCAAGATTTGTTATTTTGGATGCTTAAATAACTGGAATGATGCTGAGCTCATTCCTTAATCATTTAAAAAATTTTCATTCTGTTAAATAATTTGAGGATTCATCAAGATTAGTACAAGTAGCTACAAATATATGTGATAGAAAAGACAACCTTTTAAACAAATGGTTCTGGGAAACTTATAAACCTATATAGAAGGATGAAACTAAATCCTTACCTCTCACCCTGCAAAAAGTCAACTCAAAATGGAACAAAGACCTAGGAATAAGACTAGAAACTTTGCAACTGCTAAGAGAAAATGTAGGGTCAACACTCCAACATATATAGGGACAGGCAGTAACTTCCTCAATAGAACTCCTAAGGTTTGGGAAATAATACAAAGAATTGATAAATGGGATGGCATAAAATTAAAAGCCTTCTGCACGGCAAAGGAAACAATTAATAGCATGAAGAGAGATCCTTTAGAATGGGAGAAAATCTTTTTCAGCTGCTTTTCCAACAGAGAATTAATATCCAGACCATATAAAGAATTCAAAACTCAACACCAAAAAAACAAATACCCCAATCAATAAATGGGCAAATGAATTAAATAGACACTTCTCAAAAAAAGAAGTACAAATGGCCAACAATTACATTAAAAAAAAAAAATGTTCCACATCCTTAACCATCGGGGAAATGCAAATCAAAACCACACTGAGATTTCATCTCGTTCCCTTTAGAATAGCAATCATGAAGAATACAAAATAATAGTAAATGCTGGCGAGGATGCAGGGGAAAAGGAAACTCTTGTACACTGTTGGTGGGAATGTAAATTAGTAAAACTACTGTGCAAATCAGGAACCTCAAAAATAAAACTGTGGCATATAGACACAGTTTCTGTTATAAAGAAGAACAAAATTATGTCATTTGCACGAAAATGTATGGAATTGGAGAGTGTCGTGTTAAGCAAAATAAGCCAGAAACAAAGTCAAGCATCATATGTTTTCTCTCTTATGCAGAAGCTAGAGAATAAAAAAGGGTTGGGGGAGGTTGCAGGAAAATAGAAGGGAAACCAGAGAGCTTAGTTAAGAGACAGACGGGATGGCAGGGAACACAGGAGGGGAGGTGCCGGGAATGAAATTGATCAAATTATGTGTATGTATGAATGTCACAATGAATCCCCCTATTTTGTATAATTATAATGCACCAATAAAACATAAATAAATAAATTATTGAAAGCAAAATCTTTACATCATGACAAGTGGTTATAATTCATTTCCATTGTTGTATAACATTCCATTTTTCAACCCACCCTAAATTAACTATCCACATTTCTCTTCATGAACTTTAAGTTGCTTCCAGTTTTCACTGCACAAATCCACTTTGTGTGTTCTCAGAGCTCAGTTAGGAGCTAAATATTATTTAAAGTACTCATATAAATATAAAATTACACTACTTCTGCATTATTGTTGAAAGTAATTTTTATCGGAATTATTTTAGCCAAACTAGCATCTGGATTTCAAAATCTAATAGATTTGCAATACAAATCAACATATTTTCTTATTATAGATCTTTTTTAAAACAAAATCCAGACTAATATCTCCAGCATGTGTTATGCATCAATATAGCTTTTCTCCTGTTTGAGGGTGCTATGTATAAGTCTATGGAGGCATTGCCCAGTATATTATACTGAGAAAACCTGTGTTCCTTTCCATGTCTACAGATTGTTCCTAGGTACAGTATTATTATAGAGATTATTATTTGCATCCAGTCTCCATTAAGAGCTTTGTTTTGATTTGTAATTTCCCTCTTCTGCTCCTACTTGCCTCTTCCTTGAAACCCTTGCCAGAGTTGTTCCCAATACCTGAACAATCCTTCCACCTCAGCTTCTCTGAGGTCTGGTCTTCATTAACGTGCTTTGATTTCCATCTCGCACTCCCGCGCTTGTTGGAATCTCTCTTTTGCATTTTGTTGAAAACATTCCCTTATATAGAATACTGTTCTCCAAATGTTTTTACTTTCAAAGAATCACTTTTATATTCATTGTCTTATTTGTAAAATGTTTCCTTGTGTATATTTTCATTTTCATCTATTGAAAGAGGGTTATCAATGGCTTAACACCATAGCTTTTATTTCTCTTATGTTTACATCATAGCTTTTGGGGGTATTCAGTTATCATTTGTGGCTTTTCAGGGCTCCTGAATGTTTTCCTTCTTGGTCTTCCTCCTTACCGTATACCTTATAGCACCGTATTTCATAACTTTCTGGATTCCAACATGACAGATCCTTAGACTGTCACTGATTCATTCATTCTGTTATTCATTCATTCGTTCAGTGAATATGTCTTGCATTCCTAATATAGGTTAAGCACTGTGCTAGGCACTGAGTACACAGAACAAAGGAAACATGATGTTTGCTCTCAAGCTGTTCACAGCAGGAGTGAAAAAAAATCACAGAAAGATTATTGCCATATAGTGTGGCCAATGGAGTGGCAGAGGTAAGGACTGGACACTGGGAACTTATAAATTGATGTGTATTTAACTGGGCAGGAAAAATGGTAGTGGGTAGGTGGGAAAATCACAGAAGTCGTTCTGGAGAGAAACATTAAAGAAAGAAGAGTCAGATCGTGGGTAAAGTGTAGGGCCGACCTCTTACACTGTGGGCAAAGCAGTCAGTGGAAAACATTAGCCCACAGTATGAGCACAACAAGAGCAAACACACGGTAACAGACACCTCTGATGATTTATAGCAGGAAGTGCAGTCATTGCCAGAAAGCTGCACTCAGGATGGAAAAGCAGGAGGTGAAGTGAAGAGGTGCGAGAAATGGAGGTGGTCAGATCATAGAGGGCCAGTTTGCCATGGCAAGGTGCTAAGGCTTTTCCTTTTTCTTTGAAGTGAGGAGAAACTGGGGAGAATTTAGGAGAAAACTAAAAAGATACTATTAGATGGATGCTTTACACATTAGTAGAGGCAGATATGATGAAGTACGAAAATTGTCTCTGCAGTCTAAGGGATGATGAAGAACTGTGTCGAAGAGGATCAAGAGGTGGAGAGAATGAGATGCAGGAGTTCTTTATGTTTCTATCCCTTTCCTTTGTATTCTTTCTTATTGCGCCACTCTCCATCTAGCATCAGGCATATCTATTTATTTTATCTGCTCCTACTACTAACTATGCAAGCTATGTAATAATAGGGACATTGTCTATTTTCAACAATGCTATAAACCCACCCCTGAAAGGAGCACTATTCAGTAAATATTTGCAGCCCCATGAAGCAATCATGTAAGAGGAAAGAGCTAGGCCTGACAGGAACGATATGCAGGCTTCTAACTTGACGTGCAGCTGAATGGAGAGATGATGCCTCTTGGAGATGAGAAAAGATAAAATGCATTTAGGAAGGAAGATGGCAAATCCAGTCTTTAATATTTTGTGAGCTTTGTTGGGTGAATAATTTTCTAATCTGCTAAGGTAAATTTAATTTGAAATGTTGCTATCATAAGATAATATTTTATCAAGGCTTAACTGTCTACTCCAAAGAAGCTAGTGAATTCTATTTTTAATTTTAAACACACAGGAAAAGCAAAGAAATAATTATTTGGGGGACTCTTCTGGCTGTGCAGTTTCTCTTCACAAATAAATCATTCATTTATTTATTCACTCATGAATCATTGTTTGGCTGCTTACTATGAATGTGACTCTCACAGAATGAAAAGAATTCTGACATCTACATGATCCTACAGACCAAGATCCTACAGACGAAGGTTAACTGCCAAGGTCAAGCTGCTCAAAGGATCCTTCTGACTTAAAAATTTCTAAGATGTTTTGATTGATGGGTATCAGCTTGCTAAATTCATGTAGAAAGAAAATGTCCTCAAAGAAGAGTATTAATAAAACATTAACAAGTTAAAATTTAAAAATACTTTAATAGCCATTTAAAATCTTTCTCTCCAATGTGGTACTGTGCAATCAAACTTGAGAACTGTGATGCATGATGAATATTGTAATTCATGCCCATATGATTTTCACAAAAGAGCGCCAAAGACAGCATCAGCCCATTTTTTTCAAGAATTTGGGTAAAACTGGTGTGTTCAAAAGTAGGAACCAGGAGAAAAGTTGTGGTAGTATGTTACTAACAGGTATACTATCAATTTTTACCTAAAAATAGTCAAGTTGATTTACTGGAGCCTAAAGGTGTCACACACTGAAGAGTCCTATAGTTGTCAAAATGTAAAGATGTATCAAAAATTTTCAGTAAGTAGTTTATTTCCAAAACAAACAATGAAAAGTGTACTGGGTAGTTAAAATCACAAATGGGGAGAAAAATGTTATCCCAACATTGGCTACTTGTTGGCATGTTTTTGGTAGCTCTGCCTCAGCTGAGATTCCTGGATATACATATGAACCTCTTGCCTTTTCTTTGGTGTGTCAGATTGCATCTGGAAATGTGTACAAATATCTGTAGAATGGTAAGCTTTGCAAGAATAAACATTTATATCACATATAGGAATTTAGCATGAAAGGCATTGTGTCTACTCCTAAATAATGAACTGGAGGAAAAAAACAATCTTAGAATACATTTCTTTCAAGTTTTGAAATTTAAGCATTAAGAGAAATTTTATGTGGCCGGGCGTGGTGGAGCATGCTTGTAATCCTACAGCTCAGGAGGCTGGGCAGGAGGATCGTGAATTCAAAGCCAGCCTCAGCAAAAGCGAGGAGCTAAGCAATTCAGTGAGACCCTGTCTCCAAATAAAACACAAAATAAGGCTGGGGATGTGGCTCAGGGGTTGAGTACCCCTGAATTCAATCCCCGGTACACCCCAAAAAGAAAAATTTTATGTAAGTTCATCTGTCTAAACTACAGCCATTTAATTCAAGTCTCAGAAAGGAACTGATTCTGCACTACAATGACGCTCTTGCTTCCTTATGCAAAGCCTTATTAGAAATTTAAATGGTTTAGGCAAAAGATATGTTTTCATTGATTTACAAGTATCTATTTTGGTTTAGAGTACATATGAAAATGAATGAGCTCAAGGATTAGTTCCCTTTCTTTTTTCAACACTTCAGCAAAATGTAGCAAGAAATTCACAAGTGAATACATCCAGGAAAATAGAGAAATTAGAATAAGTAAAAGCACATTTCTTCTATAAAAATCAAAATAATGAGAAGGTCTTACTGAACAGGACAAACTGGAAGATTCTGAAACCCTAAGTCTTGCCACATGTTGGGAAACACATTTAAATCTTCCCAAAGGAACTCCTGAAAGGATTCATAGCTTTCCTCAGCAAATATGGAGTCAAGGAACAGTAGAGGTGCAGAAAGCACAGTGATTCATTGAAGGACTGTTTCCAGAACAGCTGCTTTAGTCACCTCCCTATTCCTTCTCTCACATCCTTTACCCAGAGTAACTGGCTGCCCTGTGCTTACCCCCAGGCAGGAACTGCACAACTGTTCTTTAAAGAAATTGAACCATCTGTCTGGGAAAATCTGGGACTCCTGGTGAAAGTTGTTGGAAACCCAGAGAGGAAAACTCTGCATTCTTGCTTTAGAAGGACCTTCAACTCGGTACACCCTAAAGATAAGTTTACTAAGTGACATTGTCCACATACACTGGACTTCCAGGCAGCTATCCCCTTCAATGGGGACTATAGAGCTACCTATGTAAAAGAAATTCATACCAGTAACTCTTACTAATTAATCTATGTCTCCATGCTATATATCACAGATAATCAAAAGTCAGTGAACAAAAACCCATTACAAAAAAAGAAAAGAGATCAAGACATAAAATTTTAGAAAAATCAACATCATGAAAAAGAATATTCCAAATGAACAAATAAGATAACTGACTCCAAAGGTAACAAATAATTCAGGAAAGATCTTATAAAATTCTAATAATATCCACAAGAGATTCAAGAATACATTACAGCCATGAAACAAGATGAGAATATTATTAAAGAAAACAATTCAAAATAATTTAATATATTGGAAATAAAAATGTCACAGACAATTTAAGGTTAATATAGAGTCAAAAAAATAAAAGTTGAGGAAATTTCACAGAACTTAGAGCCAAATAGGTGAAAATAATGAGCAAAAATAAAATAGACAAACTGAATAAATCTATAAAATAAAACATTAAGCTAATAAGAAATTTAAGAAAAATAAAGAAAATGAACAGGTCAAAATTATGAAAGTAATACTAGAAGAGTTTACTTCGAGAAAATTTCAGTGTCTCTGAACCCCATTTTCCTTCTCTATAAGATGGAAACAATAATACTTTATATACCATTTTATCATTGAACATTGGATGTAATAATTATAATTTTCTATTGCAGTGCCTCCTTAATAATGCTAGTCAGGACATAATTTCTCTAAGTCTCATCTTTCTCTTCTATAAAAATGTACACAGTATTATCTCACAGTGTTGCTGTGAGAATAAAATGATTCTTCCACCACCACCCTCAAAAACACCTGGCATAAACCAGAAGCTTGAGAAATGGTCCTATTCTTCCCTTTAGCACGACTCCATCTCTAAGGTTCTAGTTTCTTTTTGTTTTGTTTTGTTTTTTAAATATTTTGTTTAGTTGTAGATGAACACAATATCTTTATTTATTTTATGTGGTGCTGAGGATCGAACCCAGTGCCTCACCTATGCAAGGCAAGTGCTCAACCGCTAAGCCATAACCCCAGCCCCATAAGGTTCTAGTTTTTTACCTCTTTCTAATAAAACATTTGGATCTTGATGCACAGTGCAGTAGCAAGGAGTCCATTAACTGGCTGAATAAATCTCAATTGTTTCTGTAAACAAAAATTTACCCTAAGGAAATGAGGCAAACTCTGTGTCTCCAATGTATTTTCTGTTAAACAGGAATAATAATACATGCCCCATGAAGATAAGAACATCCTGTATATCAAGTCAGCTTTGTCCCTACCCTCTGGGAAGAGAGAGAACACCATAACCCTTGGGAGTGAAGACAGAGAGAGTTGCTCAGTTAGCCTATGCCTCTTCTTGATTTCTATACACTTACTCCCTTCCTCTCCATCAACCTTCTCATATTCCTGCTTTAAAATCATGCAGTTTAAAGAAAAAATGTACAACTTATTTATCCTTGCATTCATCTAGTTATTAGTATTGTGGTTGAAAGTAATTGAATAAAAGCATGAGTGAAAGGACAGGCACCATGACACATGGATGTTAATAAATACATATTTGTTAAAGGAGAAAGTAAAAACAACAACAACAACAAAAACATAATACTGCTAGTATGAACCTCTAATTAAAAGCATCCTGAATGGCTATGACAAAAAGATTCAAGACCATATCAACAGGTGTGATAGACAAGAATACAGAAAAATGAATAGGAAAAAGTGCTATTTGGTAAACTAAAGAGAAATCTGAAGATCTGTCCAAGACCAGGGATGAAGGGATGTATGATATATATTGTACACCAATAAAGGAAAAGCTTTTGATTAGCCAGCCAAGATTTTCCCTCCAAGATCACTAAAATGTACCAATAACAGTTGAGGAAAGAAATTTGTATGCCAGGAGAAGAAAACAGATTAGCTTTTCATGTACATCATCATTGCATGTGTGCTTGCCAGGTTTGCTGATCTTAAAATCATTCACCTAGTATTATAGTGATAGAATAATTATCACCAAAGGATAGTGATTTGTAGGCTAAGTCTAGGCATAGTTTCTGTGGATGACATTATACTAAATAGACACTGATAAATTTTAAATATACAGCAAGTAGACTAAAAAAGGAAATATAAAGGGAAAAGTTGAACAATATAAAATGAACAAATAGGAGATAATACCCTGATAGATAAGAGATGTATAACCCAGAGTAAAATGGTATATATTTAGAAAAGAATATAATGTAGCAATAATCATGGATTAAATAAGAATAGAATCAAAGACAAATGTAAGAGATATTTGTAAATTAGTATTAGAAGACAAAGCAAGATTGATCAAGCAAGTTTTGTACTAGTTTTTTCTTTCATTAATTATATATGGTCTCTTGGGGCTGGATTGTGGCTCAGTGGTAGAGCGCTTGCCTTGCATGCGTGAGGCCCTGGGTTCGATCCTCAGCACCACATACAAAGCAATAAAATAAAGACATTGTGTTCATCAACAACTAAAAAAAAAAATTATATATGGTCTCCTTATCTTTTGGGGGGGGTTCATATCTTTTGATGATTTGTCAAAACAATATTTTCTACTTGAAAAGATTTTTGCAAATCGAAAGACAATGAAAAACTGAAAGAAAATGAAAAACATGGTGAAGATGATAAAATAGTGGCCAAAATTGGCAGCCAATGAAAGAAAGGAGTAGAAGAAATATTGAGAGGCAACAGAAAAATTAAATTAAAACACCATTTTCTTATTGGATAAACTTCTAGTGAAAACAAAATAAAATTTAAAGACAGGAGCCTACACTTCAGAGACAGGAAGCGCATGTGAATGGACACATTACCAGAGCACCCAATGTGCCAAACAATGAAGTTACGTTCCCTTTAGGGAACAGGAAAGAGGAGGCAATGATCGTGTTTGGAAAGAGATTTTAAGATAAAGACAAATTGGGCAAAGAGACGTTCTAAAAAAACAGTGAAACAAAATTTTTAAAAGGGAAATTTTGAAATTGTGGAGCTTTTAAGTGGTGTTGCTGATTTTGTTTAATAAATACAATTTGTTGGATAGCATTCCAACCAGAAAGGCCAAAGTTCAGCAAGAATACTATTAGGAGACTACAACATAAAAGGATATGAAGATCTTTTTGTCAGGTTTTATTGTACTCAAATGCACAGGGGGGTCAAAAGAGGATATATGAATACATTAATCTTTCAATTTTAAAAACAAGAATAATACTTAAAGGAGAACTTTTTGTGTACTGAACATACACAAACTTTTTTGCTTGGTCATTTTCCCTTAAACAATACAGCTCTGTACAAAGCACTTATTTATTTATTTATATTTATTTATTTTTAATATTTTTTTAGTTGTAGATGGACACAATGTCTTTATTTTATTGCTTTGTATGTGGTGCTGAGGATCGAACCCAGGGCCTCACGCATGCAAGGCAAGCGCTCTACTGCTGAGCTACAATCCCAGCCCTCTGTACAAAGCATTTATATTGTATTAAGTATTATGAGGAATCTAGGGATAATGTAAATCATAAATGTGGGTGTCCAGAGGTTATATGCAAATACAACATTATTTTACATAAGGGATTTAAACATCGATGGATTTTGGTACCCCTGGGGATCCTAGAACCAATTCACTCATGAATACTATGCAATAAAGACATATGTAAAGTATGTATGTATCCATGTTATTCTTTAATTTTCATGTATAAAGCACTGATATAGGTGATTATTAAACAATCCATAGACAACAGTGCAGAAACAGAAATTCTCTAGACAAAGTACAACCCAAACTTGCTTTTTCCTTTGAGAATAACAAAGAAACTTATAGAGCTTGTTGGGATTTGCCGTTTTTGTATGTTAACATATTTGCCCATAATTCCTAACAGCAATATTGCCAGACACAGTCTTCTCCCTAGATCTTTAAAAATAGATTCTGATAAACACTTACCTTTAGAATCAAAACTAATTATTCATACGTGCAGTTTTCAACAAATATTTTGTTACAACATTCTATTTCCTTTCTTCCTTTTGACCTAGGATATAATAACACATACAAAGCCTTCGGGGAGACAAAGAATTTATTTCTATCCCAGCAAAGTTACTGGTCACTAAATCAGTGACAAAAGATAATGATGTCTGAGACTCCAAATCAACTCCATAACCTTCTGACTTAAGGCCTTGAGGCAATCTAACAAACCCATGGAGCATTCAACACAGCAAGCAAGTACAAAGCTGGCCCTGAATCCATTCAAAGAACAAGCCATGGATCCTGATGATCTTGCGAGAAGCATGACCTATATTTCAATCTCTGACAACCTTGTAGAGCAGCTGCCAAGTGTGACTGCAGATATGAGACAGATTGCTCAGGGACACAGAAACAGAACAAGAATAAGGGAACTGTGCCCCTGAGAAATAGGAAGAGAACTGACTGGTGAAAATGCATATGTATGTGAACATCTTTAGTAGGTATGCTCTTGAGCAGAAAGGAGCAAAGGTGTACTCAAATGAAAAGCATTAGCTAAAAAGATGCCTCTGGTCCCAGGTAATTCTTCTTCATTATGGCTTTGAAGGCTCTGCTGGGGCAGGTAACATATTAAACTATTATCAGTCATTAACAACTTACTATAAAGGAGCTTAGAAAACAGTTTCCCAGAGTCTGATAGACTGTAGAGAGTATTAGATGTAGCCAGGGAAGAGAAGATCAAGGGGATTATCAAAGGGAGAAGAAACTGTAAAAGATGGGTAATGAAAATGGAGTCTTCCAAATTCACAATTTTGCTTAAAGTGTATTCCTTCTATGACCACACTTAAGATGATTAGGTAGCAGATACCTGCTGAGTCATCTCTCTCCTTTTCTTGCAGAAACGAGAAATCTCAGGTCTTTTGCCCACTACTTCCTCTCTCTTTTCTTCTTCTACTTTAGGGTCTGTTTTGGTTTTTCACATGTAGGATAATTTGAAGTGTAAGGTATTTGTTGTCAATGACCCTGTTAAATGTTTCTTATGTATCTCAAGTGGCAAGGGTTAGGACAATGTTAGGGACCCTGCAGAGGCTTAAAAAAATACTTGGCTGACACATTGATTGACTGATGAGCTCATTTCAGTCCTCTGAGTCTCATAGAACAACTTTTTCAGGATCAAAAGACCACGGCCTAGTGCTGGCTTTTTACTAACCAATTTAGGTGATCTCAGGCTTAAAACTAGAACATTCTTTTTCGAAAGGTATGAATGCAATGCCTCCTGGACCTTTGATTTACAAAGTACTACTTCCTAGACTTGGTTTAAAGATCATGTAAGATACTGTAGATAAAAGCGGCTTTAAAAAGAATAATTATGATATAAATGTTAGGCTATACTATCATGACTGTCTCAAATGAATGAGTCATCAGTGTGAATACTGTAGTGAGGTCTGCCCATTTTTCCATTTAGTAAATCATTTATAAATTTCTTAATACACAAAAGACTCAGAGTAGTCTTGCTAAAGAGGGAAAATTTGCACATACTTTCAAATTTTGGATGGTTAAGAGTAAGAAAGATGACATACTTTCTTCTCCAACATCTACTTAGAGAATGCAAATTATAGCTGACTTAGTATTCATTTAATTATTTCTTCTACTTTTCAGATGAGAAAGGGTTGAAGACATGAAAGAAACTAGGCATGATATAGATGTATTGATTTTTTATTGATTCTAACAAATATCCCCATATTATGCAAACAACCCATGGAGTTTTCCATTGGTAATAAGTAACTCATAGAGTGCCAATCTTTGTAGTTATGAAAATACATAGAGTGTATTTTACCAATAGCAGAAGAAGAAAATGTTTGAAAGGAATATACCTGCCAGCGTTCTTAGCATAAGAGATAAAAGTGATCTCTGGTTGATTTAAGCATAAAAAAATTTCTTGGAAAGATATTGGTATACTGGGGAACATGGAATCAGTAGGAAGTCTCCAGAACTAGAAATTAGAAGGGACAAGGAAGCTGGGAGCAGCCAAGACTAGAGCTAAACTGTGCCATAAAACTGGAACCATAAAGACACAGTGTACTGATGCTGGCCATCAAGTATGCATTGTGCCCTGTCACCCTCTTTGGCTCTACACCATAACCACCACCTTGGGGTTTATGAACCCACCCTTATGAACTGGATGTTACTGTTGCCATCCTCTCCAGAACAGATTCTCACACAACTACATCTGCTAAAGAATCGTGTCATTAACTCTTGTTGCAAAAGCTTAAGCAGAAGCATCTTATTGGCTCTGTCCATGTTACATGCTTGACCCTAGCTGCAAGGGAAGCTGAGAAAACGAGGATTGACACTTTCAGCTTATGTGGCAGGGAAGCAAACAAATAACTAACCAAAAACTGGAAAATATGAGGCCATTAGAGAAGCACAAAGGATGAGGGGAATCCAGAGGAGAAAGATTCCATGTCAAAACAAGGATCTAGCACACCTAACAGATTTGTTATTTGAGATGGATGGGAAGAATTTCAACAGGTGGAAGTAAGAGGTGACAGCATCCCAGTGCTGCAGAGTGGAAGAGAGGCCTGAACCACAGAGGAAAAGACATACATTCGGTTTTGTGTTTCTATTCTATGCTACTGTCTTCTGTTATTTATCTATGTCATTTTTAAGAAATATGGGAAATGCAGCCTTAGAAAATGAATTCTGAAATGTCCAGGGTCTTTTGGTGCTAATCTATTTCAAGTAGTATTTATCATATTTCTTATTCTGACATTGAAGAAGGGAGTCACTTTAGTTAATGTGTCTGGATGCCTCCTCTTGGGCCTAGTCATTCAGAGATGAAGTATGAGCACCTTTCACATATAGATATCCTACTGTAAATCATTTCATATGATAATGCATTTAGATACATAGCACATCACTTGGAATTGATATTAACCCTTTCCTAACTGTTCTGTCTACTTGATTAGACTGAGAATTCTTTTTTTTTAATTAGTTTATTTAATTGCATTTCAAGTCATAGCACATATATAGAGCTCAGTTTTTCCATTTCTCTGGTTACAAACCAGATAAAGTCACACCAATTGTGTCTTCATACATGCACCAAGGGTAGTGATGACGATCTCAATCAACCATCTTTATTATACCCATTCCCCTTTCCCACCTCCCACCTCCCCCATGCCACATCCAGTGTTCCTCTATTTCTCTTATGTTTCCCATTCCCACTCCCCTTATTTATCAGCATCCACTAATCAGAGAGAACATTTGGCATTTGGTTTTTTGGGATTGGCTTACTTCACTTAGCATAATGCTTTCCAATTCCATCCATTTGCCTGCAAATATCATAATTTTATTCTCTTTTATTGCTGAATAATATTCCATTGTGTATATGTACCACAGTTTCTTTATCCATTCATCTATTGAAGGACATCTGGGTTGCTTCCACAGTTTTGCAATTGTGAATTGTGCTGCTATAAACATTGAAGTGGCTGCTTTACTGCAGTGTGCTGTTTTTAAGTCTTTAGGGTATAAGCCAAGGAGTGGGATATCTGGGTCAAATGGTGGTTCCATTCCAAGTTTTTTAAGCATAGACTGAGAATTCTTTAAGGGTTAGGTGACAAGTTATACAGATGTCTAACTTGCCCGACCCCTCTTTGTCCTCTAGAAAATTGACAACCCAATTCCTGAAAAAATACGCAGCAGTGAAATTCTCTCTAGGGCGTGGTTTTGAGGTGATATGTCAACTTGCATTTCTTTTGTGTTCTAGTAGGATCAAGGAAAAGGGTATGAGATTATGAGAAAGTTATTTGATTTTAATTTGCCTCAGCTTTATCATATGTAATATGGATAAAGTAATACTATCTACAATAGAAAACAACTGTGGAAATCAAATAACATGCCATAAACAGTCACATAACAAGATTAAGTCAGTGCATGGAGTAGAAAAAATGCTCAATATATATTTGTGCTTATTATTATTATTCATGCCATAGTAAGTCGCAGAATGGCTGTGATCATCAGGAGTTTTCCCATCCATAACTCTAATTGTTTGGTAGCCTTAAAGAAGAGAGTTCAAATTAAACAGAAGCTACACTTGGGCCCAGGCTTGAGAGCCAAATTCTGGAAGGTTCTAGAGAGCTTCTTTACTAGTAGGTCTATTATTATTATTATTATTATGACCATTATTATTATTATTATTTTAAGGGTTATGGGCATGGACTGTGACAGAGAAGAACAAAAAAGTAACTTTGCTAGAAATAGACTACAATGAAGTATTTCTTCACATATCAACAACTTATTTATAGAAAAGTTTATAACATTGGAACTAGGATGAAAAACTTTGTAATGAATTAACACTCGTGGTGGTAGCATCCAGGAAGGCCAGAAATAGAAGTGTTTTAAGGAAGTGTACCTGAGTCCCAAGGAGTTCCCTGGCCACAACTGCACAGGAAATCATGTGCCTCTCCTAAACTAGCTACTCTACTGGAGAAAAGGTGGTGGGCATTGTTACCTGCACCTCTTCTGTGTCCTTCCTATATTGATTGCAGGGCCCAATCTTCTCTTCACAGTTGCACTGGAAACTGTGCTTACAGAAGTATGTCTGACAAATCCCTTTCCCACCAGGCTAGAGTAATATCTTATGCCCTCAGCAAAGACTGGTTGAGTAAACGTGTGACAAAAAACAAACAAACAAACAAAAAACCGACAGTGATTGCTCATTGAAATATAAAATGCTCATTTCACAGTTGCACATGAATAAGCATGTAAGCATATGTGAGATGTCAGGTTTGCCTGCAGGTAAAACAGAAGCAGGTAATGCTTGTCATGCAGTTCTGCCCTTCTTTTCCCATATGCTCTTTTATGTCCCAAAGTTGAAAGGTTTTGCTCTTTTTTCTCTCTGCTAAAATGTTAATTCTTTACAATTCTAGTTAGGCAGATATGGAGGGCAGTGCATCAGGGTGGGTTTTGCATTCTACGAGAGGGCAGTTTAAATGGTACTGTTTTCAAGAGGTTTTCTCTCTGGGTAGAAGATGGGCAACTAAGCCAGGCACTGGAGACAAGGGTAGTGAGTCTCTAGGGATATCTTTGGGAATTTATTTTTGTGCACCTTTGTACCAGCTAGGTTATTGATATATTGCAAGGCACATATCAACTAAAATAGTTGGAATGATAAGCAGATGTATTCTCTCATGTGAACAGTAAACCAGTGTCAGACATCTGATGGTTGAGGCAGCTGCTTAAATATGCCTTATGGGAACAGGTTGATTTCATCCTTGCTCCCTCTGTTCCTCAGTCTTTGATTTCTGTTTTTATCCTAAGGCAGATAACAAAAGCAACAACAGGAATATTATATCATATGGATGTCTCAAGGAAGAAGACATCTTGTGCCAAAACACTCTTCTCCCTCGCTCCCTCTCCCTCCCTCCTCCTTCCCCACCCTTCTATCTCCCTCTCACCAATATGTACTCACTCTGCTCACACTGACTTTGGAGGAGCTATGGACATTGGGGAAAAAAATCCAAATTCCTTTTAGGAAGAAAAGAAGAGTGGAAGTGATCTGTAGGCAACCAATGGTATTTTCCATACACTTTAAAAGTAATCTTCTTAGCTGGGCATGGTGGTGCACGCCTGTAATCCCAGCACTTTGGGAGGCTGAGACTGGAGAATAGCGAGTTCAAAGCCAGCCTCAGCAATGGAGAGGTGCTCAGCAACTCAGTGAGACCCTGTCTCTACATATAACACAAAATAGGGCTGGTATGTAGCTCAGTGGCCTAGTACCCTTGAATTCAATCCCTGGTGCCAAATAATAATAATTATTATTATAAAATATATAATATTTTAATATTATATTTATTTATTAATATTTAAATATTATTTTAATAATAATATAATAATAATAATTATAAAAATTATTATTATTATTTTCTTATTTAAAAGTCAATAATGATATTTAAAAATAAAATAAATACTAATAAAGAAAAAAATCTTGGATAGATTCTTTATTTCCAAAAGTGAGAAGCAAAACTTATACAATAGTACAGAGAGGGAGGTCATTGGTGGGTGATAGGAGTGTTATCCAAACTAGGAAAGTGGCCAAAGTAAGATGACAAAAATGAGGAACCGGATCTGCACTGTGACCAGAGCATCCTGCTGAGCACCGTGTGACCAGTTCTGACTGTATCCTTCCACCCCAGCCTTGCTCTGTCCTGTGCAGCACCCTGTGAGGTGCTGCGGGATTTTATTTAGCTAAGATTCATGGTAGTAGGCAAGGTAACACATTCCTGCAGCTCTAGGCAGTGTGAAGTTTCACTGACTGGAGAGCGAGGTGTTGCAGTTCTGCAATCAGGTTCTTCTTGATGTTTTCATTTCTGGAAATAATTTTTCATTCAGAAATTCTAACCCTTTAAAATAAAAATTTTAAAAAAATGGTACCAGACATAAAATAAGTTAATATTTTTCCCTGCAGCAAGGCATATGTTTTTCAACGAGACAAAATAAGCACTATAAGTAGGTGTCTGAAAGAAAAAGAAAATCCAAACGAATTACACATTTAAGCAGCCTTAATCCTATTTGGTCAGGAACAAAGTTTTCTAAAAACTAAGGTGCTGGCTTCTGGTACCTGTCATCAAATTAGTACAGAACATTCTACCATCCCTGACTTATCCTATAAGTAGGATCTAAGAAAGATGCGTTTGTGGAGATAGTATCTAGGAACTTTAAAAAACCTGGTGTAAGCGTACTTTCCTCCATTGGTTTTTTAGAAACCAAAGAAAAAGTACTGAATAGAGAAGTGAATAGGGAAGGATTCGGTAAATTCTAGGGAAATAAGGCCCAAAAGCTTAAGCAAAATTCAGCCTGGTTGACGAGTAAAAAGAAGACAGACAATTGAGAGGACAGAGGTGAACTCAGCAGGAAGAGGGGAAGAAGCTGTTACAGAAATGATTTAGGGAGAGAAGGAATTATGAGAAATGTAGAATTCAGTTTGCTTAACAAACAACAATTCAGTATGCTCAGACATATCTTTTGTTTGTTAATTTTTTTCCTTTGTTTTGTTTTGTTTTGCTTGCAGCGTTGGGGGGTTGGACCCAGGGCCTCATGCCTGCCTACCAGGCAAGTGCTCTACCACTGAGCTATACCCCTAGCCCTTCTCAGCTACATTTCATTCAAAATGCTCCTCTTGCAAGAACAGTAAAGTAGAGAAAGGGGGATAAGGAGGAGTGGAGATTAATAGTAAAGGGGAAGAACAGCAAAATGAAGTTAATCCATACTCGATACCTACAGGAGAACAATTCAAATGAACAAATATGAGACCTGTGCTATTTACTACAAGATAAGGAGTGACTTAGGCAGAGAGAGATTTATTATTGATGTTTACACAAGGCAAAATGTTCTGTAAGGAAAAGATAGAACTATTCTATCTGTGGTATCTAAAGTCTTCAGGGAGGAAATAACGTATGAACCAAACTTTGAAAACAAGTAGGCCATTGATAGTCTGATAGTTGACTATGTGGAAATACAGCGGGTGTTTTCAGAAAGAGAAGCATCCTACTGTGGCTCTGCATTAGAGTATCAGACTAGGGGTGGGCCTTCACATGGGAATTCTAATTGTAAGGTAGCATGGGATGCAATGGCAAAGACCTCTGCCAACTCACTGCTTTGTTCCATGAACAATCACTAAAGATTTTTTAAGCAGAAAAATATTGAGGATTAGTAACACAACTCTGAGGCCCAATGTGGAAGACAAAAGACAATAATGAAGAGACTGTTGAAATACTCCTTGTTGCTAGTAAAGAGAACAGAGCAAAAACTGAGCTGGTAGAAACAGAAGTAAAAGATGTAAGAGGGAATATGAGTAGAATAAAACTTCCAAATTGTGGGTTCTTCTGGTTGTCCTTGTTGTGTCTGGGCAAGACACAGCTCTGCCTTTTTAATCTCTGTGCCTCCGCCACTGCTTGTAGTGGTAACAGACTTACATCCCTTTATTAGCTTTGACTCACAAGCTTAGGGAGTTTCCTGTCTTTCTCAGGAGGGACCTGTGATGTTTTGCTCCAGCAATGGGACTCCAGCCAAACCAGACTTGCCTAATTCATGGAGTACGCAAGTTCCACATGCATTTTCATAGTTGTACTTTTCTTATTTGTGAAGGATCCCCTGAAGCTATAATTGGGTAACAATGTATCTGAGGATCGCATTAAACATTGAACTTAACTTCTTGCTACATTATCCCATTTGGTTCAAAGACATGAAGACACTACTGGCATTTCCCCCATTTATAATCACTCCAGAAGTTAAAGATATCTGGAAAGGAAAAGACCCAAGATACCATGTCGTGTAAACTAAAACCACTATGTAGGATTCATTAGGAAGAAGGTTTTGAACCTTTTAAGTATTCATTTTGGCCTCACCCTTTTTTTATTTCTTTTTTGTTTGGCTTTCTTCCTCACCAATGGTAATGGATCTCTTCTGGATTGTTTTACAGCTCTGGAAATCAGGCATTTTATAGCAATTACTTAAACACAAGCTTGAAAATTAATGAGTCTTATTTGTGTCAGTTTAAGCTCATTCAGTCTTTTTTGTTTGTTTTTTGATGGTTATTTTTTTATTGGTTCTTGTTAGTTATACGTAACAGTAGAATCCATTTTGACATAAGTATACAAGCATGGAACATATCTTGTTCTAGTTCCACCCCAAGACCTCTCCTTCCCCTTTCCTCCCCCCAGTCTTTGCTCCCTTCTCTCTATTCATCTTTCTGCCATTTAGCCGTAGTTATTTTTTTAATTAATATTTTGTGGATGTACATAATGGTCTTTTCATAAATTATGTAGTAATCCACATTAACATTTCAATGTTTTAATCATATTGGAAACTATAGAATTCAAAATATTATGGAAAAAAATCCCCACGTTGATAACTGCCTTGAGTTATATTTTTCTCCACATTCACTCATCTATTGCTGAAACTTAGTGGAAATGAAGTCATCAAGCAGCAGACAATATTCCAGAAAGAAAAAGGAGGGCTTAGTTAGAAAGATAAACTAGATAAAATGTTGCTAAATAATCAGGAATGGGTTCTGGAAACACTTTGGTATTCACATTAATGCTGTGAATAAAGAAATAGTTCCCATATTTAACATTTATTCTTTCAAATCTCACGCCAGACTTTAATGATTTATTTTTAAGAAAATAATGTTGATTTCTTATAATGCACTCAGGTTTTATGTAGACGTTTTCCTTGATGTAAAGCATGTTGACTCAAGAATTTTAACTTTGAAATCTTTTTGCTTAAATAAGTGCAGATACCACTAAATCCAAATATAAATACTCGATTTGTATAGATAGAAAATAAATATAACAGTAGTTTAAAGGCTAGTTTATAAAGCAGAGATCTCTGGTCTCAAGTCACCCTGTGGAATTCATTGGGTTTCATTGCAAACCTGTTTTGTGGAGCCAAACAATTTGTACAAGATGACTTCAGACATTGAAAAACA
This sequence comes from Geosciurus inauris, assembly GCA_004024805.1. Lineage (NCBI taxonomy): Eukaryota > Metazoa > Chordata > Mammalia > Rodentia > Sciuridae > Geosciurus > Geosciurus inauris. The sequence goes on along the minus strand of PVHX01000610.1, from coordinate 232,432 downwards.
CATGATTCCCCTGCTCAGGTAAATGTTTCCTTTCTTGTGAGCTCAGTTTCCATCTAAACTCAAATTTTTGAAGTCTGTAGGTGAAATCTGAAGTTGCATGATAAAAACTGCTGGAACAAAAAGTAGACAAATTTACAACACATTATTTTCTAAAGAAAAAAAAATACTGCAAAGGTTAGACTGGACAGAATATTTTCCTAACATCAATGAAGGCTCAAGACTTAAATAAGTAGTAGAAATGCATGACAATACATCAGAAAAAATCTAATCCAAGGGAGGGAGAGCAATAATTAGCACTAGAAAGAAGCATTACAAAAAATCTACTGTGGAACTGAGGTTGTAGCTCAGTAGCAGAGTGCTTGCCTAGCATGTGTGAGGCACTGGGTTCGATTCTCAGCACTAAATATAAATAAATTAATTAAATATAAGTTCACTGACAACTAAAATGATATTTTTTAAAAAATCAAGTGTGAAGGAAAATGAAATAACAAAACTGAGGAGATCTTTGTTTAGCATTATGGAAATTTTCTTTCTGGATTTAAATTAAATATTCATCCACCCATTTCTGTTTACCTGTGTTGTCTAATTGTCCTCTTTCAATTAGACTCTAAAAGTCTGCCCTGTCTGCATGGGAATCTCATCATCCCCTACATAGGAGAACAGTCACAGTCTCCACAGTTTGATGGTGAGTCATTGTATATGTCACACACACACACATACACATATACAATGACTCACCACCAAACTGTGGAGATTAGTACATCCACTCTGGAAATCAATATGGAGATTCCTCAAAAAAAACTAGGCATGGAACCACCATATGACCCAACTATATCACTCTTTAGTATTTATCCTGAAGAATTAAAGTCATCATACTACAGCAATACATGCATACCCATGTTTATAGCAACACAATTCATAACAGCCAAACTATAGAACCAGCCTAGGTGTCCAACAACAGATGAATAGATAGGTATGGTGTATATACACAATGGAGTTTTTGTTTAACCATAAAGAAAAATGAAATTATATCATTTGCAAGAAAATGAATAGAACTCGAGATCATTATGTGAAATTAAATAAGCCAAACTCAGGTCAAGGGGTACAGTTTCTCTCATGTGGAAGCTAGAAAGGAAAAAGAAAAAGAAGGATAGGGGCCCGTAGATTTCATTAGAATTATTGGGAGATTAGTAGAAGAAAGGAATGGGTGGAGATATTGGGAGTGATATCAGCCAAAATATTTTGTTATATTGTGTGCATATACCAATATGTAACAATAAATTCCATCATTGTATACAGCTATAACACACTGATAAAAATATGGAAAGAGAAAAAAAGAATAAAAAGTGTATAAATTGGGGGAAAAAAGAAAGATGAGAGGCCAGGCATAGTGGCACACACCTATCCCAGTGGCTTGGGAGGATAAGGAAAGAAGATTGCAAGTTCAAAGCCAGTCTCAGCAACTTAGGGAGGCCCTAAACAACTTAGTGAGACTCTGTCTCTAAAAAAATTATAAAAAAGGTCTGGGGATATGGCTCAGTGGTTAAGCACTAGGTTCAATTCCCAGTACAGAAAGAATGAATGAACGAACAATGAGGGAAAGGAAGAGGGGGAGGGGAAGTGGGTACACTAGGGATTGAAGTGGAGTAAAATAATTCCATGAATGTATGATTATGTCAAAATGAATGTAGCTATTATGTACAACTATAATGCACCAATAAAAGAAAAAAACTATTATGAGTATTTTTGATCCAAAAACAGTAAAAAATTTCAAATGTTTGTGCCTTAAAGAAAGCATTTTATTTTAAAAACTTTTTTTAGTTATTGATAGACCTTTATTATTATTATTTTTATTCATTTATATGTGTTGCTAAGAATTGAACCCAGTGCCTCACACATGCTAGGCAAGTGCTCTACCACTGACCTGCAACCCTGACCCTGAAGAAAGCATTTTAGGAAGACCATTTTTCTTATCTTCATCTATTATTTTGTCTTTCAAGTAATAATAAACATTGGAATAATAACACAGGTATTTATATCTGGATATTTATCTTCCAGAAGTCTGAACAACTTCAGCCGGGCGCGGTGGCTCACGCTTGTAATCCCAGCACTTAGGGAGGCTGAGACAAGAGAATCGCGAGTTCAAAGCCAGCCTCAGCAATGGCGAGGCGCTAAGCAACTCAGTGAGACCCTGTCTCTACATAAAACACAAAATAGGGCTGGGGATGTGGCTCAGGGGTCGAGTGCCCCTGAGTTCAATCCCTGGTACCAA